>JAOEGL010000001.1:158106378-158663878 GCA_034509955.1 Urosaurus nigricauda | reverse complement strand
TCTGTTTTCCAGTGCATAACTGGCAACATGGAAAAAAAATTACAGTATTCAAAATTTTGCATTGCGATTTACTGTCTTAGATGGTTCTAGCAGGGGGGAAATCCCTGTAGCAATGTACAGCTGTAACCTGGTCCTTTGAAGAAATAAAATCTGCATGTATCTTCTGAACTCTGTGAATGATAACTGAAAAGCGATTACTGCAAAAGAGCTAAGATCATTATGTATATAAAAGAACAAATTGCTTCTTTCTGTGTCTGTTTATAGTATAAAGGGGAAACAATTGAAATACTTCACAGAATAAAAATGTGGACTTGTATCAGAAATACATGAACACATCACAAACTTAAAGATGATTTAAATAAACTAGATAACTTACAGTTAGGGTTTATGGTGTCAGTGGGGAGAGCAAGTTATTTACCAAGCTATTGTGATTGCCCCCAACCCACCCTGTATTATTCTCCAAGCAGGGTCACAGAACAAATTTTCTAAAAGCGTTAATTTATTAAAACATGGTGCACCATAATTTTGCCATTTTTCTGCAATAAGGGTGGCAAATGATTCATGGGGAAAATGAAATATATTTCCCTGTCAGTTCAATAGATCAGAGATTTACAGCTTCTTGACTCGGACAGGAAAAACCCAGCATGCATAAAAATGAATTGCAAATCAGTTAATTGTAGAGATGCAAAACTAAAAGCATCTCAGCAGTTCAATAAAATAAATTCCCCAGAACATATTAGTAAGGAGCAAGCTTCCATTTATATCCACAGATAACGAGTTAGGAAAAATCAAGAGAATCTTGCTTTTTTTTTTAAAGGTGCTTCCAATCAGTTTATAAATTGAGTCAGTTCTCTTCAGCTTCTTTTTGTTTTAACAAATTAATGACATTTACTCAACTTAGACAAATAGCAGGGGAAAATAGGACCTAATGGGTGGTTCATAAACTGAGGGATGGACAGTCAAATCTGGATATTCCTTTTTGTAGCCAGTGCATTCCAGGATGTCTTTACCAGATTGCAGCTAGTGATTTTTTTTCTTGTTTATAAAGCCTGCGATGTAGCCAAGAAGATATATCCTACAATGCATGTAGCACTAAATCATGTGAAGAACAGACGTCCTTCTAGATGGTGCAGCTGTTGAACATGCAATAATCCAAGGAACTGCGCCCACTTAAAAAAAAATAAAACTTTGAAGAAAACAGGAACTAACACTCAGTTTGAATTAACACTCAGTGAAGGCCAATTTCAAGCCCCAATTGTGTGTATTTTCTTAAAGCGCCTTCTTAAAAAGAGAACAGATTCCATCTCTTTCTTTGCTGTTCTGCACAAATCCAGCTCAATCTAATGCATAATTACGTCTTCAGAGGCAATAAAATAAAATAAATCTCCAGGTAAATTAGAGCAGGCAAAGCATCGTTTAGCTCCACTTATTGTGGAATTAGCCACTGACAGTATATGGAAAGCAGAGACACTAGCAGGAAGACAAGACCTGGAATTCTCCTAAATTAGTTGCGTCTCACACAGATTGAGTGAAGTATTGATTCAGGACCGAAGCTTGATGCTTTCTGATCAGAGCACCTGTGCAAATATTGTACAGCTTGAATGCTCTTACCCCTCTGTATATGTTTCATACCTCCAGTGGATAATTTCTAGAGGGGGGCAGAGGGGAGGAAGGGAGAGAAATGAGACTAAAAGGCAAGGGACAGGCAAACTTGAGAGGCCTTTCATTTTCAGTGGCTGAGAAAACAGGACATATTTAGGGGTAAAATGCACACTGCTGAAGATGTTCTATAATCTCCCCTAATCAAAGACAATCAGTTCAAATTTGATGGCACAATTCACTCTAAGCACTGCAGCTGAACTCCTGATATTGCTTTGATACTTCCTGCGCAAATGTGTACATGTCTTTCCCCCGCACGTTTGGAGGTTAAAATTGGGGGTAACACTCCTCCCATGCTTGTGTGTGCATGTGTGTGAGCACACACACACACACATTTATTTCAGTCATTTTATCCTGAAATCAGGATTGCACACACGAATACGTGTGTGTGTGTGTGTGTGTGTGTGTATGTGTGTGTGTGTGTGTGTGTGTGTCTATGTATATGTATATGTATGGAGAGGATAGTGACTGCTAAAAAGTTATTGGAAAGGAATGTTTATTTTGGGAAAGACATTATGCATCTTGATAGACTAACTGATAATTTGGCATGTTTTAGGACACTCTGCCTAGTACAGGAATGATTTAAGGAAGGTGCAATTATGCTTAAGAGGCTTCATTTATACAATGTCCTGGCCAACACTTTACACGTACAAACCTATAATACTAAAAACCTTACAGTTCCATGTATAAGTTAGGAGCTGTAGAGGAATACGGGCACTATACAGTTTGCCTTTAAAAACAAAAACAAAAAAACTTGTAAACAGCTTTGCTGATTTCCTGTCAGGGAAAATGTATAGCTTTTCCCCCACCGTCAGAACATTTATCAGCACATGGCAACCCTGGACTAGCCTGACATCCAAGATGATCAAAATGGATTATGGAATCTTTCCCATTTATTCCTATTGATTTTAGTTATGATAAAAATTTATCCGGGTGGTAACACTGTGCCCAAAGAAAGTTGGTTGAATGACAAATAAAAATAAAGTCATCCACCATAGCAATAAATTGTTCGCAATTGTCATTTATTTGATCCCACTGTAAGAGAAAAAAAAAGAAACAAAAATAAAATAAAATACTGAAGCAATAATGAAATATTCCAACAAAAATATTCATCATTTATGGCTACTTTTACTCTAATTTAATTCCTCGTCCACCATATAACACACAAAGTTAAAGCCAGTAATTAATACTATCCCTTAAAACTAAGGTTTAAGTAATCTGGTTTATACTTTCCTTCGAGGGGAGAAAGGAGGAGGAATAGTTCAAGGCTAATCAACTTTATTTCAGTAACTACCAGTAACATCAAAATGCCAGTGAAAGGACCATTTTAATCAGTTTTATTGATTCATGCTTTCAGTTCTTATTCAGTTAAAAACAAGGCACATTAAATACATCCTCATATTGCTCTATAAATGCATGCAGCTCATTCTGTATATCAAAAGTAATAAATAATGGCAATAAAACACCAAGACAGTTATAAAAAATGACAATCCAGCTTCAAACACAGCATTTAACAGTCCAGTCCTGAACAATAACCCAATACAATACATAAAAGTGCTAGAGGGAAAAACGTGCAGCATGTATATACGTATATTTGTGCATGTGTGTATGTGCGCACACACACACACACACACAAACACACACATACCCCAGTGCCAACAAGCTCCTTGCTATCAAATTTCTTTCATGTTGAAACACAGCAATACAGTAGCATTCCACAGAATTAACACACTGTAAAACAATCCTGCAAGTACTTTATATTTACCGTTCATTACATGACAATCTTCCAAAGAGATACAAAAAAAAAAAAAAGGGGGGGGGGAGGATGGCATTTAATCAAGTAATTCTGAGTCTTTAATTTTACTGAATAAAGCAGGTGTACGATGATGAACACAACTTCTTTCACTTCCTCCTACAAAACAGAGATGTGTGTTTGATTCTACCATAAGAGAAGAAAGCAAGGGGGAATGGGCTCAAATTCACAGAGACATCAAACTCCAAATGGAGCACATGCATCTGAATTACAAAAGAAAAGCCAAATATTAATTCTCTTTCATGGCATGACTATATCAGTTAACCAAAAAGAAAAGAAAGGGGGGGAAAAGAGGAGAAAACCAGCAAGAACAAAGCTAGCAAGAGGCACAACTAGGCATTCTTGAAAATCCTGTGTTATCACGGAGAAGGAACATATTTAAAAATGAGTACTGGGCAAATATGTTTTGCTTTCAGCACACTTCCCACCCCTAGGATGTTTCAATGGACACATGGAAAGAGGAGACACATGTGCCCTCCCTCTCTCACACCTTGGAAACATGGACATTATCTTTCCTTTGAAGGGAAGGGGAAGGTAATTTTACCTTTCTTTAAAGTTAAATATAATTATTGGCACCTTCTTAGGGCAAGGCTATTGCAAACATTCATTTCCCTACACGCCCCAAATACATAGTAAAGCTCGTTTTTGATTACTCCTGTTTGAGCTGTTTGGTTTTTGTTTTTTGTTATGTATGTAATTCCGGGGCAATGAAAACTGATATGTAAAGAGAGTCCAGTATGTCTTGGCAGAATTGAGGTGAAGCAGCCAAAAGACCAACATCACAAAATAATCCTTTACACTTACATAGAAAAGGACTCCAAATTGTCAAGTTCACATGAGGCTTTACTTCATGTCCATGCTCAGGGTTTGGAGCAAGAGAACTCTGTTTTTCCTCCTGACTTCCAAGTTACAAAAGGTAGGTCTCTGAACTAAGCTCCATATATTCAAACCTGGACAAATTTTAAAAATACAAAGGGATCCCATAGCACTTTTGAAACTAACTGTGCAAATGACGTTGTAACTACTTTTCCTACAACTTCTTTTGCACAGCCAGTCTCAGAGGTGCTACAGGATCCCTTTGCCAGTGATATTCCAGACTAACACGGCTATGTCTCAAAATTCAAAAATGCCATTAATAGATGGAAATACCTCCCTCTGAACTTAGCTGTAGGTTTGCTTTTACATTCCAGTATCTATTTCTAGCAGTAGAGTGCTTCAGTGCTTTTCCATTTGTATACAGGGTGCTTTTACTGAAGAATAAAAGTTGAAAAGCCATGTTTGCAAAATATCAGAATAACGTAACCGTTCATCTGACAAAAAATGCTTTTACCAAAAGCAACATCCTTGGGCTACACCCAATTGTTTGTCCCAACTTGATTAGACTCATCAAATCAATGTTATTTACACAAGTGCTGACATTAATTCTGGCACTTAATTCAGTGGTTCTACTCTAATCAGATTGACAATTGTATTTAGAGGCCCTTGTGCAAGTGACACTTTTAGCTCACTTCTAGAGCTGTCAAAGACCAGTTCCCACATTTTGTTCCTCGGTTGTCACTCAAGGAATAAAAATAATAATGTAAGAAAGGATTTCAGCCTGAATGTCCCAAGAGTGCAAATCTTACGCATGTTGAGACTTGCAGATGCATCCCTTGAACAAAAGAACGGATGTGAGTAAAATGCCTGTGGGCGATTAAAAGATTCAAGAAAAAAAATTCTACCACTAATTAGGATGCTTTTCCCCTTTGCTTCATGTTAGGCAAAAAGTAGACTCCCAAATATTCTAGGTAACATTATCTCTCTTAATAGAAAATATACCAGGGTGGTGTTGTCTAGGGGGTGGTCAGGGAAGGATAAGTCAGAGCCCATGATGGGGAAAATACATCCAAATTGGACAGGAAACCTTTGGGGCTTTCTAGATTGGCAAAAAGAAGTGTGTTCATGGCTGCATGAAAGTCTAGCCTTTAGATGAGAAAAAGGGAAAGTGTGCCATGAAAACACTTTTTTTTTGCGTTTTATGGGAGAAGAAGCATCTTTTAAAAGGTGCTGGTTTTCCCAGCTTCTTTTTTAAAAACTGTGGAACAGCGCAGCTCCATCTAAAGGCTGTGCTGCAGCTGCTAAGCATTAAGGAAAAGGCAACTTCATGTCACACTTTCCTGCCAATCTAGAAAGCCCCTTTGTAATTATTTGATGAAAACCAGTTCAATGTTTCTCATGTGAAATGTGTTGTGAAGCTGGCATGTATCAAGGTCACATAACTGCACTTTGTTTTGTGCGTTCAGTAGAGATGAGCAGATCAGTCAATTTAGATACATGCATTAAATCCTGCACAAAAAAATTCACAGGAACAGGAAAACATCTACATGCACTACCTGCCTTACCACCCAATATGTAATTACCCAGGAAGGGACAGAGGTGGAAATTCCACCTATTACATTACATTTTTCCATGGTAGGATAACAGGCACCTATTTATTTAAAGCTATCCTTATGATCTACTTCTAATTGTATGCGGTCTTAGTGTGCTTTTCAGAAATTCATCTGTAACTCAGCTGGTATATAGGACAAAGTTTCTTAAACTTCAGTAGTTCTGTTGAGACTTGGGGGCGAAACAGACTGCCCCAAAGGGGCAACTTGAAGCTGCACCCGAGAAAGCTGGATTGGGGCCACAGCAACTGCATGTCACAGCCCCAATCTGCCTTTTTTGCTGACTGAAAAAGAAGCGGCAAATAGCCACTCCTTTTTGTGGCAGCTAAAAGCTGGCTTTTCTGGCCTGCCATGCATGGAAGTTGGCTTTCAGATGCTCTGGTGGCATGTGGCATGTCAAGTGTCCAGAAGCCAGCCCAAGTGTGGGCAGCCAAGCAATATAGGGGCATGCCACACCTCCAAGCTGGCTGGAAGCCGACTTTTTATGGTGGTCTGTTTTGCCCTTTAATCTAACATTAGCAGAACTAGGTCCAGCAGCACTTAATAATTCCTTGGCATGACTTTCACTTGTTTTTTGGGTGATAGTTCACCAATAAATAAAAAGATACATTCTTTTTCTTGCCAATGGTTAATCACTTTTTTGACATGCTTGCTTTATAGACTTACAATGTAAAAAATACCATTACCCCCAAAGTTATAGGCCAAAGATGAATATTTATCACAAGATAATCTCCCCCAAAAAAGGGACCACAAAGCATGCTGGCATCTTCTACCTTTGTCAGTTCAAGGCAGCAAGTTGTAAAAGGAAGGGTGGGAACCACCATACAAGATGCAGATATCAGAGTAAAATTTCACCTGCAATCTTGTCTACTGTGGCTCCAGAATGCAGCCAAGGGTTAGCCCAGGAAAAGGCATCTGAATCTCAATTCCCTAACATTCTTCCTTACTCCAAATGCTTGTCTATCACTGATTCTGCACAAAGCAGAAACAACATACGCCCAGTTCAGCCAGCCACAAGTCAGAACAGCAGGACCCTCACAGCAAATGTAAGGGAAGAACAAACTGCAACAAAATGAAGTTTTCTGCACAGTTGCTCAGCACCAGACAGGTTTGAGAAGAGGAAGCAGCGACATCTGAAAGCACTGGAATGTGTGTTTTTTTTCAGCAGCGAGAGAGGCAGCTACACAGAACACCATTCTGCAGCTGTAAGCTCCCAGAACTCACAGTCCACCACCACTCCGATCCACTGAAATCACATCACGTCGAGATATGTTCTCTTCAGCAGCTTTCATAAGTACAGCTAGCCGGCTTCCTGAGATAGATCCTTTCTGAATAGCAGTCATGAGCTAAAGAGACAAGACAGAAAAGACTTTGATGTTATTTTTGTTTATTCTCTCTCTCTCTCTCTCTCTCTCTCACACACACACACACATCCATTCCTATAGGACAGTCTGGCTTATAGTGAAACATCAAAAAAAGATTTCTAATCCCTAGTGCCATGCCTGGAGTTATCATTGTGGTGTTGGTGGTTATTATTCTCCTATCCCATCACGTTCCCTGGGAGAGGACCTTCTCAGCAGTTGCTCCTTAGCCCTGGAGTGCCCTTCCTCCAATAGTTTCCTTCCTTCACTTTCATAGGCAGGTGAAAACCTTTTGGTTTCAGCAGGCCTGGGAAAACTTATTGCTCAAGGAGAAAAACCCTTGTATAATGAGCTGGATTTTCTCTTTGTTGTTTTTCTTTTAACAGTTTACATTTTTAACAAGTTTTAACTTTTATAAGCCACCTTGAGTTCTGAACTGGGAAAATATGTGATATAGGTGGTGCTGCTGAAGAGAACATTTCAAGGCAGAGAAATGTAAGGTTCTGCACTTAGGGCGGAAAAATGAAATGCACAGATATAAAATGGAGGACACCTGGCTGAATGAAACTACGTGTGAAAGAGTTCTAGGAGTCCAAGTAGACCATAAGCTGAACATGAGTCAACAGTGCGATGCGGCAGCTAAAAAGGCCAATGCAATTTTAGGCTGCATCAACAGAAGTATAGTGTTTAGATCAAGTGAAGTAATAGTGCCACTCTATTCTGCTTTGGTCAGGCCCCACCTGGAATACTGTGTCCACCACAATTCAAAAAAGATGTGGAGAAACTGGAGCATGTCCAAAGAAGGGCAACTAAGATGATGAAGAGTCTGGAAACCATGCCCTATGAGGACCGCCTTAGGGAACTGGGGATGTTTAGCCTGGAGAAGAGAAGGTTAAGAGGTGATATGATAGCCCTGTTTAAATATTTGAAGGGATGTCATATTGAGGAGGGAGCAAGTTTGTTTTCTGCTGCTCCAGAGACTAGGACGAGGAACAATGGATACAAATTGCAGGAAAAGAGATTCCACCTCAACATTAGGAGGAACTTCCTGACAGTAAGGGCTGTTCAACAGTGAAACACACTCCCTCAAAATGTGGTGGAGTCTCCTTCCTTAGAGATCTTTAAGCAGAGGCTGGATGGCCATCTGTTGGGGATGCTTTGATGGAGAGTTCCTGCATGGCAGGGGGTTGGACTGGATGGCCCTTGTGGTCTCTTCCAACTCTATGATTCTATGATTCTAGTGGTGGTGGTGGTGGTGGTGGTGATGATGATGATGATGAGCAACTGAAAGCAGGGCATGTGTTGAACTTGGGATCCTGTGGAGGTTGTTGGATTCAAAATCCAATCATTCCCTGCTAGCAGAGCTAAAGGTGAGGAAGGCTGGGAGTTGCAGGCTGTCAACTTCCAGAGGATTACAAAGCTCTACACCACTGCCCTAGGTCAATCTATCCTGTATGGGGCACAGATCTAAAAAGACCCATTACTTCTAAAAAATTTAAAAACTTGTATTAAATCTGCCTGAAATGTCTCCATTACTCCCACTGGTGTGCACAGTCTTAGTAGTTTGGTATTATATTGAGGGTTCACTTATTACTTCTCAAGTGAGAAAGTACTAGAAGTCTGTAGAACAATCAGGGAACACTGCTTTTCCTGCCCTAGATATCCATTTCACGCTGGGGTTGAGTCATGTTATATCAGCATGACAGCAAACGCTACAAGCCACATTCCTGTTTTACTTTTCTGACTTCTTTCTTAAGGGCTTAAGTAGAGATGAATGAACAATTTGCAAAGCATTATTTAGCCTCTTTTTCTGTTTGTGAGCAAACAGGAATTCCTCCAGGATACATTTATACATAGATTTTATTTGATTATTCCTGACTCCAAAGTTAACTCATTGTCTTGCCAGAGAAACCATGGTCAAGTACTTATTGGAACCCTTCTGGCTACTTGCGATAGGCCAAGATATTCAAACAAGTGCATCTGATTTCGCTGAAAGACTAGATCTATGCAAACAGATGTATTTATTTCTTTAGCACTATTATGTACATGCTGCTTTAGAAGAATGACACAATCTATCTCTACCCTAGAGCCTTACAATCCAGAAGACAGACATAGGGGCAGAAATAAGACCAGCTTATATAGCTGTAAAGCTAGTTGTGAAGCTCCATCAAAACATCTTCTATTTCTCTATTTAGATTTAATCCAAAATTCTAACAGCCTTTAGAAGAATGAGTGGAAAAATATTTTAATTGACTAGCTTGTAATAATAATAAAATTTACCCAAGGGTTTGATAATTAAGATGTTCAATGTGAGCAGGCAAACAGGACACACCTTGTGGGTTAGTAATACTCCAGAAATACATGTGGGGGAAATCATTAATCCTGAATTGTCCTCCTCCCTCAAAAAAAGTTTCTTGCAAGTAGGCAAGAGGGCTGCACAAGTAATCTCCCAATGTGCACTGAAATAGCATAATGGGGGCAAAAGGAGTCTAAAAACTAATTTGGCTTAAAATGGGCATTTTCCAGTGTGGAGGATTTGTTGTACAACTGGCCCTCCACATCTGCAGATCTGATTATTTGTGGATTAATTAATATGCTTTTTCTAGGGATCTCTAGATGCTCCAGCACGACTCTGCTGAGCGTTGAACCTAGAGTCACAGTGGAGGACCTAGAGATTCCTAGACAAAACAATTCTTTAGGCGTTTGTAGGGTGTTCCAGTGCAATTCTATGATCAACTTCTGCCTGATGTTTGCCACAGAGTAATAATAAAATAATAATAATAATAAAATTTATTTATATCCCGCCTCTGCATTCAGGCAACTGAGGTGGCTAGTTGCACTGGAGGGCTAGAGATTCCCCAAGAGCTGTTTTGTCACGTAAATGTTATTATTTGCCTTTTTTTTTTCTTTCACTGGGGTCCTACACCCCTAATCCCAGCAAATGTGGAGGGGCCACTGTACTGATTTCAGATGGCAAGAGGCAAGCAAGTATGGAATAATTTCAACAGAATTGATTTTATACTCCAAGCAGGGAGTTTCTGTGGCAGCTATCTCAGGAGCCCAGCCATTCCAATTTCTACCCTGTCCCTGTACTGATTTGCCTTCCCCACCCATCAACTTCATCTGCTATTTTGTTTCTTCTTATTTAGCAGAGGGGGGGAGAGGGGGTGCACCTCTGCTGAATCCTAGCTCCAAAATTATTTGACTTCCCAGTAACATCTACAAAGATGTATCTACTCCACAGGTGCAAATAAAATGTCTTTAAGTGTGAACCAGGAAGTTACCCAGCCAGACAACGGGACTATGCCCTCTCCCTTTCCAGCTACTTCATTTTATTAACCTCACCAACCTAGTTCATCACCTTCAAAGGAGGGCGACTCCATCACCTTCAAAGGAGGACAACAAAAATGGTGAAAGGTCTGGAAACCATGCCCTACGAGGAGCAACTAAGGGAGCTGGGGATGTATAGCCTGGAGAAGAGAAGATTAAGAGGTGATATGATAGGCCTGTTTAAATATTTGAAGGGATGTCATATTGAGGAGGAAGCAAGCTTGTTTTCTGCTGTTCCAGAGAACAGGACCCGGAACAATGGATGCAAGCTACAGGGAAAGAGATTCTACCTAGACATTAGGAGAAACTTTCTGACAGTAAGGGCTGTTCGACAGTGGAGCACATTTGCTCGGAGTGTAGTAGAGTCTCCTTCCTTGGATGTCTTTAAGCAGAGACTTGATGGCCATCTGTCAGGGATGCTTTGATTGAGAGTAAGGTTTGACTGGATGGCCCTTGTGGTCTCTTCCAACTCTATGATTCTCTGATTCAAGGACAGGACTCTAACTAAAGAAGAAACCAGGCATGCCAGACACCTGTGGAAATCAAACTTTGATTATGCCCATCTGACATTCACCTCAGCCTTATGTTAATGAGGAATTAACCAAACATGCCTACTCAAAGTCACTTCTGGTTATTGACTGCTGAATTTGAATGTTTAGCATATACTACTGGTAAGAGGAGTGGATTTAATTCTTTTGACCAGCATGAGACTGAGGCCTTACCTGGAATACCAGGTGCATTCAACCACAGTTTCAAGGATATTAAAGGAAGTTCTGCAAAAGAGGCCTAGGCATAGGTACAAGTTATAAACCAGGACTGTGGCATGTTCAGGCTAATGAATTACTCAATGTGCGGTGAAGGGAGTCTGCTTGCCTCTTTCCTTCTAAGGACTTTCTACTGAAGAACCAGTATCTGAGTTTGCTTTTTGCTTTCTCTTGCCTAATCCCTGATCTTTTTGTGTTGTGTTTTTTAGACTACAAATCTGAGGCCAGGACCTCTTATAACTTTGGTGGCTGAATATGAGGTAAAACTGCATTTTAAAACATACAAGTAATATTATATATGCTGTGCATGGCCGTTTTTAAAGAAGAAACTGAGTACTTTAAATAAGACACAGCACGATAAACTGTTTCAACTTCTTACATGACAGCACATTCAAAAAAGCCTAATTGTAATCAAATACAATTACAAAAGAAGAGGACTGCTGGTGCTGAACAAGACTGCTTCATTAGAAAAGGAAAAAAATTAAATGCTGCTTGTTTTGGGCACAGAGAAAAAAAGAAATGTGTGGTGTTGTTATTAAGGGCTCTTTTAAAAAACATCATAGCATGATTTAAATCACAAGTCCTAATCCTCTCTAAAAATGTATTTACTGATATAATTTATTTTACTAAGCATGAGGTAAAGACATATCATATATGGGATAGCGAAGTGTGTGTTCATTGACGCTGGGCACAATTGGTAAAAAATTCTGCATTTAGATTTGACAGTGCTCTCATCCGCAGCCCATCTGGAAAGAGACAATTACCATTTTCCCCTGCCTTGATCTTGTTTGTTTAACTTGACACAGTGAAGAAAGGGCTGACATTGACCAAAATCCCCAGCATTAATTTATCTCATGTTCTGCATTCATCATTGCCACAGTGCAGGAAGGACCTGGCAGTCATCTGAAATACCTGACCACGAACGAAAGACCCTACAAAAACAAATCTGGCTAGCAAAAGGAAACAAATCTGCTTTTGCTTGCACGAAAAGGGGCAGGGAAATGTCTAATTAATAAATTGTAAGCCGCTCTGATAGCCTTGGCTGAAGAGCAGGGTATAAATAAAACATTATTATTATTATTATTATTATTATTATTATTATTATTATTACGCTAGAAACACTACAGATGTTATCCTTAAAACTTTCAGCTGTTCATTTTAGAATCATAGAATCATAGAAATTTAGAGTTGGAAGAGACCACAAGGGCCATCCAGTCCAACCCCCTGCCGTGCAGGAACTCCCAATCAAAGCATATCCGACAGATGGCCATTCAGCCTCTGCTTAAAAACCTCCAAGGAAGGAGACTCCACCACCCTCCGAGGGAGTGTGTTTCACTGTCGAACAGCCCTTACTGTCAAGAAGTTCCTCCTAATGTTGAGGTGGAATCTTTTTTCCTGCAGTTTGCATCCATTGTTCCGAGTCCTGTTCTCTGGAGCAGCAGAAAACAAGCTTGCTCCCTCTTCAATGTGACATCCCTTCAAGTATTTAAACAGGGCGATCATATCACCTCTTAACCTTCTCTTCTCCAGGCTAAACATCCCCAGCTCCCTAAGGCGTTCCTCATAGGGCAAGGTTTCCAGACCATTCACCATTTTAGTCGCCCTCCTTTGGACCCGCTCCAGTTTCTCCACATCCTTTTTGAATTGTGGTGCCCAGAACTGGACACAGTATTCCAGGTGGGGCCTGACCAATGCAGAATAGAGTGGCACTATTACTTCCCTTGATCTAGACACTATACTTCTATTGATGCAACCTAAAATTGCATTGGCCTTTTTAGCTGCTGCATCACACTGTTGACTCATGTTCAACTTGTGGTCTACTTGGACTCCTAGATCCTTTTCACATGTGGTCTCGTTCAGCCAGGTGTCCCCCAACCTATATCTGTGCATTTCATTCTTCCGCCCTACGTGTAGGACCTTACATTTCTCTGTGTTAAATTTCATTTTGTTAGCTTTGGCCCAGCTTTCTTCTAGTCTATTCAGGTCATTTTGAATTTTGATCCTGTCCTTTGGGGTATTAGCTAATTTACAGCATTTTGATTTTAAAATGAGAAAGATATTCCACTTTCTGCATTTTGAAAATCTTACACTGTTTTTGCTCCCCTTCCTTTCTCCCAAAATGGTATAGTGTGACTCAGTTTTGCTCAGTTTCTTACACTCAGTTAGTCTCAAAGGTGCTACAAGATCCATTTGCATAATGATATCCAGACTATCTCTGAACAGTGTGACTCTGTTCAGCTGCCATAGCAAAAACATAACATGGTGGTCAAGAACTTACTGGAGGTTCAAATGTGCTGATTCCCTCCTCTGCTTCCTATGCACCAACTTCTTGTGTACCAATTTTCTCCTTTACCACTAACTACAGTTACTGTTAATTATCTTTCCCACCACACCAAAATTAAAACTCATTTCAAACAGTGGTTTTCCACATTTTTAATGGAAATCTTCAATATCACTAAGTAATCCCCATCAGCTCTAGCTACCATAGCCCATAGCAAAGAAGGCAGGGAATGTTGGCCCATCATTATTTTGCAGTACTGGTAGCCAAACTTTCTTTACTTTAAGGCATGGTCCAGAACAACTATCAGGTAAGAATGCACAGGGAAGCCATTGAAATCCACAAACACTTGGAACAACTTCAACAAGAAAGAAGAAACCCTTAAAGTAAAAAGGGTTTGGCTACCAGTCCTGCAAAACAGCAAAATCAGGACTCAGCAAATGCAAATGAGGAACCATCCATGGTCAGGGGCTTTCTCAGCAGACAATGATCACTAATTAAGCAGATGCTAATTCCCTTTGCCTATCCTCCTATCCTGAGGCCCTGCCATCAACAACAGAACAATACAAAGATTAACATAGGAATCGCTCCTCTCTACCCAGGGTCACACAGCATATATATAGCCACTCTCTTCCATGCCAGTATTTCAGTGGATACGGAGGTACAAAAAAAGTACCTTGTTTTAAAAGCCAACTGACACTCCTGGAGGCCTCAGGTTGGATGCTGGTGGGCTGCGCAAATCCCTCACCTATCCTAGCATTGCTCAATTAATTGGTCTTTTCCCCCAGCAGCCCAATGGGGAGTGTAGAGAGACTGATAGGGGATCAGAAAGAGAGAAGGGATAGCAAAGGAAGAGATCAAGGAGAGTGAGGCATTGCCCTTCCCTTGCTAGAGGATTCAACCACCAAGCAGACAGAGGAATATAGGTTAAGAGAGATAGGAATGTTTTCTTCCCAATGACTAAGCAACTCCCCTTAACCACCCCAAACATCCTATATGAGAGAGAGAGAGAGAGAGAGAGAGAGAGAGAGAGAGAGAGAGATTAAAGATGAGGGTGTAAAAATCTCAATAGCCATGTTTGAGAAGGGTATGCCTCCCATGAGTGTGACCTTAGAATAATCCATGTCTCAAACAGCTATTATATTGACTGAAATTTATAAAAGAGCCCTTTGCCTCTTGCAATCCAGAGATTCAGGTTTGGTACAAAAGAATTGCTTATTTTGCCCCTCTCTCATATTCTGAACCTCAGTTTTAAAAACATTTTTAATAGATAAAGTAAGGAAAGAGAATGTACAAAAGATGCCCATTTCCAAAATAGGAACCAGACCTATGGTTATCTGTGTTTAGAAAGTGAAAAGCCACCCATCCACAGGGAGGCTGTGGTGACTCCAGTGTAACACATTTCTCTCCAGATTTGCATTTAAATGGTTTGCAGAGCACAAAGTATCTGAATCAGACATTAAATATATTCAACATCTGATCATCAAGAAAAGATCATGTGTGGTGTAAATGGCCCCTGTGCAGGCTTCATAAGTTGCATATTATTTATCCTTCACTAGTCATTATCAACAAACATGCTGCCCCTCTGCAAAACAAAACAACATACTGTAAAAACACATAAATTTCAAAAACTGCAGCAACATATAGCACCAATGTTTTAGTAATTAGGATGGCCCTTGTGGTCTCTTCCAACTCTATGGTTCTATGATTCTGTAATTCCTCCACATAACTGCACGGCAAGAACGGAAAGATAAAACAATGAGAACCTGCTTGCTCAAATTTAAAAGAAGCCCAATTGGAATCAGTTTGGTTGAGCCAGAAAGAAGGCTGAAAATGGTTTTCAAAAGGGAAGTAACTGCTGGAGTGCAGAAGACCAAAGGTTTGATGTCAGAGTTTCTAACCATGAAACAAAGAATGCAATGTTGTCCCTAACCCAGCTCCAAATTTTTGTCCATTGATGACAAAAAGAATCCTCAGAGGATTCTAGTCTCGAGGAGGAAAATAAGCTCCTATGTTGAGCTCTCTTCGGGGACCTTAACATATCGGTCTAATTTAGCCTGTACCCTCCAATTTCTTGATTAATGGCTGAAATTACATGGCACTGTCTGTCCAGATCCAGATATTTACCAGTTAATGGCAGTCTTTCAAAGATGAAAGTACATTTTAGGAATCCTTTCCTATCATATACAGCAGGAGTGAGGAACTTGTGGCCCTTCAGATGTTGATCTGAATCCAACCACCCTTCACCACTGGCCTGAAAAATTAGATGAGAACCAGTCCAACACTGACCTAAAGTGATTTGATAGGAAAGTTACCAATTTTTTTCTCCCTCTTTTCATTTTGAGAGAAAACTACAACAGTAACAACAATAGCAGCAGCCACAAGTGACTTTAGACATTTCAACCACGACCACTATTCCTTGGCATTGTAAAAAGCCTCTGTAACGTTACTTCATAGTGAGGGAACTGCCAGAAAGTACTACATAAAACATGTACAGTTCAGTATGAACTATGTTCACCTTCAGTGTGTCTTATTTTCACCAGTGCAGTACCATGATTAGTTTACTTCTCTTGACTGAATCTAGTAAGTATTTTCCATCTTGTAGCAATTTTTTTACAAAAGCATGGTTTGCTACTTTAAAATCAAATCTGATCCAAGAAATTAATACCTATATAATTTTTCAGTAATCCCCATTTCCACATTATTATTAAAAAAATAAACACTGTGAGTAATTAGAGATACAATGTTGATATTCTGGTTTTCTCACACAGTTATAAGTACACACAGAAAATCACGCACACAACAAATAAATAAATAAATTGAAGCACTCACTTGCAAAAACTCATTGAGTTCAACCTGCCCATTTTTGTTCAAATCCACTTCATTCAAAATCTCATGGAGTGCACTTTCATTAATTTGAAGGTTGATGCTCTATGAAGTATATGAAAGAAAAAAAACCACATGCTTGGATTAACACCACACTATTAATATCATGCCAGGCAATTTTTATATGATTTTTTTCTTATAACAGAGGGGAAGTAAAATGTTACCTCTAACACACGCTGCACGTCCAATATGGTAATAAAACCTTTGCCTTCCTTATCAAACATGTGGAACCTCTTTTTATATCTGCAAAGATTGGATTATTCATAAAAAATCTGTACATTGAAAAACAGTGAAAGCACTTTAAAACAGTAATTTTTAACAGCAGCCTCCCTATAACTATGAGGCCTTCTCTCCCTTGTACTGCATTCTCACAAGCTGAATACTGTCACTGCATTTTCAATATCTCCCTGGGGGAAAGCGCATTTGTTATCACCAGCACACAAATAAACCCTCATCATCTTCTAACATTTCTCCTTCTAATCCCATTTCATACTACCCTCACCAATTGTAGGAGTCAGAGGAATTGCAGAGACCACAAAGGAGAAGACATAATTCATGGATATAAGGTTTCAGGTTCAACACCTTGGATCACCATAGTAAAGATGATCTGAGGTACCAGTGGTAAGGAAGATCTTTGTTTAAAGCAGGAATGGGACGCTGCAGAGTATAACTCCTACCATCCCAGACAAATGGCCATGTTACCTGAGGCTACCGGTGGACCACAGGTTCCTCAGCCCAGTCTGAGGGCCATGTTACAGAAAAGCATTACTAGATAGATCAATCATCTGAGGTTATAAGGCAAGTAGCTTACTAAACCAATGCCACCATCCTTAGACCGAGACAGACAACACAATCTTCTCAGTCTGTCAAGGAGCAGAGTAATAGTAATTCAGAATGACTATGAAAATATCAAAGAAACTGGTAAGGGAACATACCCACTGGTAACCAAGCTAATGGGGCAAATGGGTGGAGACACTTGCTATTGCAACCCAGCAATCAAAGCTGAAAGCCTACAAAACTGCCAACCAGGCCATTCGGTATTATACCTAGAGCTCAGAGACTAACAGGTGCTAGTTTGCACATTATCTTTACCTCTCAATATCTGTTGGGGACAGAGTGATTTCGCTACGATCCGTCAACTGCTCTGAGCGTGCCTTGTAGCCCATTTCATAGTACAGGAACTTCTTTGCCTCCGCAAGCTCCTCCTGAACAGGGAGAGCAGCACACAGTTTCAGCTCTAGGGTAACAGCAAATATTTACATTCTGAATTTCTTCTTTGCTGTAATGTTTTACTGGCTCCTTTCACTTAATTATAATTGCCGGTCCTTAGAGGAATATCAGCAGTTGATGACCAAAAAGTGCTTAAAGGTGAACAAGGTAATTAAGATTAGGCAGCATTTCATGCTTCAGTTAGATCACTGGTTCAGTTGTACAAGTGTTGATTATCAAGCGATAATTACTACAGGAGACGTGCAATGTAAAGATTTTTAGGGCTGTATCACACTCTTAATCTACACATGTGACTTGTAGCAATGGCAGAAAAACCTGCGCTTACAGACAAAAGGGCCGAGAGCTGGCCTTTAAATGTAATGCTGCTATCGTATAGCTACAATTAATACTCTAAGTGGCAAGTGACAAGCTTTAAGACGTCTAATTTTTGAAGCTTCTGGCATTTGTTGATTACTCTCTTCAGGCAGCAGGACAACTATGCAGCCCAAGATTTGGAGCTTTCAAATGCCCCCCCCTCCTTCTTTTTACTTATGATTCTATGATTCTACTATTTATGTATAGTTCCCTGTGATACTCAGCAATGATGACCATCCTTAAACTGTTCCCGCCTCTGATCATTTGAAAGCATGGATCTGCAGCTGAGACCAGGTACTCTACTCTGACAAACAGAATACTGCAAATGAATAATCACAGTTTCATATTTTTGCTTTGAGGGTCTGAGAACAATGGTAATGGAATTCCATTCCACATGCTAGTGGACAAAAAAAAAAAACTTGCAAAAAATTCCTCATCTGCTCTTCAGCTTATTTGTGGGGTACATACAGTGGTCCCCCGGGTTACGAATCCCCCGGGGTACGAAAACCCCAGGGTACGAAAGAGCCGGGGCCGCGAAAACGGCCCGGCTTACAAAAAAACCCGGGTTAAGACCAAAAAAAAACCGCGCGGCCCCTTTAAATTTGCCGCGCGGTCCGGCAAACAAAGCGGTCCCCCGGGTTACGAATATTTCCGGGTTACGAAAGGTAATCCGGAACGGATTACTTTCATAACCCTGGGGGACCACTGTATATTTTTTTCAACATGGAGATTAAACACCAGACTACAGACTACATGTGCAACTGTTGCAAATACGGTAATCTCTCCTCAGCAGCTGGTTCAAATGTTATGGAGGGAAAGAGATATTATGGGGCTCACCATGTGGACTAAGATTGTCGCCCTACTTAGCTTCCTTTACTTCCATGGCTTTAAGGAAAACCAGAAAGGGCAAATGGCAGACTCCCTCCAAACATATTAAGGTGACCAGTCACTGTCTCAAAGGTATTTTTGAGGCACCCCTTGAAGCAAATTTAACAACCTAAATCTAGTTGCTTGTCCCAACTAAAGCAGACCCACTAAATCAATAGGATTTATATAAAAGTTGACTTAGCATTCAGCAGTTGATTCAATAGGTCCACTCTAGCTGGGACTAGAAATTGGATTTAGGCTAATATGTGCTTTGGTCCCCAGCTTGGTAAGAAAATAATTTTATGGACCGTGTTCTTTTTTTTAATCCAGTGAGCTCAAAAGGAACTTATATGACTCCTCCTTCTTTTCCCTTTTCAGAACTAACTAAGAACTTGGGACATATTCCCCGCTCCCACTCCCACTCCCACTCCCCACCCTGTTACATCAACTTAGATCTTTGGAAAGAATCTCCTAAGCTTGTGGTCCCATGCCACCCCCCACCAACTTTGGTGGTACCTTCTTCTTCTGTTCACTCCATTTCAGCTTCTTTCCCATGATCTCAATAATTCTTGGTAAGGCTTCATCAGCTGCTTGCACATTCAGGAAAGCCAAACGTGTGCGGCGAGCAATCATATCCACAGCAGTACAGGCATACTCTTGGATCCCATATTCAATCTGCAGTGTTTAGAGAGGCAGTTCAAAAGATCAATTCATTTTGAGAACCCACTTGACGCAAAACACAGACATCAACCGAAAAGAAAAAGTGTTGATGTTATCTATCAACTCTTGGTGTTATCCACCTTCACACCCTTTTCAGAAATTATCATTTGGGATGCTTTAATTGGCTCTTCAAAGTGTGGCTGTGGACAGGCCACCAGAGACTCCAGTGCAAGATTCTGCTCAGATATTTCCTATGCTCAAAGCACTTTGTTTTTCAGTGGTCAATTTTTCCCATGCCCTGAAGGTACATGCAACTTTGGGAATACTAAACTAAAAATCAGACTAAAATATCTACATACGAATGTTACTATGCAACCAGTTGAATTATATACATTTGGCTGAGGTATATAGAACAATACATTATGTTTAGGGTATATTGGACATTGATTTGTTTTCACTGACTGCATTTGATCCTATGAGATCAGAGTTAGAAATGTAGCAACTAGAATCCCATCTAGCCCATCTTTAATGGTCACTGTAATGTTTTCACCCTTTTTGGACACAAGTCAACAGAAGAATTAACACTATATTGATAAATTACTGACAATACAAGATGTACATATTTTATGGGGCCAGATTCCTCAGATCTGAAAGACAGACAGAAGGAACAGTTTGCCAGATATATGCTGACAGATATACATAGTGGCAGATAATCTACATTGATCTGGTGGAACATAAACCTCCGCCAAAGAGAATTCTGTTTTCTTTGCATTTCTCTGCAGGAAGAATTTACCTCTCTCATGCCAACCCCAGTCTCACAGTGAGTTAGTGCAGGAGAGCGAGGGGTAGCCAGGCAGAATCCAACTGTGGCCCCACAGTTGGAAGCATGAAGATTATGCCATGTTCTTGGATTTATAAAAGACATTCCAGAGGGGATCTTCTTTGTTTTACACCTAGCTGTAGACACACAGCCAAATTCTGCCCACACTGTACCTTCTCCCAGCTCCTAAATGGCCAGGACACAGGAAGCAGGGAGGTGGGTCACTGCATGAAGGGGATAGAGAATACTTCCTTCCTTAATGAGCACTAAAGGGCATTACTGTTGTTGTTGTTGTGTACTTCCAACTTGTGGCAACTCAAAGACAAATCTATTATGGGGTTTTCTGGGTCCAAGAATGTGTGACTTAGCCAAAGTCATCCAGTACACTTCCATGGCCAAGTAGGAAATCAAATCCTAGTCTCCAGAGTTGTAGTCCAATGCTCAAACTACCATACCGCGCTGGCTCATAATTTGGTGCTATGTCTGCCTTGTTACCTACAGAATTCTGGTCATAATTAGAAATCTAAAAACACATTGTATACCAAATATTAGCATACAGGATCTTTTGATATTGGTGCCTCTGGAAAAACTACTTTACAAAAGGCCAAAATTCAAACATTTGGTTTAATTTTTTTCAAACTATTTGTAACATAGATATGTTTATATTATCATATAGATAATATAAATATGAATTATTTACTTTTTCCTCTTTTTAAAACATTTTTAAACCATGGAAAAACAGATTTCCAAACTAACACCTCAGCCTCTTTTGTCAAAACATTACAGTACAGTACTCTCAGTTACTAGCTGTAACTAGTCAGTAGAAAGAGTAATCTAAACTACTGGATCTGTTATTACAAGACAACAGAATACTGAAAAAGAAATACAAAGCAAAAAAGTGGGGGGGGGGGGGAAGAAAGCCCTCAGTCATACCTCTGACTCAATGTAAGGAAATTCTGACACAAGACGTTTTCCAACAATAGGCCATCTCTTTCCAGTCACTTGAGCTAACTTGGCCACTTCAAAAGCCTTGTCCCCAAATGTACTTGCAAGATGCTGAGCCACCTATGAAATGGAGAGGATGTTAAGGAACTGATGCTTTCTGGAATACACCTTCACCTAAGGCAGGAGTTATTCTTGTGAGTTCTCTTGTCACCTGTAATAAATAGGCTGAAGAAGACATCGGATGCAAGATTATGTGGGAGGCAACTGACTACATGGGGAATGCTGAGGACAGCACTAATGCTCCTATGCATGTATCAATTGAACAGTGACTAACGATGCTTCAGATTCCTGCTACTGTGATCAGGTTTGAAGAATAGATTTATTTGGAAGTGAGAAGTCACAAAGGTTAGATACCATTATAGTCCAAAGAGAATGCATACATTAAGGAAACAAGGAGTATACAGTAATAACAATAATGAATTAATTCTAATTAGGAACAAGAAGAAAGAGTTAGAAAGGCAAAAAGAGAATAGACTGCCAATGTCCTTAAAAGATTAGTCAATAACAGTATTACAGCCATCTCATATTACTGTGACACATTTTTTTTAAAAAAAAATGCACCCCAAGGTGTAATACCTATGGTAAATCAAATGAGGGATAAGACGGGTAGGTATTTTGAGTGAGAAACCTTTCTTTTTCCTATCAGCCTTTGTCTCAACATTTTCTAAGCCTCTGCCTTATTCAAGTATCACTATCAACTTTATAACCCATCTTTTCCCCCAAGCTGGGAAGGTGTCTATTCTAGCCTCTGCCTTTGGTCCTCCTCTTCCCTCCTTAATGGCCTTGGCCTCACCAAGGATGGCAGGCTTGGTCCCCACTCCTGTCATGATCCAGAGGTCCAGCATGACAGAAGTCGCACTGCTTCAGTACTTTTGCCCCATATTGGTGGATTTCTTTGTCTGTCATTACATACTGTTCAGGAGGAGTCCCCTAATTATTCAGAGAGTGTTTTGGTGGGAAAGGAGTGTTGCACAGGCAAAAAATAAAACTCCTTTCTGTTAACTTACTAAGGATCTTTCTGTGAACTTACTAAGGTACTTTTGCCCAGTATTGGTGGATTTCTCCATCTGTCATTACACACTGTTCAGGAGAAGTCCTCTAATTATTTAGATGTTTTGGTGGAAAGAGAGTGTTGCACAGGCAAAAAGAAAACTCCTTTCTGTGAACTTACTAAGAATCTTCTAAGAATTTTCTAAGTATCCCCATTTTACTTACTAATTGTTTTTAAATAAGTTAATTAATCAATTAATATGGTACCACAAGTCTCACCTCACTTTCCATTCCATAATCTTGAACCAGTCGGATATAAAGCGTAGGGCTCCAACCCTCTGCACCTTGAAGGAGAAGTCCTACAGTCTTGCAGGGACCAGCATGAAGCCCATGAGCTTTTACAGCAGCATCTATGGTATCTTGTGCCATTGAACGATACGTAGTCCATTTCCCACCTGAGAGCATTAATAAATATGGATATAATAATAATAATATTTATTTGTATTTCCCGCCTCTCCCTTCGGATCGAGGAGGGATTCCAACAGTGTTAAAAATACATGTACAATTCGATACAATCTAAAAACATTAAAAACAATTACATAGTCAATGAAACTAACTACACATTCTATCCTTAGTCCAGCAATTGCTACCATATCTATTGTAGATCTAGTTCTGTCTATCCATTCCCGATCCATTAAAGTAGATCGGGTGGGTAGGCCCGCCGGAAGAGATGTGTCTTAAAAGCCTTCTTGAAAGCATCAAAGGAAGTGATAAGACGGATCTCCTCCAGCAAGTAGTTCCAAAGTTTCGGGGCTACCGCAGAGAATGCCTTGTGGGAAGTTGATGCCAGTCTTGTGTTGATGGAATCTAACAAATTCTTCCCTGATGTTCTGAGGGTGCAGGGCGGATTATGCAGGGAGAGGCGCTCCTTCAAGTAATATGAGCTTGATCCATTGTGTGCAACAGAATCCAATATTATCATTTTAGAATGGGATGTATGGAGCTGAGTCTGTAGTACAGTCAATGACCTGGTGTTGTTCACCACATTCTTTCCCCACAGAAGGAAGTCTGTGGGGAGGGAAGACTGCCAGGAGCACTCACTCAGCTACATTTTCAGATCTGTTGCCTCCCAAAGCAGTGGCTATGGCTGCTTCGACTCCACCCTTCTCTGTGGGGAAGGCAAAGAGGAGTCATGTTGACTCCTTGACTACAGAAGTTCCCACCAGCATCCCACATCCCCCCCCCCATCTCCCTTCTGAAGAGCTATGATTTCTGTAAAACACATATCCCAGCAGGTGAGATTAGACTCACAGGCTAGCAGTACCCTTTACAATTTCCAGTTTCACAGTTAAGAAATTTGACCATGTATCTGACCTGTCTCCTTTAACCAAGTGCTTGAATGTTCCAAGTCATACAACTAGTAAAGAATTTCTAATGCTGTGTGTGTGTGAGAGAGAGAGAGAGAGAGAGAGAGACAGAGAGAGACAGAGAGAGAGAGAGAGAGACAGAGACAGTGTACATTCTCGTACCTGCTATGGTCACAAGTCCACTGTCACTAACATGTACCACATGGTTCCTGGATATTGACTGGGTGTCTTTGGAATTGGGATCTGTCACAAGAGGACGTATCCCACTCCATGCTGCCAGAACATCACCTCTCCTCACTGTTGTTGAAAGGACAAAAAGGAAAACCCATCAGTAACAATTTCTCAAGAAAGGTTTTTAAAACAATATATGCTGTAAGTGCTCTTAAGGGAGGGAGGGAGGGAGGGAGGGAGGCAGCTCACCTCAATTTCTTAAATGTCATCTCAGAGAAATAATACTGCCAAGCCCCACAAATGTTAATGACAGACAGGCAAAAAAGATGAAAGAACCAATCCAGTGCAATTGTATCTCTTGGTTTAATAAAGCCTAATGCTTAAGCAGTCTACGAGAAACCTCACAACAATACTTTAACAGAACTAGAAAGAGATACTTGTTTCAGATAAATAAAATGTCAAAAAAGATGGGACAACATACGTAAAATAAAAATCTGCATTATGGAAAACAATAAACTGTTTTAAATTGATTTCAAAATCTTTGAACCATCTAAGGTCTTAATATGAAAGCTCTTAAATATTGCAAACTTTGAAAATTCTTAAACACCAACACATTTTACACCTTAATTCTCCTCAGGTTTTCAGAAGGGGGATAAATTTTATACCATTTACCCCAAATGGGCAGGGAACAATACATTTAATTTATGATAACCTGCTGTTTACTTTTTAGCAGTCTCATGCAGCGATATTAGCTATACTCCCCTCCTGCAACCATGCATATAGTAGTATGTAGATACACACAAAATACATATCCTCTCGATCATTGGACACAAGCATGTAACACATGGCCCATTTGTGTCTCACTATGTTCGAGATTACTAAAATCCTGGAATTCATATCATCAGTTTAATTTTCTGGTGTCCTTACTGTTTGAGACAAACATATTTGAGTTCAAGTTCAAGTTCAAGTTCATCTTTATTACGGTCATAGACCAGCACAAGTAAAAGGAGGATAAAGAATAAAAGAAAGTAATGGTAAAAACAATAGTAGAATCATGGTAAAAACAAGGTAAAAACACAGGTTAAAAACAGTATAGCCTCAACAGTATTTAGCCATTTGCTGTTGGGGGTACAGAATAAAAGAAGTTAATGGTACGAAGAAGATAAAAATATTATTTCCTTTTAAAATTCAGTATAGCAGGGCAATATTAGGCCCTGTGAAGGTCACTGCCTAAGACAAATTTGATAAACACAAACAACTGGATCCTAGAACAAATCAAGACTGAACTCTCCCTGGAAGCCAAGAAGACTAAATTGACAGTGCAGTATTTTGACCACAGGATGAGAAGGCAAGAGTCATTAGAAAAGACAATGATGCTAGAAGGTAGAGGGCAGTAGAAAGAGAAGAAAACCGCATGCCAGAATTGGGTTGACTCAATTGGAGAGCAGAGAGGCAGAGGATAGGGGGGCTTGGAGACATCTCATCCACAGGGTTACCATGCATTGAGGTCGACTCAAAAGCAGCTGACAACAACAATCCCAAAGAGTTCTTTCTTCCCCCACCATCTGCTTCCCCCACAACATGCAGGCATCTGACTAACATCTCCAATCGTTCCCCCTCCTGTTTGGTTTGCAACATCTTGCCTGGTGAAGAAGCCCATAGAACTTTGAAAGCTTGCAACAAGATATCATGCATTTCGGTTGGCCAATAAAGGTATCACTGATGGATTTTTGTTTGCACCTGCTATCCAGTTCACCATTTCTAAAGAAATGAATGAGTTCTTTCCACAATTCCAAAAATATAGTAGCTTACATCTGTTTGCAAAAGCATCAAGTATGTGGATATGCCAACTCAGTTTTTCAAAACAGAGTACTAAATCTGAAACATTATGGGCAACAAATATATAAGAATCTAAGAACATAATCTCAAATGTTTGTAACTGGATTACTGATTTTTCTTGTCTATCAACAGCATTAAAAAAAACCTAGATATACTGTTTACTGTGGCCAAATGAGGGAAATTTTGGGGTTCATGTGCTTTTATGTTTGCTGGGAAATAATTTCCTGCACATAGTCCTTCATCAGAGCTTTTAGAGTTCTAATAAAGACTGTTTTAAGGTTAGTTATTGATGATTCTTACAACCTATCTGTAAACAATAAATAAATAAATATATAAAATTGGAGTATTCTATTTAAATTGGTTCAATTGCAATTTTATTTGCAATGTCATGATAGTTTTTGGCGGTGTTGTTGTTTTAATTTATTATAAAGTCCCAACGGAAGAAAGAATGCCAGCATAGCCAAGTTTTGACTTATGGCTTCAATGCAAAATTAAATATGATAAATCCAATTAAAAATATTGTTGCAGAGTAAAACATTGCTGCCATGCTGCTTATGGCGACCACTGACCAGAAACCTTTCCCATCATTAGTAAACACCTGGGCCCACCACTTGCTGTAAACTGCTTGGTTCCACAGGAGCATAATGAGAACAAGTCACTGTTTATGTTTAGAAATTTCCCATCATTAACTTCTTCCTTACTTAGCAAGGCTCTTAAAAAGGAGGAGTGAAGCCTCATATTTAAACTCAAATTACATCACACATATGATAAATTGGTAAGTTACATTCTTTGTTCCTAGCAAGACAAATTCTCAGTTTTTGACATTACTTGAAATCTTTCTATAACAGCATAATGAAAAAAGTAGCACCAAAGAATAATATGTCACATGCCATGTGATACAATCTGGACTTGGCCTGTTGCACATGGAGATGCTCAAGATTTTATATGCCAGTGCCAGACCTTAGGAAAGCATATCATAGTTATTTGCTGCAGGGTGTTTGCAGGAGACAGAAATGTCAATGATTTCAACAGGGGGAAGAGGCCAATGAAATTTGAAATTTCTGCATTTAACCCTTCAAGCTTTGTAAATTGTGTGTGCGTTTTAAGTATTTAAATTACACTTTCAACCATCTCGAGGTTGCCCTTGGACACCACAAGGGATTAGGAAGAGGTCACAAGAATCAACATCAAAAAACATTATTTTTCACTCATCACCAAAATAAAATAGTCAGAGATTTTAACTGATTTCTCTTGAAAACAATGTGTAGTCTTTCCATTACTTTTCAAAAGGACTGTGATCCAGCCATTTACAGATAAATGGAGGGATTCTGTATGCATATATGCCCTGCAAGTTGCCTGTTGATTTATGGCAAGCTCATGCATTTCACAGCAAAGGAATAGGCAAGATCAGTTCCTTCCTCTGAAATATAGCTGGCATCACATGGTATTCGTTGGCAGTTTCATATCCACATGCTAACCAGAGCTGACCCTGCTTAGCTTCCAAGATCAGACAGGATCTGGTATCTTTAAAGTATATGGGCCATTTACTAGCTACTACTAACATATTCTTCTTCATGATGGCAAAAGAGGACTCCCTGCCTACTCTAAAAAAAGGACAGAAGAGGGAAACTTCAAAGGCAATTAAAGATAAAACAGGATATACATTAAAAGACTTTCCCCCTATTTCTTTCTTAGCCTAACATCGCTACGGCTTTAGGATAACAAGACGGAAAAGACAGTAAGGCACAGCAGCCCCAGACCAAGTATATCCTTCCCTCTACATCAAGATCATACTGTTAGTTTTTAAAAAAATAAATAAATGAATGGAGGGATTCTCGCCCAAATACCACATATAAAATTCTTACATTTTTAAAAAGCTGAAAAAAACCCTTAGCTTCCTTATATCTCTGTTTCTTTCCTGTCAGCAGATACCAATTGGTTGACGGGCCTACTCATTGTGCGGGTCATACACTCGATGGGATTTTTAGTACGGAACAGGAGTATCCGTGGGCGGAGGTAACCAAAACCTCCGCATTGTCATGGACGGACCACTTTCTGATCAAGATGGAACTTAAAGCCACTTTCCGCCCCCCCGGGGGTGGCGGACCCATTAGAATGGTCCGCCCTCGAAGGCTGATGGAACCAACAGGCTTCCAGAATGCCTTAGAGGGTTTAATGGTTGGTAGCACCGGCGATTCTACCGAGACCTTGGTGAATACTTGGAACACCGTCCTTCCCAAGGCCCTCGATACTATCGCTCCTGAGCGTCCTCTCCAACCCGCTCCCAACCGTAAGCCCTGGTTCTCCCAGGAACTCCGGGAGATGAAGCGGGTTGGACGACGACTAGAGCGCAAATGGCGGAAGACTCGGCTCTTGTCCGACAGAACTCGCCATAGGCAGCATCTTCGCGCCTATCGGGAGGCGTTGCGTGCAGCGCGGAGATCCTTCTACTCTGCACGCATTGCGTCTGCAGAGTCCCGTCCAGCGGAGCTGTTTAAGGTGGTTGGGGAGCTGACGCAGGTTCCCCCTGCGCCAAATCCCCTACTTAACCCTACAGTGGCCTGCTGTGACGCATTTAACATCTACTTTGCAGACAAAATCTCTCGGATAAGGGCCGACTTAGACGCCAATGTTTTAGCAGTATCTGTAAATGAGGCACCTAGCAACTCTGTTACTGTTACGTTATTGGATGAGTTTCAATCTGTAAGTACTGATGACGTGGACAAGCTCCTTGGAAGCGTGAGGAAAACAACCTGCCCTCTCGATCCATGTCCATCATGGCTGGTCGTCCAGGGAGGGGACGCATTGAAGACATTCCTTAGGGATGTAATCAATGCGTCCCTCAGGGAAGGCACTGTTCCTTCTTGTCTGAAGGAGGCGGCCGTAAAGCCCCTCCTGAAGAAACCTTCCCTTGATCCCCTGGACCGAAACAACTATAGACCAGTTTCCTTGCTGCCATTTTTAAGCAAGGTGATCGAGAGAGCAGTCGCCTCCCAACTCCAAGCTGTCTTGGATGAAACCGATTATCTCGATCCATTTCAAACCGGCTTCCGGGCAGGATATGGAGTTGAGACTGCCATGGTTGCTCTGACAGATGACCTCCGCTTGAGCATCGATAGGGGTAGTGTGACCCTGCTGGTGCTCTTGGATCTCTCAGCGGCCTTTGACACCATAGATCATGCCATCCTTTTGGACCGGCTGAGAGGGATGGGGATCGGAGGCACCGCCTTACAGTGGTTCCGTTCCTTTCTCTCTGGCAGGACCCAAAGGGTGAGGCTCGGGGACAGCTGCTCCTCCAAAATTGAGCTAAGCTGTGGCGTCCCGCAAGGCGCCATTCTGTCCCCGATGCTATTTAATATTTACATGAAGCCGCTGGGTGAGATCATTCGGAGGCATGGAGCTCAGTGTCATCAGTACGCTGATGACACTCAGATATATTTCTCCATGACCAGATCATCTGCTCAGACCTCAGATGGCGTCTCCTCTCTCAATGACTGCCTGGCAGCGGTAATGGATTGGATGAGGGAAAACAGATTGAGACTGAATCCAGACAAAACGGAGGTACTGACAGTCACCGGCCCGAAACCAGGTCTGGGAATACAACTCCCGGTCCTAGATGGAATCACACTATCCTCGAAGGACCCTGTTCGCAGTCTGGGGGTACTCCTAGACTCGTCACTTCACATGACTAGTCAGGTGAATGCGACGGTCAGGAGTGCCTGTTATCAGCTTCGGCTGATACGCCAGCTGCGCCCTTTCCTGGAGATGAGGGATTTGGAAACTGTGGTACACGCTTTGGTCACCTCACGACTAGACTACTGCAATGCGCTCTACATGGGGCTGCCCTTGTACCTAACCCGGAAACTTCAATTGGTTCAAAACATGGCAGCCAGATTAGTTACTGGGACATCTAGGAGAGAACATATAACACCAGTGCTTAAATCTCTCCACTGGCTGCCAATTAGTTTCCGGGCACAGTACAAGGTGCTGGTTTTAACCTTTAAAGCCCTACATGGCTCGGGCCCATCTTATCTCAGGGACCGCCTCTCCCCGTACAATCCTCCCCGCACACTTCGATCCTCTGGGAGGAACCTACTACAGCCTATCAAGACCAGGCTGGCACAGACCTCCCAGAGGGCCTTTTCTGCGACCGCTCCCAAGCTCTGGAATGGTCTGCCGGATGAGATGCGTCTCATGACATCTTTAGATTGCTTCAAAAAAGCCCTAAAGACGCATCTCTTCCGGCAGGCCTTCCCCTGAAATTCCCTATCTCCGGCTTCGGTCCCAGATTCTGATTTCCTGCCTACTCCCATGTTTCTGATCCCCACTTATGACGTGGCCGCATAAGGAAGGGTTAGGATGTTGTTATATGTTTTTAAATAATTACTGTTTTAATCACTGCCGTTTTAATCTATTTTTAAGGGGTGGGAGGTTTGGAAACGGGTCATGGGATTGTTTTAATCTATGTTTTTTTACTTGTACCCCGCTCCGAGTGTATGTACAGAGGAGCGGGCTATAAATAAACTATTATTATTATTATTATTATTATTATTATTATCTTGCTATTTGCCTCTTCTAAATGAAAGCACATTTACAAAAACCTGTTAACAAATTTCAGTTTTACTTCACAGTGGACAAGAGCTATCACACAGAAGGCCTATGTATATGGAGGTGGAGAAGATCTTTTTGGTGGAAGTGCTTTTTTTGTTTTGTTTTAAAGATACCCCTTTCACAGAAGTGTTAACTGAAAAATCAATAATGCTTTGTAAAAATATCCTGAAAGAACACAGAAGAGATTTGAGAAATCAGTGTTGTTCTGCCAGATTGTTTAACCCACCAAAATGAAGTGCTCATCACAGAAATAAGATACCATATTACATTTATAAATTAATGAAACTAGAAAAAGCAGCATGTGTGACACTATAATTAAACAGCTGGAACACATCCAAGCCTGTGTAAGTTGATAACCCTGCCACTGTCTTTGGCAGCAAAAAGGCAGGTCTGCAGTGAGTTGATATGGCCAGCACAATTGTTAATTCTCTAACAGACAATCTATAAACACGACTAATTACACATGTGGAAAACAGCCTGCAGCCCAGGTTGGTTACTTTCAAAAGCACTAAATGCTCACAAAAACTATTTTTGCAGAACTGCCCTGCAAAAGAACTAAAAATCTGTCTTAATCAATCCTCCAAGCTATAGCTTTCTGGAAGCAACCAGCTTGCCTGACAAACCACAGCTTTTTTTTTCTTAATTCTGCACAAGGAACCTAATGATAGGGGTTTTTTCTTCTCCTGTAGACCATTTTTCTTTAATGACTACAACAATAACAGAACTATCAATTACCCATTTCAAGGAAGAACAAACAAGCAATCCACAATTTTCACTCTGTGAAGGGGAGGATTCCAAATGTGAATATTCAGCCTCTGTCAACACCTATAAAGGGCAACTCAGAGTTCATGCTTTTTTATAGAATCAACTTAATGAGAGTGGATGATTCAGGGGTTTGGTAATAAGAATAAGGTTTTTTTTTATTTATATACAGCCTCTCCAAAAGGATCGAATGTAATGATAATGAAATTTGATGTTTTTTTATGTCTCTCCGTTCTCAAACCTGTTTCTGGTTGGGAAATCATCAGAAAATTCTGCAATGGCCTATATTAAACAAACGACAGATAGACAAGCTTCCCAAAAGCAACATCTGAAGGGAGGTTGAGAAAGTGACTTGACTTTACTCACCTCATAAAACAGAAAGAGGTTGGTGTGGGGGAATCGAGTTCAATTCACCCCCTCCCCTGCAATAAAGCTATGCAAAATCTCAAACTCGAGTGGAGATTTCCTATTTCTCTAAGAGCTCATATTTCTTTCAGGGTATGTTCACTTCCTATTAATTGAGGTACCATTTTATCTGGATTTAGCACCCTTTTTGAAGTTGTAAACAGGATGATTAGAATGCCATACTCACTGACGGAATGCAAACATAATATTGGTGATTACTCTGTTCATGAGCAATACCTAGGCAGGACATGTCAGTGGCTAGGGATTCCCTTCCCAGCCATTTACTTGCAGCCAATGTTTGGAAGTACCAGCTGGGAACTCTTCCCTTCTTTTCCTCTCACAGGGAAGAGCAGCAAACTGGCTGCTCTTAGCTGCTGCTTATAGAAGGAGGAACTCACAGAACAGCCTGAATATTCCCTACGAAATGTATGGGATCATCCTACATCACCAGGCATCCTGAAGGCACATACATACACAGAGAAGTCAGGTGAGCCCTTAACTCTTTTTTCAGCAATGGATAAGAACACTTAACTCATTGTATCCCTTTGTTAAAGCATCAAGTGGAGCAACTCCTCCAGCCCATCAGCCAATGACATCAGGGGGATGTCATCACTTGTCCTACAGAAGGCTGACGGGCAGATGCATCCTCCAGTAAGTTTCCTACTCCTATAAAATAAAGTGAGACAACCCTGGTCTCATGGCCCTTGTGGTCTCTTCCAACTCTATGATTCTATGAAAACTGTCTCCATCTCAGTACTGGGGGAAATTTCTTTTCTCTCCATCCCACAAATGGCTGGATTCAGTGCTTTTTGAAATATCAGATGAGCCTTACTTTGTATGATCTTTCTGAAAGGATATTTTTGGCTCACAGTTATCCCTGATCTAAATTCTCTTAATGGAAAGAAGATGTTCACAAATGCAAAAATCTCCTGGTATCAGCCACCATTATTGGTAAAAATTACCTTCAACATCACAACTAAGATAGTTGCGCACTTCTGTCAAAATGAAGTTGATGTCTTCTTCTGTAGGAATTGGGTGAGGTGTGACTTCAGTTGCGGTGTCTGTGGTACCAGCAATGGTCATCTTTTGCCATGGCAAGAAGAAAATCACTCGTCCATCACTAGTGGATGGGTCCAGGAGTCCCATATTATCAGGGCTGGAATGGAGGGAGAGAGGGAAATCAGCCAAAAGTTTTTGGGAAGCTTACTCGAAGAGCAGGAAAGCAAAAGTTTCTTGTTGTTTATCTCCTACCATCCTATATTTTAAGAGAGAAGAAAGACTTTTCATTTATACTCATCATTCTCCCAAACCTGGAACTGCAGGTGGCTCACAACAAGATTAATTAAAAAGGTGAGGGTAAAAAGACAAAAATGATAATGTTAGAGTACAATTAAGTAAATTATAATATTGAAATACATTTATACTCATTTATACTCATCATTCTCCCAAACCTGGAACTGGAGCTGGCTCACAACAAGATCAATTAAAAAGGTGAGGATAAAAGGACAAAAATTATAAAGTTGGAGTATAATTAAGTAAATTATAATATTGAAATACAATTGATTTCAAAGCATAGTAATAAAAAATTGCAAAACCCAACCATTAAAAACCCATTCCTCAGCAACCAGTCAACTACCCAAACCCTGCCTGAATAAAAATAGTGTTGTCCAGTTCCTTCAGTCCATTTGTGGTGCTATTGTGCTGTGCTGTGTTGATCTGTGATGGTGTGATACCATGAATGTATACTATTGCTTGGTGATAAGGAATTCAGACATATATGTATACCTCATGTGAAGGGGGTGGGATAGCTTTCCTCCTGATCTTCAGCTCTCCCAGCCACATGGAAAAAAATAACATGATAGGTTGCACTCAACATATTTATCTATTTATTTATATCCTGCCCTTCCCCCAGGACTGGGACTCAGGGTGGCTTACAACATTAAAAACAGTACATAGAGAGATCTTGTAGCACCTTTGAGAGACTAACTGAAGGAAAGAAATTGGCAGCTTTCACTCCACCCAATGCACCTGAGGAAGTAGACTAAAGTCTATGAACGCTCATGCTGCCAATTTTTTTCCTTCAGTTAGTCCCAAAGGTGCTACAAGTGTTCTCTACGTACTAATTCTACAAACTAACATGGCTAGATCTTTGAACATTAAAAACAATACAATTAAATAATATTAAACTACCACAATAAAAATTTAAAAAGAAGATAAAAATGTCTAAAATACATTAAAACAATATAGCATCCCAGGGTGTTCTTTAAAAGTTTTCTGTCTTGAATGCCTGTTTGAAAAGGAAGGTTTTCTCATTAGCAGAGGGCCATCAAAGGGCCATTCTGGTCTCCCTGGGAAAACCATAGAAAAGGCCCTCTCTCATGTCCCCACCAACCGTGCTTGTGATGGGGGTGGGACGGAGAGAAGGGCCTCCCCTGAGGACCTCAGAGCCTAAACCGGCTAATATAGGAAGATACAGTCTGCCAAACAGCCTAGACCTGGGCCATTTAGGACTTAATAGGTCACATCCAGCACTTATAATTGTGCCTGGAAACAAATTGGCAGCCAGTGGAACTGTTTCAACAGGGCGTTGTGTGGTCTCTATAATCTGCCCTCGTTAACAGCCTGGCTACAGCTCTTTAAACCAGCTGAAGATTCCGAACACTCTCCAAAGGCAGCCCCAAGTAAAGCGCATTACAATATTCCAAACGGGATGTAATCAAGGCATGTACCACTGTGGCCAGATCCGGCATCTCAAGGAACAGGTGCAGTTGGCACACAAGTTTTAAATGTGCAAAAGCACTCCTGGTCACTGCACAGACCTGGGCCTCCAGGTTCAAAGCCTATTCCAGGAATACTCCCCAACTGTGAACCTGTGTCTTCAGGGGGAGTGTGACCCTATCTAATGCTTTATTATTTCAGATTATAGCAGGTAACTTAAACTGTAGTCTGACCAAGGAAAAATGTTGTAGAGAACTAGTTTCTCTAAACCTGATAACAACAATAACGAAAATAATAACAACTTAAGATTTACATATTCACATCCGAATAGAAACTTATTCAACTTCACATATTTGTTTCCCTGCACATATATTATCTTTGTGAAGAAGAAAAAATACCATGTGAGTAGCACACCACATAGAAGATGACAATTACATACACTTGAAGTCTAAGTTCTACACTAAGAAGTCTTTGAGATGATATTTATATACAGCTTGAGGATACATTTGGAGAAGTACAGCTTAAAAATGGGTGTCAACATGGACTTGTGCAAGGTAAACCATGGCAGATAAGTAATTACTTTTTGAAATGAAATCGCTATTGATTTAGAGAGAGGAAGAAAAACTCAGGAATTTAATATACAGACTTAAACTATTCAAAAAACTTTTGACAAGTTTTCAAATAAGCTCTCTAAATTGGCTTAAAACAAGCAAAACTACAGAGGGGCTGAGCATATACTTTGCAAAGATTGCTGGGAAATAATTTGCATTATGCTTTAATGTCACTAAAGGAATGAAAATGGGAAGAATGCCAGGCTTTCTTATTCCACTACCTTCCCCATTTCTACCAGAACTTTTCCATTTTCTTTCAAGAATCAAGGTGTCAAATAGAAATACCAAAATAAAATATAGCTTGGGTCCAGGTTATTTAAAAGACCTTTTCTCCTTTTATGACCCCACTACAGCACTGAGATCATCAGGAGAGGCCATTCTCTATGTCCCACCACCTTCTCAGATTCATTTGGTGGGATAAAGTGAGAGTCTTCTCAGTGGCTGCTCCCAGGCTATGGAACTCCCTCCTTAGAGAAGCCCAGTTGGCCCCAGCCCTGCTCTCCTTTTGGCTGCCAGGCTTTCAAACTGACAAGGGTTGGACATTAAAAGCTGTGCTAGGTTTGTACAGAGTTTTATATAGATATTTGAATATATTTTAAATTTTAATGTGTAATGTTTTAGACTTTTTAAAATAGTTTAATTTTTTTAACTTCAATATTTACATTTTAATACTTTGAATTGTTTTTGACTTGTACTGTTTTAAATTTTGTTAGTGGCCTTGAGTCCCTATACTGGAAGAAAGGCAGGATATAAAATAAATAAAATAATAAATAATAATAATAGGGTGCAATAAAAAGATGCACTAAGTTCTTCTGGGTAGTTTTCCCTCAGAACCAGACTGTTCTGGTGAGAACACCAGAGAGAACCATCTCACTGGCTTCTCCTAGCCCATTGGACTCCCTTCCATGGGAGACTCAGTGGGCAGCCTCTCTGATTTCCTTTTTGCCAGCAGGCATTTTATTTTAACAGGCTTTTAGCTTTTAGCTGGTTGGAGCAGAAGGTGGTGGTGGGTTTTTTTAATGGAGTATGCTGTAACCTTTTTCTATTATGCTTTCAAGGTGATTTTAATAGCTTTAAATTAATGTTTTGATTGGATTGTTTAAAGTTGTCTATAATTTTTGTATTATGTTTTGTTTTAGCTTATATTGTGAACAATCTTGGTCCTGCATTAGAACAATTCAAAATATGAATTAAACACTAAATAAAATAAATAAGCAATAGATAAGGTAAATGTATTACTCCTCCTCCTTCTTCAGCCCACCAAGAGGAAGTCTGAGAAGGCAGCATCCTCCATTCTCTCACAGGCCCAATGCCATCGGGCCTGGCCTCAATTAAGACTAGCCCTCCCTCCAGTCCATCCGCCTTGGTCCAGGCCTCAGAGGGAGAGAAGAACTGCTGGACCTGATCCCCTTCCCCACCACCATTCCTTTCTCCTTTTGTGTCATGTCTTTTTAGATTGTAAGCATGAAGGCAGGGAACCGTCTAATTAAATGATTGTATGTACAGTGCTGTGTAAATAATAATGATAACAATAATACTGATAGTAATAATAATAATAATAATAATAATAATAATAATAATAGTCCTGTGACATGAATGTCTAGTCGTAACTGACTGTAGGGGGCCAAAGAGCCAGCAATGTCCAAAGATGACTTCAGTGGTCATGTGACCAGCACTGAACGCAGTTACCTTCCCACCGAAGTGGTACCTATTTACCTACTTGTATTTGCATGCTTTCGAACTGCTAGGTTGGCAGAAGCTGGAACTAGTGACAGAAAGCTCACCCCATAATGCGGCTCTCACACCTCCAATTGCCAACCTTCTGATCTTCCAATTTTCAGAATTGGCATCTTAACTACTAAGCCACCACATCCCATAAATAAATAATACACTGCATTTACACAGTAGCTCAGGCAAATATAAGAGCTTCATATACATTGCCTGAGAAAAACTTGGTAAGGTTGGACAGTTTTATTGTCTCCCTCTTGCAAATTGGAACTGGGGCAAATAGTGCCTTACACATCCGATGAAATCATAGCAAAAGGAAGATTTGAACCAGGTTCATGTCGCTTGGTCATTATGCTGCACTAGGTCTTAATATAGGGCATATACTTGATTCACTCACTTACTCTGAGAAGCTTTCTGGATTGGCAGGAAAGTGTGACATGAAGTTGCCTTTACCTTAATGCTTAGCAGCTACATTGCAAGCCCCAGGTGTGCATTTAAAAGGTACAGGGCAGCTAGACTGAGGGGTGTGGGAACAACTTATCTAAAGTCTTTTCTGTGGCTCAGCAGCTACATTGGAAGCTGTCAGAACGCTACAAACACAGGCGGAGCAGCTGCACCAGCGGCAATGAACATGGCTTTTAGCCGCGCTGAACCTTTAATATTTTTTTCCTTGCCGGCTGCAAACTGCACAGCTGCGCAGTTCCCAGCCGGCAAACCTGCATAGCTGCGCAGTTCCTAGCTGGCAGCCTGCTGGGAATGGTGCAACTGTGAAGTTGTGCAGGTTTGCCTGCTGGGAACTGCGCAGTTGCGCAGTTGTGCAGGTTTCCCAGATGCCGGCTGGGAACTGCGCAACTGCACAGTTCGCAGCCGGCAAGGAAAAAAAAATTAAAGTTTCAGTGTCATTCCGGTTTCTCTGCTTTTTTTAAACTGTGCAGTTGCACTGGTGCATCATGAATGAACTCCTTTATTTTGTGAATGAATCGACATGTTATGCACAGTAGAATAACAGTTACAGCATCCCAGAGTCCCTACTGCGCATGTCTAGGATTCCGATTAGGGCTGGAGCTAGGGTTTGGGAGCTTTAAAAAACTGCGCAGTTAAACCCCAGCTTTTACACCTGCAGGGCATTAAGCGTTTTAATTAGAAGTGAACTCCACACCACACATGCTCCCAACTCACGATCCATTATGCTTCACACCTGTATCACTGCCTTTAAATTGACGCTTTAAAGATACAGCGGCCCCTTTAATTGCGCAACTACAACACAGCCTTTAGATGGAGCTGCGCTGTTCTGCAGTTTTTAAAAAAGAAGCTGGGAAAACCAGCACTTTTTTAAAGGCGCTTCTTCTCCCCTAAAACACAAAAAAAGCGTTTTCATGGAACACTTTCCCTTTTTCTCATCTAAAGGCTAGAGTTTCATGCAGCCATGAACACACTTCTTTTTGCCAATCTAGAATAGGCCTATAAGCCCAAGGTGGGTTCCAATTTATATCTCTTATCTACAGTTTCAGTCTTGCAGCCTCTTCTTCGCTGTTCATCTGCCTGTGCTAAATTCAGTGTTTCTCATTTGTCACAGTCCAGCCTTGGCTTGATCCCTTTAGGAATAGCTACCTGCTGACCACTGTGCCCACAGCTAAAATTGTGATAACAGGTTTTCCTTTGAGAACTCAATTCAACAGCTGTCAAGAACACAACCAAATGAATCAGTTCTAGGCTGTAAACCAAACTGCTGCATGGTCTCTGGATCTTCTTGGTTCATAGTTTTCTAGCTCTCCAAAGTACCTACAAGTACATGAATCTACAAGTACATTTTATTTGGCCTCTTTGACAACAGATTCCCCTGTTGTTTAGCTTCCCTATCTCTTAGGGCCCTCTTCCAGTATCCAAAAGCTGTCAAGATGTGAGGTTTGCAGCTACTTGAGCAATCAGTCTTATGAGCTATCATTTCAACTCAGTCAAAGCCGTACCAATGGCCTGCCAAACAAACACATTACAATACAGGCAGTCTCTGCATTACAGAATTAATGCTGTTTGACACCGCTTTAACTGCTCAGTGTTATGGAATTCTGGCATTTGTACTTTTGTGAGATATTTAGCCTTTTGTCAGAGAACTCTGATGCCAAAACAAACTGCAATCCATAGGATGGAGTCATGACAACTGAATTTGTGTCAAGCTGCATGAATTCTGCAGTGTGGCACTAGCTGCAGATACCATTTTTCTTCTTACATTCCAGTCTACCAAAGAAGTAAATCATTGCTTGTTTGAAGAAATAACATTTTAAAACATTCTGCCTAATTCTAAGCCCTTTTCTTTTACCAAGGAATGGTTATAACATTCAGTCAAAAGTTTACACAGAGTCCTGACAAAAAATATGGGCATGAGCTGCCATTCTCTTTACAGCTCTCAGAGAATGTAATTTCTCTTTTGATGGCAATCCCCACCCCCCCCCCCCACCCCTGCCCTGCTTTATTCTACAGATCACTTATAAAATTCCCATGGGTCCCAGAAAAGTGGGGCTCAACAGCTTAATTGTATGAAGAGTCCACCACACAGTCCACAGGTTGCAATCAAAAAACCTTTTTAAAAAAAGCAAATCAGGTGATGAGGGAAAACTTAAGTACACTCAGCCAGATTTTAAAACATCGGCTCCGCTTTAAGGAAAGGACCTCTCACTGTGTTTCAATTGCACCTTTCCATATGGTTCAAAGAGCTTCTGATTGGAAATACTGTAAAATGTATGTCTTGTTGTTGTGTGTCTTCAAGTCACACGACAAGTGCGTATTTATGGTGATCCTAAGGTGAACCTATCATGTGGTTTTCTTGCCAAGATTTGTTGAGAGAAGGTTTGCCTTTGACTTCCCCTATGGCTGAGAGCATGTGACTTGCTCAAGGTCACCTAGTGGGTTTTATGGCCAAGCTGGGAATTGAACCCTGGCCCTCAGAATCGTAGTCCAACACTCAAACTACTACTTCCTTGTTGGCTCTCAAAAATTACAGAAAGCCCACTATCCAAAATGTAGCTTGCTATTTCTCAACGAACCTGCAAGAAGTGGAAAGGAAACATCCTAATCCATTGTAAGAGATGATATTTCTAGGACTATGTGGTAATGTAACTTGAAATTCACATCCCTCACCCGTTCGCAGACGGAAAATGGAGGGGGGCAAAATGAGAGGCGTGCTGCCATTCAAGCCAATGGGGCTTGAATATCTGTGAGTTTCCATTGGGGGGGGGTCGTCTGGAATGGATCCCCTGAGAAAACGGAGAGGTGACTGTATTCATAATACCTGGGTTTTTTTAAAAAAAATAGAAGGAGAATGCCTTGGTCAAGAAAAAACTATATGCACATGGGACCAGGCTAGAGGGGGGGAAAACCACACACACATATGATACTCTAAAAAGATTTCTATGCAGAATATGTGAACCACCAGATGGCTGTTGATAGAATCTAATGTAGAGTGGCAATAACCCTCTTCCATGTATGTAACTGATTTTTAGCATACATTTCCAATTAATATCTAATCAGGGAACCAAGAAGCACTGGCTCATCCTATTTCTTGGGACAGATGTTGTTAGCATAGGTTCTCTGGAACAAGTGTCTGTTTTTACATCATCCAAGAAGCAGAACTGCAATCAGTGCTACGGCCAGCAGACTGAAAATAACATCAATTGGATTAAGGATTGAAATTTATAAGGGATTACAGTTACACTAATATCATTCTGGGTGTGAGAAAGTCATGCAGTAGCTACTTAAGTGAGGACATGTATTAATTAATGAGAGTAGAGGGAACACAGGGACTATTAATGAAGAATATAAAAATGTAAGAACCCACCGGGAAATGCTTGCAGTGTATTAACATTAAATTAATTAAATATTATCTACATTTACACATAAAAACCTTTAAACTATTTACCATTTTTCCAGGATGATGTCAAAGTACTTTCCCAAAGAGACAAGTAGTTATAATGAAATGACATGCATTTTCTGCTAAACAGGATTCAATTGGCACTGGGGGCAAAAACTTGTTGCTAAATTAATACATACATTTGAAATTTCAGTGCATATATTTATGACAGAGACAAATTATTTGGCTTATCTGTCTTTAGGATGAAATCAAGGTAGTCTTCATTCAGCAGTAGTGTGAGTGATATATGGAGAGAGCAATTGCTTTTGAAAGAAGGTAATCTGAGTACTGAAAGATGCTGAGGAATAGGGCAAAGATGGAAGCTGACACTGAGTTTATTACACAATAAATAACCAGATGAGATCCACCTCACTACACACACACACACAATCCTGAGTTCCATATAAGATTGAAAGTGCTGCAGCCCACTATAAGCAGTATTAACTACTCCCCGAGCTTTTACGTGGTAAAATATTAAAGGTCAAAATATTTGCATTTCAGCTACTACTATGCACCCTTTTTGCATGGGAAGGCTTTTCAGTAGACTCTTTTTGTTCATTACTGGAGGTGGATGATGCAGTCAGTAGCCCTAGCAACCACGCTAGTCACTGTGGGTAATCACCCCAGCTGTTCACTTTTAAGCACGGATAAATACAAAGTATAATAAAGATATCCTTACCCTTGAGTTATGCTGCTTAAGATTCCACTAAAAGGGAAGCCACAAGTGATAACAGCTAGAGGTGGAAAACCCAAACCTGCTCAGCACAAGAGAAGGAACAATTCACTATAGTGGTCAACTAGATGCAGCCAGACAAATAGCTGCGCCTTTGTCAGGGTGGATAGGCTGATTTACAGAGAAGAAAGATGATTGGGTTCCCAACACTTCAATTGGGACTAGGAGACCCTATTTGGCCATTGGCTACATATCCACTGATTATTCTAATTCATTTGCTTGTGCTACATGTAACTAGCAATGCTCAGTTAAAGAAATCTATTAGTAACAAAAGGCATTAGCATGAAACCAAAGACTGAGAAATGGAAGAAATAGAGCTACTGGTAATGCTATTTCTGCAGGGGTTCTTGATACATTTACAAAAATGCAATAGACAAAAAGGTTCTACAATAGTGCTCATACATTACACAACAGCATGTGCAAGAGTTCACGCAATTTTTTTGCAAGTGGAAGAACATCTTTCAGACTTCATTTCACAGTTCTTACACACAGTTCTATCATGCAGTAAAAAACAGTTTATCCATGAATGTGCTCTCTCTCTCTCCATATATATATATATATATATATATGAGGGAAGAATGGATATCTATATCTATTATTATTAACACTCAGCATTTACACAGCACCTTTTGAGTGTTTAAAGCACTTCAGTAATCTTTATGACAGGCACGTAAGCTAGGCCGGTAATACAAATAGAGAGCTAAAGTGAAGAGAACACTGAGTTGCTTAAGATTATCCTGCGACTACTCTTGGCCATTATGCTACAGTGCTTTTTAATAAGCTCACAGATCCTTCATAGAACCTGACTTTTCAATGCCAGCTAGGATGCGCAGGAAGAGAGACTAAGAAGAGAATATTCTAAACCTACAGTGAACAAAGGAGCTGGCTTCACACAAGGCCCCACTCCCTTTTAATTCTGTATGTTCCTTGGGGAGATCTTCCAATAACAGTATGGATACTGAGAAACAGCCAGGTTTTCTGTAACAACATGTGGTCTGCTCAAGCAGGGGCCAGGATTTTGGTATGTCACACCTGGCCAGTATTAGTTGGTAGGGGACTATGCTCCCCTGGCTCATGGAACTGGCCCACCATTATCACTATCCTCCAGTTGGGTAAGAACAAACTAGTTAAGACCCCCAGGCTTCAACTTATTGGCAGGGTGATGGCAGACCTCCCCAACATTCAATGCCTATCCTCCGAGGTTCACATCCTATGGACTAAGATGTGACGAAGAGGTGTGTGTCTGGGCTCAAGACATAACTCTGCAATTAACGCAGCCCAGAGGCATGCTAATCAGGTCAGCATTCATAAACATATCTGGATAGGTGGTGTACCTATCTCCCACCCAGGCATATATGCTGACTTGGCTTACCTTTATAAATGTGACAGCATACACTTCTTCCCAGAGGCCTGTGATCTCTATTTGGACTTGTTAACTCATCAGCAATACATTCAAACGACTATGGTAGGTATGGAAGGAAAAGGTGGTAACTGGGCAGGAGTTAGACTGGGAGAAGGAAAGCCCTAGGGAAGATGCTGATTGCCTCACCTCTGGCAGAGTGTTTTGGCTTGTTTCATACAGTAAGTTTTGCCAGATGCTTATGAGACACCTATGGTTGCTTATGAGACACCTTGCTTGAGCATTTGCTGGTCTGAAAGTTATCAGGCCTAGTGTCTCTGCTACCTCATTTTGCCTACACATTGTTTATCAGAGGGAAATTATATATTAATGTAACTGATTAGTAGTTGCTGTATTTGTATTAAAGTTGTGGCTGCCCCATTTAACTCATAACACTGTGTCTGTTCTCTCTGTCTCAGCATAAAACATTCTCATCTGTTAGTGAAACTCCTATTGACCAACCAAACACTGGTCATCTTTCCTCTTCTAATAATAGCTGTTGCCAACGCCACACAAATGGAGAGCTCCAATATTCAAGTGAAGCAGGGAAGGAACCACCAGAACACATTTTCCTTCTATCTTAGTTCAAAACATTCATGCCTTTTCCTTGGTATAAAAACAGTCCACTTGTAACCAAGCAATTCAAAGGAGATATATTATGTTGAAGACTTTACTCTGTGCTCCCCCTGTAGTAGCAGCAGCAGCATCATTCTCTGTCTTGCAAGCTTTTTTTTAGGGGGTGAGGATTAAATAGCCATTTTAAGATTGTTATAAATGATCCAAGTTTTGAATATCTTTACCTGTAATAGCCAGGCATGACAATATGAACGCCTGCACTTGGCTGACAGATGTTTGGTACTTCCTGATCATCCATTTTCCGCACCGAGTCTGTGAAAGGTCCTGTAGCATTGATAACACATTTGGCTTTGACATCAAATTCCTGCCCTGTGAAAGAAAACAGCATCAATCACATAGTCCATTTGTTTCCCTGTTCACTGACTCTCTGGATTATTAATTTATCTATGAAGTTAACCTATTGTGAAGTGAATACGCACATACACATAGACATACGCACACACAAAACATGTTACAGTAACTGAGCAGTTGGATTATTAAGATCAGTAAAATGTTTCTTTGAGAGAGAAAGTGAATGCAGCACAATCCCCTCCTCCTCTCCCCCTTTTTTTCTTTTAAACATAAAATATACAGAAACAAGGCAAAACAAAAAATATAACCCAGCAGTGGCAGTAGTTCCCACACACATATACCAATTTTGCTTTATTTATTGAGTTCTCTATTTAATGACATTCTTAAACCCTGAAATTTGTTAAATGGTTCTATTACTGAAGGAACACCACACGGTATTTTACAACGTCAGCTTTGCTTGACAGAAGGGCTTGGATGTAAAGCGTGGTTTAGCCTGCCAAAGCACTAGGATTTGAATGAAAACCTGACAGAAGTTAAAGATGATTGGCATTAATGACATGCCACTGCACTTTGGAAATATGCCTCCTTTGTCAGTTAAGTGATATTTACAAACTCCAGCCTCCCAATGCACTCTCCCTCAGTCCTACCCTTCTACCCTTAATGGGTGTGTGTGTGTCATTCTCTTTCTTTAAACAGAAGAGCAGAATGCATTCATAGACAGCTGTGCTGTATTGCAGTTCAACAGCATGCTCAAAGTGCATGCATGCAGGGAACATAAAGAGGTGGTGGTGGAATTTCTTGATCCAAAAAACCACAGAATGGGACATGTAAGAAACATAGCCTCCAAAAAATGGAACCACAACCAGCTTTCTGTATGTGTGTGCAATCTCTCTCACACACATACAGAGAACTGGTTGTGGTTCCATTTTTTTGGAGGGAGAGGGAGAGAGAGGGAGAGTGCCAATACAGGTTATGTGTTAGGGTTTTCTAAATACCACACAGAGCAAAACCTACATACCTGTTAGAACATCTCTGCACCTTGCTCCATAGACACGGCTCTTCCCACTATTTGAATCTGTCTTCTTCAGCAAATGCATCACTTCAGTATAATTGGCTATGGCAGCGCCATACCTGGCAGCAGTGAGGGCAATGGCAAGGTTCATTCGTGCATCGTTGTGCTGTCCTGCAGCAGGGGGCAGAATCAAAGGAAGGACATGAGTCACCTCAAGCCACTGACTTGTGGTATGGAAGTGTGTCAGAACCGATCTGTCACATCTGTCCTTGTCACACTGAATAGATGTGATGGCTGATCAGGTCTAACAAGAATTATTCAGAGAAACAACATCTCTCAGTAGGGCAAAAACGTTCACCTCCTGTTTTTTTTAAAACAGTGTAACACTGCAAAAGCACAAACATTTGAGAGTGGCTGAGATTATTGTCGGAGCAATGTGCTTATGTGATGTAATTGAATTATTGATATTTTATGTTCATTCATGTGAAGAAGATCACATGAAGACAAGATGCCATGCTCCATTTTGGAGATGGTGGAGTGAGATTTCTCAAATCCCCCCATCGGCAGTAATGAAGCATCTTCGAAGAATTTATTTTTTGACGGCCCCACTGGTGTTAATTAACAATCTCTATTAGCACATACACAGCATGACATTAAAAAAAAGGCAATGATCTTTTGGAGATTCCACTGCTAAGCCTCTACTGCCTATAAAATAGACATTCATTTTATGAACACATTACGTTCACAAAAGCATTTACAGTTCTTAAAAAAAACAAAAACATCAAAAAACACACACACACACACACATACACCCTCTGAAGGTTTAGTTAATAGATCACTCTTAACATATATATCATTAAAGATGTATTACTGATTCTCCCTTGCTAGCGAGAGAAAAAAATCAACACGGAAGAGAGCACTGGTGGGGTGGGGGGCAGAAGGAAGGAAGAGGAGAGATGATTAATTACTTTAAAATAGTGGCATCACCTGAGACTTTCTATTTATTATTGCCACTGAAGTTTAAACCTTGGATATTGGCTAGCAGCAATTATTCTGTGTAGCAAGGGCCAAGCTCTGTGTGCCCAGAATAATTAATTACAAGGGCCAGTCTTCAGTAGGCAGAGTTTAGGATGTCCATGTGTTGGAATCAGCTGTATCAAGATAGTACAGATAAAAGGGTAGGGGAGGAATGAATGGTAATGGATACTGTTGTTGATTTATGTAGCCAGCATACAAAGTGTTCAGTATAAATGATTTATGTAAAGTTCTGCCCCTTCTGATTGTTCTTGAACAACACCCAGCCGCTAGGTAAGCAATCCCTTTCAAAACCAAAAGGGCAAATAATGTTAAAAGAAGGATCAATGGCTCCCAGAACTGTTACATCCCCACCTTCAAAACTTCTTGCTCTAACAGGGAGGAGGGGGCAGAATGAAGCTTAAGCAAGCTAAATAGGTGGGGGGGGGGGGGAGGGAATACTCCAAGGCATTAGGAAATCAAAGAAAGAGGAACAATAGCTTTTGTGAAAAGCCAGGTTTTGAGGTATTATAATCTCTTCCTTTATATTTAAATTGCTGCAGTCACTTCAGCTGCCTGCAGACTATAAAAAAGTGTCAGATCAGGTCAAAAGCTGTAATAAATAAATTAAACAAGAGCTTTCCCAGCGCTAAATAAAAAGAGAGAGGGAGCATACATTAGTAACCTCTAAACTAAATTACAAGAAAAAATTATAGTTACCAAAAAGAGAAAGAAACCCTATCAAGAGGTGGCTTTGTAATAAAAAGTGTTGTGTATATGATTTTTTTAAAAATCTAGTTAAAATTCAGTATTTTGATATGTCATGGAAATCTTCTCTTGAGTTACATCAAAGCCAAATTCTTTGTTTATACACTCACACACGCACGCACACATGCACACACACACACACACACACAAATACAACTAGATCCCAGTGTGTATAAGTCTTCCTCAACACATACAGGGATTTCCAGGATCAGTGGAAGACACTTTGGTAATGGTAAATGACAGTGATGGAATACCACTGTTACATTCTCAGTGGTGAAATGTTATTTAAAAAGGAGCTATATCTCATTTAAGGGTAATAACAGCCTTGCTTTTAGAATAGTAAGTCATGTATGGATTCATGGAATAAAGAACATCAGCTTCCTGGTATAGATCAGTTTTAAGTAAAAGAGCAACTAACTGCTTTACTTATGCTAATAAAATTCACAATAAAGAAGCTTCTTTAAAAATTGAGGGTGCAACAGAGAAGCCAATAATAAAAGGGATAGTCTTTAAATTTTATTTTGCATAAAACAAATATGACTATGTTCAGATCATTTTGCTTTGGATATCCTTTTTCGCACTGTCAAAATTATTGTGGCCTTCAGGTCGTGGTCGTTACAAAAGGGAGTTCTCATTACTTCTCTGCCATCATAAGAAGACTTTTCTTTGCTTAGCCAATCTTAGTGAGATTCATACAAAATCATACGCCATCACAACAATAATTTCAAGCCATCCTATAATCAGCACCACCCAAAAAAATAAAGTGTCATGTTGGCCTGGTAGCTGCAGAAATGAGTATTTATTGGATGTTTCACAAATTCCAAATATCACTGTGAAAGGAGAAAGGGAAGAAATGTAGATTGTGTGAATTGGTTCTTAAGGTTGCTGCAATCATTGCTAGTCAACTATTGCCAAACCAGTTCTCCAACACCTTATGAGAATTAGCCTTTTAAAGGTAGAAGCCCCTTCTTTCATTCATGGTTAACCAGAGAAGGAAAAAGAGAACGATAACAGTTTTCTACAGTTAGACTGACCAGTTGGTTAAAAAAAGCAGCAACAGTAACAACATATTCTGCTGGAAGAATAAGCTGCTTACTGGTAACTATGGTTCTTCAAGTGTTGATCTGTGAACTCACGCAAATGGTATGTTTCTGCCCTTGCCCAGTGCATTATTCAGAACCTTCTGGAACAATTATGTAAACAGTTTTGGCAATAGCCCCACCCACATCCTTCACACCTAATTGACGTGCCTCCTACCCAAATCCTCAGTTCCATGCACACCACTGTAAAGATACAGATAACTCAATTTGTGTGAGCTGCAGAGGCCACAAAGAAGAAAGGCAGAGTACTACTTGGGAAAAGTTGCAACTCAGGTCCCAATACAATAACCACAAGAGACATGCATTTCCATTTGAAGTACACAGCCTTTCAAACCATCCCTTTTGGCTCTCAAGTCATGTGCGAGAAGAGTATTCTAATGGAGTGTGCTTTGCTTTTATTTTTTAAATTGTGTTTTAAATGGTTTTAACTTTGTGCTTTTAATGGAATTATTTATTTAATGGTTTGTTAACTTTTGCATAATAGAATTTTAGCTGTAATTTATTTTAATTTGTTGTAAACTGACTTGGGCACCATGTTGGGGGGGAAAAAAATCAAGATTTGTTGTTGTGTGCCTTCATGTAATTTCTGATTTACAGTGACCCTAAGGAAAACTTCTCACAGGGTTTTCTTGGCAGAATTTGTTTGGAGGGGTTTTGCCTTTGCCCTTCTCCAAGGCTGAGAGACTGTGACTTGCCCAAGGTCACGCTCTGGGTTCCATAGCCAAGTGAGGATTAAAACTCTGATCTCCCAGTGTCCTACTTCAACTCTCATGCCACTACACCACACTGGCTCTCTCAAAACAGGAAATAAATAAATAAATAAATAAATGATACACGCTCTTTTTTTTAAACTACATACTCACATTCACTGTCAAGCCCCCCCACTCCAACATACATGTTTTCATGCCAACAATTACAGTCCATTGATCCAGTACTGAAATAGTGCTTCATCATATTGAGGAATATATTGCAAAGAAGAACTTCCATCTTCTTGGTTTCTCAACATAGCTGTACTACACTTAGATATAAAAAATAAAACTTAGAGATATAGGATGGGTGACATGTAAAAACGGTCTAGGAGTCTTACTAGACCCCAAGCGGAACATGAGTCAACAGTGTGATGTAGCATTTGTTAGTGTTACCTCTTTCTGCTTGGCAATGAACACTGGCACTATTATATCATTCCTTACACATATACTCTAAAGGAGTGGGGGGGGGGGGTGCCGCCAGAAATTGCTGCAACCCCCACTTCCAGAGGTTTCAACTCCCAGGGAGCATGACTAAGAACAGTAAAGAATGATGCGAGTTATCTTCCAGTTTCTAAGGGCCAAAAGCTCCCCACCTTGATCAGAAGGATCAAGACCTTTAGTATACATTTATTCATAACAAAGATTTGCAGACCCTTTGAAGCTGATCTGATATTCCTAAAACAGAAGTTTTGAAAAGGCAGGATAAGTTTCCCTAAAAGACTACTATTACTGAAGTTCCCCAACAAAATACAACACCATGGCATGTCAAAAGGTTTACAATGTTTTCTTTGAACCATAAATACGTTCCAGTATCCTCAAAAATGTGCAGCAGTTCCTTTACAAATAATTGCAAAAAGAATCCCCTATAGAAAGTAATTTTGAAAACTACTGCTCTAACAGTCATTGAAGTCTGATTATATGTTGTTGTTTTTTAAAAAAAAACCTTGGAAGTACGTATTCAATAGGGCTTACTCTAGGTAGGCATGCATGGCTTGGTATAGATCTCATTGTGTAGAACTAAAGACGTGGGCAGAAATGCAATTTCTCCTAAGGAACAAATCACATGGAGTGTCAAGGAGGGATCCAAACCCAGTTCTTCTTCAGTAGAAGGTCTATTTAAAACCCCCAGAGTGCCCTCCAGAGTGCCCTTTCTCAAAAGTAGCTGACATACCACATTGATACTTTTACCAGATATTAAGCTTACATATCAAGGAAATGAGCAAATCATTTCAATAATTTTAGAAGAGAAAACAGGGGAGAAGTATATCAGAAAAGCCAATGGTTTTTGTTCAAAAGGCAGAATTTTCATACATGAGTGGGGAGGAAAGGGAAAACAGAAATAGCTTGAAAAGGTATGCTTTTTTAAACTTTCAGTAGGGGCTCCTGTATTTCATTCAGAAGGTCTTGAATTTGTCATCACGTCTGAAAGATGATATACAAATAATACACCATAGCTGTCAAAATAATTCAGTGTTCCTTTATAGAAAAAAGCTGAGTTAGATGCCTTTAAGCTTACAAGTGTCAGTCTGTGGGCAATATAGGAGGAACTGTAAAGGCACAGTTCTTGCCCTGAACACATGTCCACTTAAAAAATTTATCCCATTGATTGCTGCCACTTTTTTTTAAAGCTCTGCCACCTCTCAGGACGGATACTTAGTTGGAAATTTTACATCAAAAATAATGACATAAGAAGACCTCTCTGGTCCCAAAGCAATTTGAATGACAATCAAAAGCTGCTCAGAATCCAGGCTGATGCAGTCACACGATGGTGATGGGAAATGGAAAAAGGGGTGCGTGGAGCTTGAGAGAGGGAAAGAGAAGGGGGAAGAGAAGGGGGGTTGGAACTGCAATAGAGCCCCAAACGGTACATCTGAGATTCCAAGGCAGAACCGAGAACAAAGCAATAGCAAGGGTTTAAATAGGCTTGTGGTCACATCCTCAGTAGAGGATGCTTTCCTACATCAAAGGGAGGCCAGATTTACACATCCCTTGGTCTATGCAGGCCTCCTCGATGGGAAAGGACACTTGATACCAGAATAGCTTGTATCTGCAAAGTGTCACAAAGTCATAAATCTGTCCAACCCTGCCTTGATTGTTTCAACAGAGGGGCGGGTAAGAAATAAAAACTATTATTATTATTATTATTATTATTATTAAGATTTCTCCTTTGTGCAACTCCCAATCTTAGGCTTCGCTTTGTATGTGAGGTTCTAGCTTTTAGGCAATGGAGGACTGGGGGACATCTCCCATAATGCCTTTCCATTAGGGTCCTAAGGAGAATACCTTCACCTTATAGATGCAGGACTTGCTTAGAGGCTGCTTATGATCAAGCGATGTCAAGGAGGAAGGGGTGCCTGATTACCTCTGCAGATGTATTCTGGGATAGGGTTTGTGGGGGGTATTTTATAAAATTCCACTATTGTTATCAGAAGGGATGATGATGGTAGTGATGATGGTGGTGGTGGTGGTGGTGGTGGTGATGATTTCTTACTTGCCTCTCCCCATGGATCATGGAGGGGAACAACAACAGACCAACAAATATGCAACAGTTAAAAATACATATCAGCTTTTTTAAAAGCAGAAACAAGACACATGTATTAAAATAATCCACATTTAATATTCATCATTTAACATTTACCTTTAAAAATCATTTGGGTATGCCTGCCATAAGAAACTGGTCTTTAATGCTGTTTTAAATTTGAACAATGCATTCACCTCTTGGAATTTCCTCCACTAGGTTGTTTCACAGCTTGGGGGTGGCTGAAGAAAAAGTCCTCTAGCTGACAGTTGTCAACCTAGTCCTGGCTGACTAGAATAAATGTCCACCAGAGGACCTGAGTATATGGGGTGGATTACACAGAAGGAGGAGTTCCTGAAGGTAACCTGGGTCCAAACCATATAGGGCCTTAAAGGTAATAACCAACACTTTGTACCTTGCCTGGAAACTAACTGGCAGTCACTGGAGTAGTTTTGGTGTAATGTCTTCACTTCTGGATGCCCCAATAATCAATCTGGCTGCCGTGTTTAGAACTAATTGAAGTTTCTGAACTTGGTACTTGGTAGCTCAATGTACAGCACATTGCACAAGTCCATCCTTGAGGTTATCAGCATGTGCATTTCCTTCTTTAGGTTCTCCAGTTCTAGATAGGGGAGCAGCCAAAGCTGATAGTAAGCACACTTAGCTGTCTCATCTATCTGAGCTGTCATCTGGAGCAATGGTTCCAGAAGCACCCCCAAGCTGTGAACACAGTCTTTCAGGGGAGTGCCTCCAAACCCAGGTTAGGACCTTTGACAGTAAGCACCTTTGTTTGGTCTGGATTCAGTTTCAATTTGTTTTTCCTCGTCCAGCCCATTACCTCCTCCAGGCATACATTCAGAGGAGACATACTATCCTTAGTTGAGGCTGTATTTGAAGGCATAGAGAAATACATACTGATGGCACCCTGTCCCATGTTTCCTGATGATCCCACCCAGTGGTTTCATGTAGATGTTGAATAGCATTGGGAATAGGATGGCACCTTGTGGTATAACATATAACAGTGCCTTTTTTTGAGGAGCAGCTATCCTCAAGCACCACCATCTGGAACCTGCCTGAGAGATAGGACTGGAACCACTAAAGCACAGTGCCTCCAATTCTCAAATTCCCCAGGCATTCCAGAAGTATACCATGGCCGATGGTATAGAAAGCCACTGAAAAATCCAGAAGCACCAGCAGGGACACAGCCCCTTTGTCAGTTTTCAGAGGAAGACATTAATTCTGACCAGAAAATGATCTGTCCATGACAACTTGGAGATATTAATCACTTTTGCTACAGCATCAACGGTATGACATGCTCTGTGTGGGCTCTGAAACCAACTGGGATAGGCCCATGCTTGTTATGGATGCCATGAACTATCGAGCTGCATCTGAAAGAATCCCCAGACTATCCTTGATTTTCAAGTTCAGATATTCACACTTAAAATTTAGCACCATGATTTTTAAATACCATTAAAATTTAAGTTATTCAAATCTCATTTCCTTTTAAAGTTGTTACATCTCCAATCACTGATCAATTTTTTCCTGCTTAGCTCTAATGAAAACCTCCTCTTCCAAACTAGTATCCCCAGTCCGGATCCCCATAGGCAGCAGTCTTTTTATTGGGGATGTGAAGAACAACAAATTGGGGCCATGCTACTAGCACCTGAAGGCAACTTGTGTCCTATCATTGTCCCATTGCACTAAGAGGCTTGCATCTTCAACCTTCCCTTGGTTCTACCAATGGTTAACACAAGACTAAGTGACCAAGAGTTTTGGGACCATTCCTGCCCACTAATGACTCAGTTATCTCCCTGATTTCTTGATGGGATGCATTAAGTCTTTCCACAAATACTCACAAGTGAGATGGAATAATAGCTCACAAAAGAACATGGGAAAGTACTGGGAAAACAACTTCTCCTTTGATCTTTATAAATACAGGAAAATTTACATATCTTAGCTCCACTGTGGAATCATTCTGCTAACCAGTGAATACAAGCAGTTCTATAAAAATCCACATACCATTTCAGCACTTAACCACAAGCAGCACCATTCCTTAAGTTGCTGCCACTACAATCTAGTTTGGGAGCCTCTGAGGTTGGTTTTCATACTATGATTTCTAAGACATTTAAAAAGAACCTGAAGAGAACATTCTACAGAAGGAAGTTTGCCAATTTTTTTTTAATGACTGTAGTTTTCTATTAAATAAATTCATGTATTTGACAGGGGATGAAAAATAGAGAAAGAATAACAAGCACAAACTTTTAAATGACACATATATCACTGAATAGCTAAGGAAGAATTCTGGGTAGTTCCAAGAAGCTTTCCTAACTGGAGAGTGATTCAGAGAAAAGGGTATTCTGTTAGTTTGTATAAGGGGTAACCTAATAATATTCTAACAAAAAACCCTGTATCTAGCCAAAGAGAAGCATGGCTGGTATGACACAGGTGTGAATCACTGCACAACCACTTAGAAGTGCAGTGCCAGAGGCCTTACCAGATAATGAATTTCCCCTCATGAGAAGGGTGTGCTGAGGGGCAGATCAGAATTAGAATTTACTCAGTAGTGTTGGCTTTTAATTATGTTGTTACCCCGCTTCTTTTGAATCAGCCTTCAACTTGTCACGGCATCTTATTGCAATGTCAGTGTAAGTAAATGCACAGTGTTAAAATGAAAGCAAAATGTTGTCAATGCCAGTTTCTGGAAGCCACGCTGAAATGTCACAATGAAAAATTTCTTGACAGCCCTTCTGTGGCTATGCTACAATACTGGACAAATGTGATGATGTCAGTGAATGTTATTAAATGGGATAATTAACACATCTTATGGATGTATAAATGGGCAAGTGCAGATCAACAAGACAACACATACACATGCTTTAATTCTGCCATCAAAAAGATAATCTGGGCTGCCAATAAATACCTATTCTAATCTGGTCCCAGGACTGTGAAGTACTCTTGTTCTCTTTCATCATTCTGTGGTTTATCCCAGGCAGAGATACATTCCTGATTGCTACTGAAAATCTCCCTCCAACACAATACTGACTCGAATGATGGAATGAGAAACTCACACATCTGTATTTAATCCATGTGAAGCCAGCCTTATTTGGATTGGCCCTTAATCCTGTGAAAAGTTCTAGACCACAAGTCATCTTAAAATGCCCCATTTGCAGACTTGCCCCAATAATCAGTAAACCAAATTACACGTACACCAAATTTCAGCTAAAAGTCATGGAACTATCCAAAGAGCTCTGATAACTGTGAAAAGTCACCAACAATCAAGTTGTTTCCTCTCTCACACACACATAAACAAGTAAAATTCTCAAGCATTTTGTTTAGATTTGAATTTGTTAGTAGTACATTTTCATATCTCTTTTAAGGCCAGTGGTTTTATGAACTACTGCCCACTTCTCTGAATATCAAGGAAATTGCTTCCTCTTATGTGCCCTTGTCTAAACCGACTAGAACTAGACTTATGGACTAAGATTATAAAAAGAGACAGAGGATAATACGTCAGAGATATATGGAAGATGCAGAATTACTCTTCATGAAGCAGAGTGACTTCATTACTCACTACAGACATGTGGTAGTTTCTAAATTAATAATGAGGAATTCCTATTCACTTGTACAGAGAAGCAGCAAAAAACCCATTAGAATGCATATTTATTATATTTGTAGAATATCTGCTTGCAAGCAAATCATACACATCTAAAATGCCAGAAGAATAACTACATTTATTCAGCAGAGATTAGATGTATCTAGTGGGGTAAAAATATTTATCCAACAACTTAAACAGAGCTGGCCATAGCCATCCCAACTGCAGGAAAATAAGGACTGTTTTACACTCTACATAGCAATGAGTTTGCCATGAACACAGATATTTTATTGGTATACCCACAATAAACCTATGTACAACTTATGGCCATACAAATTTAAATACCTATAAGTACTTTTGGCAGATAAGATGACTGAAGAGGGTGTAAGGCAGTCTCAAAGCCACTCAAATAAGACCAAATCTTCAAGAATGAAAGCATATGAGAGGGATGAAACTAGCATTAAAACAAGCTCCTGCTAATAAATACAATTGTTTGTTGAGGGAATAAGAGAGTGGCATAAGGCAGGTTCAAAAATAAGGAGCAGCAGAGATGGTCGTTCAGTGGCCTTCCTAGAGTCATTTTGGTCAGGTTTCTAACAGTGCCCAGGACACTTTTTCACACCCAGAAGGCTTTTATTAAATTGCCAACCTCCATGCCAGAAAAAGGAAAATCCATATGATAGACCAGGTTTAATATTTGTGCTCTGTTTCTCTATACATCACTCTGCTAAATAAATTATATCTATCAAAGCAATTTTGTCTGGGTTAGCCAGAGCTAGCCTTTGGATTCTGAGAAACTGGTGTCAAAAAAAGGAAGCCAGAGATGTAATCAACCACTAATCTAATTATTTCTGAAATTTATTTTGCCAGGTTGTGGTACAGTGTGGGGAATCCTTAATCCATCTGTATCTGGAAAAAAAAAATTCCTTCCACTGGGCATAGCCTCACTTTCTATAGCGAGTGTGGGGGGGGTGAACCATTCAATTCTGCAGTCGTTGGAGTGCAAGTCTCATCAGCCCTAGACAACACAGTCAGTGGTGCAATATGTTGGGATTTGTATTATGACATCTGGAGGGATGTACATATACCTTCTCTCCTGCAAAGGAAACTGTTACAGTAGCACTCCTCCATGTCGTTTTCTGAAAATCGGATTTCCTCAGAACGCCACCTGACTGAAAAGATAACTGTAGCATCTTGTTGAGATCCATAGTAGACAGAAAGAAGATGCCAATGTAGCATGCTTTCCCACGCAGCAAACCAAATCCCATCACTTCACTGTGCTGCAGTGGCAGAGGAGCCAAAAGCCACAAAACTGGCTTTCAATGCCAACTGAAGAGGAAACATTCCAGTGTTTTTCAAATGACATGCACCAGAAAAGAAAAAAAATGCCTTTGACAACAACATTCTTCCTCTCCCACTTTTCCTTTTTAGCAGTAGCCATGGCACCATCATCACTACGTTATGGAACAAGATACATATTAACTAATGGCCTACCATTAAGTTCACATAAAATACACACATATAAATTACATGCTCCAGTGGAATCTTTCCTCTGAAAAGCCACGGCACACTGGGGAATACGGAGGTGTTCGTGGTATAAAACACAAATACTACCTTGCTGGAAAATAATCCTTTATCTTTACAAAATTGGGGTGGGATGGAGGACCTAATATTCATTCCTTTATGAAGAGAGACCAACATTACCATTACCAAAATGCATAAACAAAATAAAGGAAGGCCCATGGAAATTTTCAGTCAGATACTCATAAATTTCCAACCTTAAACTCACAGCATACAAATAGATGAATCCAGCAAGTCAGGGAGCAAAACCAATTTAATCTGTGGCTCCCCTGAGGTAAATGTAGTTCACAGTCCTGCCCCCACCCCAACCTCAGCCATAATCCCTGCTTCCTGGAGGTAAAAAAAAGCACTGAAGTGAGGAAAATTCTGCAGCAGGATATAATGATCCAAAATGACAGGGACAATAATGACAATGAATTTCATGTCTCCCAGTCATGTGCTGGGGATGCTTGACTGGGCTGACTTATACAATTAAATTGTTACAGGTACAGCAGGAGATGCAGTTATCTTCTGCATGCTTTTGGGAATGGTGCCTCCAGCAACTAAAGTGCTAAGGAATGCAAAGCCAGTTTTTTGTTACAAACAAGCAGCAAATCTGGTAGGTACTCTTGTTGAGTGGGGCTGCCCCCTATGACAGAACAACTGAAGTGACTTAAGTACACACAAACACACAGAGTGCTGTCAAGGGGTACCACACCATCTCAAACACTTGTTCTATATCTATTAAAAATCATTACTAGCATTATTAAATAAAGGATGAAATTCTAGAAGGCCAAAAAGAAAGCAAATTTAACAGTGGCATTCTCAACTGAACTGCGGTTGCTAAACAAAATAACAATGCTGTCTCAACAGAATACTTGGAAATTTAGACTTCTTCCCAGCATATACTATTTACACTAAATTGGAATAATGAGAACCCTTCAGTTAAAAATAAAGATGCCATCATGACACATTGTTGTTGGTGTTGTTGTGTGCCTTCATGTCATTTCTGACTTATGGCAACCCTAAGGCAGACCTATCATGGGGCTTTCTTGGCAACTTTCAGCAGTTTGCCACTGCCATCCTCTGAGGCTGAGAGAGTGTGACTTGCCCAGGGTCACACAGTGGGTTTCATGGCAGAGTGAGCATTTGAATCCTGTTCTCCAGTCATAGTCCAATGCTTAAACCACTACACCACATTGGTTCTAACCACTCATTTCCCCCCATATATTCTAGCACAAGCTGTATATTGGTTTTTCATAGCAACTCTCACTGTAATTTCACCCTTAGGATTTTCAGCTTACAGGAATTATTCAAAGTCTTGGGGCTACCCTTCATTACTCATAACATTTTCCTTACTTTTGTTCTTCCTTCCTACCCATGGATTTGCACCATATAAGAGGCTGTCATGTTTCTTGTGTGATGTGTGTGATGGGTTTCACCAGTAAGAAACCTTTACAATGACAGCTTGTCATACTGTTTTCCTTCCTGAATGAGAAAGAAAAAACATTTTAAATATGTGTATGAAGTTTTACGACTGCCCAAATTTTCTACTAGGCTGTACCCAATTATATCCCTTGATAGTCTCAAAATTATAAATTTGTCAAAAATCAATTATAAACCTGTAACTATTCATAATTTAGCACACACTGGAAAGACAGCCATAGGAGGCTAAGAGAAAAAGGAGTACTTATTCTATTGTTGACAACTTAATGAATGTTCTGCAATTTCTCTCATTGATTTTTGGTACTCCCCACCCACACCCACACACACAACCCATACTTTTAAAAAAAAATCTCATAAGGTTTAATATGAGAAGAGTCTAGCTTCTTTTCAAAAAAGGTCACTAATACTCTCCACATTCCTTAAGAAGCTTGTGCTAATTCTAAATAGATAGATGTAAATGCAAAACATTCTTCAATTCTTCAAACCTCAAATATACTGTATATACTCATGTATAAGTCTAGAAATTTAGGTCAAAAAATTGACCCAAAAAACCTGAGTCGACTTATCCACGGGTCAATATAAGTACTGTATCTTAACTCCTATTTAAAAGAAGGAACCATCCCCTGGTGAAAAGCAAGAGTATAATCTGCCCTGGAAGCACTGACCCTTGTTACTCTCTCATCCATCCAATCTTAAGAATAAGCACAAAGAGGTATGTCTGATGGACTTTTGGAAATTATTTGACATTGTTTTGCTTTGCTTCATCCTTTAGATCCTTTCCTATATGCCTCTAAATTTTACCCTCGACTTATCCACGGGTCATAGCAAAATCCATAATTTTGGCCCTAAAACTTGCCCTCGACTTATACATGAGGTCAACTTAAAGTCGAGTATATACGGTAAGTTTCCTCTTGGTACTTATTTCATAAAAACATGAAGGGCAGGGATTATTAGATATGTTTTACAGTGTAAACCTATATATGTTTATTCAGAAGCAAACCCACTGAGTTCAACAAGACTTATACCAGGAATCCCACTTAACTCAACTATTTCTGAGCAGAAGCATGTTGAACTGTACTAGTCATGCAGCAAGTTAAATTACCCTTAGGAAAAAATGCAGTTTTAAAGGCATAATATATATATATACACACACACACACAAACTCATGACAGAAATATCTCTCTCCCTCTCTCTCTCTCTCTCTCTCTGAAAAGTTATTTCTTCTAACATACCCTGTTTCCCCGAAAATAAGACATCCCCAAAAAATAAGACCTAGTAAAGGTTTTGCTGAATTGCTAAATATAAAGCCTCCCCTGAAAGTAAGACCTAGAATTGTTTTTTGGTATATAAATATATATACAGTATATAATAAATGTTCATTTTTTGTTCAACAATAAATGTGAATTCTTCTTCATGGAAAAATAAGACATCCTCTGAAAATAAGACCAAGCGTATCTTTGGGAGCAAAAATTAATATAAGACACTGTCTTGTTTTCAGGGAAACATGGTACCAGTGTTTTAAAAGGGGTTCTGCGATAGACAGGTATATCACACAGCACCTAAAAGACCTTTGCCATTTAAGTCAGTAAATGCTTCTTCTAAATGCACAATATTTACTTCTCTTTAAAGAGATTTTTTATGTATAACAAATTTTTATTTTTATTTTTTCCTACTGTTCTATGTAATAATTACTAAACAATGAAGTTAATTCTTCCTTTCCAAAGGAAGGAGGGTTGCTTTATAATTCTCTATTATCTACAGACCTCTGCATTGGCTTTTCCATAGTGCCTCTTTTCTAATTTTCCTTGAGCTACATAAATGAAACTGACAGATCGCTGCTCAGATAGCAGCCACATTCCTCCCCCAAAATGTTGCCTTTTTGCTATTCAGGAGTATCTGAATACCAACAAATGCTAAATGAAGTCTGACATGTACCCCTAAGAAACAAACTTGTAAGTTGCAGCTTCAAAGGAAACCTTGAATAAATAGGACACATGGTGTACACCCAGGCTAACATCCAACATATGCTTTAGATTCCTGATGCTGAGACAGAGCAAGAATAGCCCCTGGTAAAGTTTGTGATTTGCTACGGCTGGTACATCCAACATTTATAATGTACAGTTTTCCCCCGTGTATAAATAAACTTTAAATGCAATTAAGAAGTCTGGAGCAACAATATATGGTAGAAAATGAAAAGCCTGGCAGGTCACTCATCTGATAAATAATTAACAAATTAGAGCACATTAGCGTGGTAGAAGAAGCAAATTAGTGTGGTAGAGCAGGGACAGGGATTGGGAACCCAATTTGCATAGATGTATAATTACACAGATGTATGTATGCATGCAGGTAGATACAAATATATACACACAAACATTCACATTTTCAAAAAAAGTAGCCACACCTAAGAATAAATTGTTTAAACCAATGGTCCAAGGGGCAAAAATGAAGCATTTATTGGTGTTCCAAATCAGAGCAGAGGAGGTAAAAACCGCTGCTTTGCAGCAAGGAGCCAGCATGGCATGGTGGTTTGAGGGTTGGACCAGGACTCTGGAGACCAGAGTTTGATTCCCAGCTTTTCCAGGAAACCCACTGGGTGGCCTTGGGCAAGTTATACTATCTCAGCCTGAAAGGATAGCAGTGGTGAGCCCCCCCCCCACCCGAAGAAACTTGCCAAGAAAACCCTATGATAGGATCGCCTTAGGATTGCCATAAGTTGGAAATGACTTGGGGGAACAACAGCAGCAGCAGCAGGAGGCAAGTACTACAAATTATGATTTCCTTTCAGAAGAATGGATGTAAAAAGGTTGTTGATCATTTTCATCGTCATCATCATCCCACCTTGTTTCCAGGTTTAAAAAGTTAAAACAGATGCAACCTTAGCACCATATAACAATGAAAAGTTTCATCTGTCAAGTCAGAAACTGCTCCCACCCCACCCAATCTTAAGTTAACATCTTATTGCATCTTGGCCTGAAGTGCCATCATTATGTGGATGACATGCAGCTCTATCTCTTTCCTCCCCTTATTTGAAGTCTTTAGGAGCCTATGGCCTAGCCATACAGTTTTAGAATGGGTAACATTTTAGGTTGAACAGAGAAATCTGATTTAAATAGACCAAGAATTAAAGTACTGAAGCCAGCACATGAGGAAACACTCATGATTAGCCTGGTGGAGCGCCATCTGTGGTAACAGAATCAGCCACTGGATTGCACTGAAGACAGGGAAGAGAGCATCAGGAAATAAAAATATACCTTTACCCCTCTACTCTCCTTTAGAAAAAAAAGAGCTGCTACACTGTGTTTCACAAAGCTAGACTCCCATCAGTAACTTGTGAAACACCATATTTTATTTTATATAAAACTAGTTATTATTATAAGGGCAGATGCCAGATTCAGACTAGTTCAAGGAAATAGGATCATTTGTAACATTCAGTCATTAGGTTACCATCAGTATTCACACTCCTGTGGACAGTCAGGAATCCGGAAACGGAATGCATAGTTTAGGAAACTAGGAACAAGTGTTTCCTCATATGCTGGCTTCAATACTTTAATCCTGGTCTATTTAAACAAGATTTCTCTGTTCAACCTAAAATGTTACGCATGCTAAAACTATACAGCTAGGCCACAGACTCCTAGACTTCAAATAAGTGAGGAAAGAGATAGAGCGGTGTATCATCCACATAATGACAGTACTTCAGGCTAAGATGCAATAAAATGGTAACTTAATGTACCACAAAGACTCCTGGTCATGCCATGGAAGAGAAAACTCCAAGCATCATTGAGTTAAAAGGTAAAGGTAAAGATATGAAGTTGCAGGCTTTCATGGCCGGCATCCATAGTTTTGGGGGGGTTTTCGGGTTATGTGGCCATATTCTGAAGATGCCAGCCACAGATGCTTGTGAAATGTCAGGAATAAACTCTTCTAGGACATGGCCAGCCACATAGCCCAAAAAACCCACAAAAAACCTAATAGTCTATTGACATGAATGTCTAATTGTAACCAACTGTAGGGAGCAGTGCTCATCTCCATTACTAAGCCAAAGAGCCAGCGTTGTCTGAGGACTGCTCTGGTGGACATGTGGCCAACATGACTGGACTGAACACTGTTACCTTCCTGCTGAAGTGACCCTGACGGGAGCCTGAAGGAACCGCTGCTGCAGCCTGAAAGCCAGCATTCCATCTGTGGCTTCACAGCCAAGGCGCAAGGCAGGGCAAGCTAGGGGGCATGGCCTACCGGAAGAACTTAAGTCTCCGCCCTCCCACCCCTCCTCAACACCTGCTGACCCTGAAGGAAGCCTGAAAGAACCCCTGCTTCACCAGCGGCACGGACTTGGGTGGGGGGAGTGGGCCAGCCTTGCTCCATCTGCAGCCCACCCCCACTTCACCCGAGCCCTTAAAGCCGCATTCTTTCCTTCTAAACGCCTCGCAGTAGCTTCTGTGAGGCGTCGTTACCTAAGGACACAGGCACGCCTCAGACATAGACAATTGTCCTAGAATTGTGCCTAATGATTGCACAGACTATCAAGGCTTTGTTTTTCATCTATCTTACACTGATGATGCTTAGCACTGGGACTGATAATCTTGGAACTGATCATGGGAATAGCCTGGGAGCAAATATTAATGTGATAACGGGGCAGGGAAGGTATAACGGTAACAGAGTGAAAACATGTTACAAAAGAAGTGGGGATCGATGTTTAATATCTATCCCCTCTTCAGTTCACTCTGTTTCCCAAAATAGGTTGGAGTGCCCACCAACCTTTCCACAATCCCTTAATCTGCTCCTCTACAATGTCAGGTCGGCCAAAGGAAAGACCCACATCATCCACAATCTCCTTGTGGATGAACAGGCCGACCTGGCATGCTTCACCGAGACCTGGCTGAGAGATGCCAGCGCTGCTACGTGGGCACAGGCTCTCCCACCGGGTTACACGGTTAGTGAGCAGATAAGGGAAAGTGGGCAAGGGGGTGGAGTGGCTATAGTCCATAAGACCAACCTAACTTTGATTAGGAAACCTGTCCGGAAAACAACCAACATCGAGTGCATGTACCTCAGCCTGAAGACCAGGGATAGCTTGGGGATTCTGTTGGTTTATCGGCCACCCTGTTGCTTAACAGACTCCCTAACCGAGCTGAATCAGCTGGTCTCTGAGTTGCTGCTGAAGTCGCCCAGACTTCTGGTCTTGGGCGACTTCAACATCCCTCTCGAGACTAGCCCTTCTGACTTACCTGGAGCAGCTCGGGAATTCATGGAATCCATGACAGGCATGAACCTATCCCAATTGGTCAACGGGCCCACCCATTGTGCGGGTCATACACTCGATGGGATTTTTAGTACGGAACAGGAGCATCCGTGGGTGGAGGTAACCAAAACCTCTGCAATGTCATGGACGGACCATTTCCTGATCAAGACGGAACTAAAAGCCACTTTCGGTCCCCCCGGGGGTGGTGGACCCATTCAAATGGTCCGCCCTCAAAGGCTAATGGAACCAACTGGTTTCCAGAAGGCCCTAGAGGGTTTAATGGATGGCAGTGCCGGCGATTCTGTCGAAGCCTTGGTAAATACATGGAACATCGACTCAATCGCCCCCGAGCATCCTCTCCAGCCCACTCCTAATCGTAAACCTTGGTTCACAGAGGAACTCAGGGAGATGAAGCAGGCTGGACGACGACTAGAGCGCAGATGGCGGAAGACTCCTCTCTTATCCGACAGAACTCGCCATAGGCAGCACCTTCGCGCCTATCGTGAATCTTTGCATGCAGCGCGGAGATCTTTCTGCTTTGCACACATTGCGTCTGCAGTCTCGCTCAGCAAAGCTGTTCAAGGTGGTGGGGGAGCTGACGCAGATTCCCCCTGCACCAAATCCCCTACTTAACCCCACGATGGCCTGCTGTGACGCATTTAACACCTACTTTGCAGAGCTGACTTAGACGCCAATGTTTCAGCAGTATCTGTAAATGAGGCACCTAGCAACTCCATTGGTTTCATTTTACTGGATGAGTTTCAATCTGTAAGTACTGATGACGTGGACAAGCTCCTTGGTAGCGTGAGGAAAACGACCTGCCCTCTCGATCCATGTCCATCATGGCTGGCCGTCCAGGGAGGGGACACATTGAAGACATTCCTTCGGGATGTAGTCAATGCGTCCCTCAGGGAAGGCACTGTTCCATCCTGTCTGAAGGAAGCGGCCGTAAAGCCTCTCCTCAAGAAACCTTCCCTTGATCCCCTGGACAGAAACAACTATAGACCAGTTTCCTTGCTGCTGTTTTTAAGCAAGGTGATCGAGAGAGCAGTCGCCTCACAACTCCAAACCGTCTTGGATGAAACTGGCTTTCTTGATCCATTTCAAACTGGCTTCCGGGCAGGATATGGAGCTGAGACTGTCATGGTTGCTCTGACAGATGACCTCCGCTTGAGCATTGACAAGGGTTGTGTGACCCTGCTGGTGCTCTTGGACCTCTCAGCGGCGTTTGACACTATAGATCATGCCATCCTTTTGGACCGGCTGAGAGAGATGGGTATCAGAGGCACTGCTTTGCAGTGGTTCCGTTCCTTTCTCTCAGGCAGGACTCAAAGGGTGAGGCTTGGGGACAGTTGCTCATCTAAAATCGAACTTAATTGTGGCATCCCTCAGGGCGCCATCCTGTCCCCGATGCTATTTAACATTTATATGAAACCACTGAGGGAGATCATTCGGAGGCATGGAGCTCAGAGTCATCAGTACGCTGATGACACTCAGATATATTTCTCCATGACAAGATCATCTGCCCAGACCTCAGATGGCGTCACCTCTCTCAATGACTGCCTGGCAGCGGTAATGGATTGCATGAGGGAAAACAGATTGAGGCTAAATCCAGACAAAACGGAGGTACTGACAGTCACCGGCCTGAAACCAGGTCTGGGAATACAACTCCCAGTCCTAGATGGAGTCACACTCTCCTCGAAGGATCCTGTTCACAGTCTGGGGGTACTTCTAGACTCGTCGCTTCACATGACTAGTCAGGAGTCCCGTTATCAGCTTTGGCTGATACGCCAGCTGCGCCCTTTCCTGGAGATGAAGGATCTGGAAACTGTGGTACATGCTTTGGTCACCTCACGTTTAAATTACTGCAATGCACTCTACATGGGGCTGCCCTTGTGCTTAACCCAGAAACTTTAACTGGTTCAAAATATGGCAGCCAGACTAATCACTGGGGCATCTAGGAGAGAGCGTGTAACATCAGTGCTTAAGTCTCTCCACTGGCTGCCGATCAGTTTTCGGGAACAGTACAAGGTGCTTGTTTTGACCTTTAAAGCCCTCCATGACTTGGGTCCATCCTATCCTAGGGACCCCCTCTTCCCATATGAGCCCCCTCATACACTCTGGGAGGAACCTATTACAACCTAAGAAAACTAGGTTGGCACAGACCTCCCAGAGGGCTTTTCTGCTGTCGCTCCCAGGCTATGGAATGGCCTGCCGGATGAGATGCGCCTTATTTTTAATTAGAGTTTTCTAATGTTTTAATGTTTTAATTGTAATGGCCCTGTTTTAGTATTTTTAAATCTTATTGTAGTTTAATTTATTTTTAAGGGGTGTGAGGGGAAATTGAATTGTTATATTTTAATTGTAATTGCTTTTTAATGTTTTACCCCGCCCCGATTGCTTACCCAGAGGGGCGGGATATAAATAAATAAATTATTATTATTATTATTATTATTATTATTATACATTTCTATCGACTTGCATTTGCATGCTTTTGAACTGCTAGGTTGGCAGAAGCTCACCCTATCATGCAGCACTCGAGCCTCAAACTGTCAACCTTCTGATCTTACAATCATCAAAACTGGTGTCTTAACCACTAAGCCACCACATCCCTCCAATGAGTTACTCCTTCCAAAAAGGACTGGAGCTACCATAACATCATGCCTCCCAATCACAACTTGGAGGCAGCCAGAAGGATTCCATGGACAATGGTATGAAAAGCTTCTGAGAAGTCCGGAAAAACCAGGCACAGTTGGATTCCCTTGTAAGTCATTCACCAGGGCAATCTATTTTTGTTTGTGCCTTCAGAACAAATCAGAAGCCAGAGCAAAGTTCCAGGATAGCTATTTGGGATCATTTCAGCCACTATTTGAGGTCTTTTCGATGTCTTTTTTCTGGGGATACTTTTAGCCTTTGGCAATTGAACTTGGAATCATCTTTGTGCAAAGCATTATTTCTTGTCACTGAACCATGCCCCCTCATTCAATATAGGAAAGTACATTTATCTGACCAAGCAAGTACATCTCGAACAATTTCACTTTTCAGCTTCTCTACTCAAATGGTAACAGACAACTGGCATAGACTCCCTCACGTTTAAGGTACACAGTATATATTGTTTGATTCTCAGTTCTTCTCACTTCTTCCTCTGTGCCTAGAATTCAACAGAATTCAGCTGGACTGAGCTTTCAACTATTTGATTAAAAATCTACTCTCAAATAGATTTTGCTTTTTGGAGCAATCCTCATCTTACAAGGCCTCCAGGTAACTAAACAAGAAGAAAATGCAATGAATAGCACTAGAGTTTTTACAGATTTGGAGTCTCATACTTTTTAAAATATTTCATAATCTTTTTCTTTTTTTACAGATTTTCACAAGAAATGAAATTTGGCACCAATGATTTTAGCTGAAAAAAGAGTTCATGTTTGAATTTATGCTATGACTTTCTTATTTTTTTTTCTATTAAATCCATTAATGAGGGGATGATAAAATGCCAGAACCTTAGGGAAGGAGAGGTAGGCTTTGCCTTAACTCCACTTTGTTTTAATACAGAAGTAAAGGAGAGGTTGGTCCAATTAGAGACCTTACTGGAGGTTACAAATTAACTGATGTTGCAATACCTACTACTTTTCATTTAAAACCACTATCATCAATTCAGTCACCATGCTACAGTTATACAATACATACTTAGGACTACTGAACTCTGATGAATTTAGCAATGATGAGCACAGTTTGGCTTGATTTGCATTTCAGTACACACACACACACACACACACACACTGTACAACTGTTTCATTGTGCTGCCAAATCACAGCTCACTCCCACATTTAATATGTGCCATTAGAAACCTTCTCAAAGGTGCTGCCAAGGAAGCACCAGATTCGTGAAGAATGGGATTTGGGTACAAAGTGAAGCATCAAGCAGCAATGATGCTTAATGTCTGTGTAGCTTTTTTTTTAAAAAAAAATGAACACTTGGGGAGACGTCCTGCTAGTCCAAAGCTGGCTTGTTGGCTACATGGGGTTTTTTAAAAGCTAAAAAAAACAAAAACAAAATTGCTACCCCAACAGAAAAAAAAACTATATAGCCCCCTATGTATTATCCAGTGTTGAAAAAAAAATAGATAATAAAAAGCATTTTATGGGTCTAACATAAGGACAAGAAATTCATAGGGAAGGCTGGCCCTAGCATGCAGGCATGGCAGGGAGCTATAAGAAAATAGTTAAGTGGACATCCTACTGTGCAACTAGTTGCATTCCAACATCTCAAAATGAATTTCTTGGCTTCTTGCCATTTCTTAACACATTTTGGTCGGCTCCTTTCCTCATTTCTTTATTACAATGTATGCAGGTTCACCTTCAATTCAACATGCATGTAACATTTCATTTTGTGCCCAAAAATGCAGATGGGATGCTCTTGGAGATTCATCCAAGTTTAGTGAAAGAAGCTATTGAAGAATTCTCTGTTTCAGAAACTTACTGATGGCTAACCATAACTCCTTAATCAAAATTATTTGGCTGACACATTTACCGGAACAGCTGTGGAGTTGGCTGTAGACTCTAGTAGTTGGAAGTGCTGTACAAAGGCAAAGAGTCATGGGACAGCAAGATAGGGAACATCACACAAATCACATATTTACATAGCAGACATTGCAGTCACCAATGATACTGTCCTCTTCCCATTAGAATCACAGGGCTAGTTCACTAGACTGTCATAGGCGTTTAACAAAGTTACTGAATATTTCATTACTGGACCCTGAACACTGAATTGCTTTCTCTACAAAGCATTGTGTTTGAGCTGACATTTGGTGACATGGAAGTCCTGAACCTCAAGAGTAGATCTGTAATGGTGCCCACATGCTGCACACAACGACTTATGACTATATAATACATGAATGTTCCACAAATCAGAGATTTTAGAAAGATCAAAACAATTCTCTAGTCCAGTAATTTGACACACTCTTCTGTGGACAATGAAGGACCATCACTTGACCAGCCACAGATAAAGAAAACTGGAAGAATGTACATTCATCCCTCCACATTCACTGGGGTTAGGGGCACACATTTCCCTGTGAATGTGGAAAAAACGCAAATAACAAAAACACTATGTTTTTACTGAAGAGAATACCACTCTAGGAATCTCTAGTTCCTCTAGTGCAACTCTGTGGTCAACATCTGCCAGACATTGACCATAGAATTGTGCTGAAGGAGCTACAAATGCCTAGTGGAGCATTCTCTCTAGGAATCTCGAGGTCCTTCAGTGCAACTTTTGATTAAAGTTGACCATAGAGTTGATTTGGAGGACCTAGACATTCCTAAAGAGAACATACTGTACTAATAAAATCCGTGAATAAGCATATCCGCAAAAGCCACAAATGTGGAGGAATGAGTGTACACTATAGTTCTGTATGATAGAAACAAGCTAGTATCCACACAATACCAGCCTATTTAGCTGCACATTCCAAAACAAGCTGCCTCTGACTGGTAAAAAATATCTCAGGCCTCACAGCCATAACTTCAGCAAAAGTGGAAGAGAAAATGTGGAGAAGGGAATTAGGGTAGCACCTCCACCCTGTTTTCATTCAAGGCACAGATGCCAAATCAAGAGGAGCACATAAGTTGTGTTGACACGTTTGCTGTTGCACAAGAAACAAATGCAGGAACGGCAGTGGAAATCCCCAGCCACCATGACGTTCTGCTGCTTGACAGCAAACAGCTAAGCAGATAGTTTATAGTTCAGCCATCTCTTTGCCACTGTTAATGTTCACCCACTAATCAGTGCAGGTTGTGAGACACTGTGGTATTGAACACCCAGGAGGAGGCAAATTAAAAGGGGCAGAAGGTTACAGGCAAACAACCTCTACCTCTACAATAGAGGTAGAGAGATGTGATGGACTACAATTTCAAACTTGTGTTATGCATAAAAAGCAAATGTGGAAAACAGTTGCATTTTAAACCTATTAAACAGAGAGAGAACTTACCATCATAGTAGACAATGGCACCTACAAGTCTGTCCTTCTGCAACATAGGAAATAGTTCCAGGGCTCTTGATTTACTAAGCACATAGCTACTTTTCAGGCACTGACTTCCGGCTACAAGGTCGTAGAGTTTAATTCCCACCCAATAGTATGGCAACTGCCACCATCTAAAAGAGAGAGATACAGAGAAATGAAAAAATGCTGCAATTTTTACATGCACTACCCCAAGTGTCATGAATATTCTGCTTTCCAAAGAGTCACAAAAACTGTAACCATATTACTGGAGTGTCAACAGAACCTGTGTTTGTTTTGATGTGTGGGAAATCTCAAGTCTTATTCCTGCTCTTCAACAAAGCTCAGTGAATGACTTGCAAGCCAGGATGCTTCAGACTAACCTATCTTACAAGGTTACTACAGAGCTGAAACAAGACTGGTCTACTGCTAAGTTGGGTTTCATTGTCCTTTATTATCCTGACTGTTAGCCACCTTCAATTTCTGAAATGATATGGGGTAATACACACCATCAAAATGGAGGGCAATATGCAATGGTGGTGTTCTGCTGATTGAATGATGGGCTTCAGTAATACCAGGACAGGAACACCTTCCCCTCCTTAGTACAGCTTGTCTTGAACCCCAAAACCAGATCCAGATGGCTAGGAAACACTTTCCTGCCACAGCCAGTGGCAGAGAGGGCAAGGTAGGGAAGAAAGTTCCTTTGTGACTGACACTTTAACACTAGATACTGTTGTCTTTAGGTATCTTCAAGTCATTTCTGACTTATGGCAACCCTAAGGCAAATTGATCACAGGGTTTTCTGGGGCTGAGAGTATTTGACTTGCCCACACTGACCCAGTGGGCTTCCATGGTTGAGTGTGGAACTGAATTCTGATCTCAAGAGATGTAGTCCTGAGTTCAAACCACTACACCACACTGGTTCTCACTGGTTATAGGCCTGGGTTGTAAACTAGGAAACTCCCAGTCCAAATAAGCATGGTACCAGCATGATGTAGTCATTAAAACTTTAGACCTAAGACAGTGGAGAGAGTAGGTACCGACAGTCAGGAGTGCCTGTTACCAGCTTCGGCTGATCCGCCAGCTGCGCCCTTTCCTGGTGATGAGGGATCTGGAAACTGTGATACATGCTCTGGTAACCTCACGATTGGACTTCTGTAATGCACTCTACATGGGGCTACCCCTGTGCTTAACTCGGAAACTACAACTGGTTCAGAATATGGCAGCCAGGCTTATTACAGGTACATCTAGGAGACAGCACATGACACCTGTGCTAAAATCTCTCCACTGGCTGCCGATCAGTTTCCAGGCACAGTACAAGGTGTTGGCTTTAACCTATAAAGCCCTACATGGCTCGGATCCATCATATCTAAGGGACCGCCTCTCCCCGTACAAACCCCCCTGCACACTTCGATCCTCTGGGAGGAGTCTCTTACAGCCCATGAAGACTAGGCTGACACAGACCTCCCAGAGGGCCTTCTCAGCAGTCGCCCCCAAACTTTGGAATGACCTGCTGGATGAGTTGCATCTCATTCCATCCACCGATAGCTTTAAGAAAGCCTTGAAGACGCATCTCTTGTGGCAGGCCTTCCCGGAAAATGTTTAATGTCACCCGGCTCCAAACCTTTTGCCAGTCCCTAATCCTCATCGCCCGATACAGCTCAAGGAATTTTTAGTTTGTTATTGTTGACTGTCTGCTATTTGCACTATGTTTTAACTTGTTGTTGGCTTAATTCTATTTTAAGGGGGGGAGGTGGGAATGGGATTGGATATTTTAATTGTCTTGTTTTTAATTTTATCTTGTACCCCGCCCCGATTGCTCGCTCAGAGGAGCGGGCTAGAAATAATAATAATTATTATTATTATTATTATTATCTTTATTGATCAGAACTAAATGGATTCAAAAATGTGGTTGGGGAGAACGCTCAATTTCTCTGCATGTCATAGCTCAGACTCAAGCAAATACATCTGCTTCTAAATATTTGCCGTAACTTTGAAAGTTTAAATACTAACTACTGAATATACTTGTGTATAAGTTGATTTTGTGGATAAATTGAGGGCAGGTTTGGAACCCCAAATTAAGGAATTTACTATGATCAGTGGATAAGTCAAAGGTAAACATTTAGGGGCATAAAACAAAGGATGTACAAGAAAACTGCATAAGAAACACATTGCATAAGTTGCGTCTTTCCCATCCAGAGCAATCACCCCAGTAGCAAGGGAGGAAGGTGTCAAGGGAGTGAATTGCTAAAAAGCAATCCAGTGAACACATTCCAAATTGAGGTGTGTAGAGGCTTGGTCTAGGTCCTTTTTGACAGCCTTGGCTTCTTCCTTCCTTCTCCTGAGAGCTAGGTGGGTGGGCTGGCCTAAACTCCTATTCCCAGCATTGACTAGTAGATAAATTAACCCAGCTTTTAAAGGTTAATTTTTAGTCTAAAATTTCTCAATTTATAGTCAAGTATATACAGTAACTCATCTAAAGATAATCACAAAAGCATGGACTATGTATTCCATCCCCTTTCTTTGATGGAGTCCCCTGCCTGATTAACATTTAGGGAATGAAGCTGAAATACAATTCACTCTTTGTATCCATGGAGATCTGTTCTGCACCACCCCACAGATAAGAAAAAACATGGGACTCTAAGTCCTATTGTCCTTGATGGCTGGTACAACATGCACACAACTGCTAATGCAGCCACGTGCACAAATGCCCATTGAAAGGAACAAGGCTTGCCATCTGCGGATGTTTAAATCCACAAATGGCAAGCCTGTGGACACTGAGAATCCACTGTATATATATCAGTGTTCTGGAAGATCATTTAGTTTGCAACTGGAAATACAGCAGGCAAACAAAATATTTACCATCTGACCTCACATATGCTTCCTTAGAATTAAATCCAGCTGAGTTTACTAGGACTTACTCCCATATAAATGCACAGTATTGTTGTCTTGAGAAAAATGTGGCGAAGAGTTGGTGTGCTGTTCAGTTAACCATATTGAACCCCTTTTTGCCACTAATCATCCTAAGTGAAGGCTCTTACACACTAAAAATCTATTCATAATGTTTTCTGAACAGAAATGAAGCTCACAGCACAGCTCTTCCAAATCCTGTGGGTCCCATGTTTTAGACTGAAATACTTTGACGAAAGTTTTCTTAACACAGAAAGTTGTTTTCAAAGATACCACAACATTTCTGCTTCTTAAAAGAATCCTATCATTTCCACTTTGCTTTTGAAATCAAAGTTCTTAGATAATAACGTTAGACTATAAATGTGTATTCAAATGGATCTCTTACTAGCGGAGGTCCACACCTTTTCTACATGTGGGATTCTGTACTAGAAAACGCAAATGTAGCACAATACCTGAATCTTTAATACAATTCTAATCTAAATTGGAAACAGTACATCCATTGGACAGCTTCTGTAGGTTATGTTCCTTCTCCACTGAAGCCCCACAACACTCAAATCCCATCCCCCAAAAAACCAAAATTCTGAGTCAGCTTTTGGGCAATGGCAGCAAGATTTGTGGTGTGGGGAGGAAGAAAACAGGCTTTAGACCACAAGTGGGCAATTGCTCAGAGGGCAGGAGCAATAAACTAATCCCGCCCCCCCAGCTAATCCAGCAGGCCATATCAATGAGTTTCAACACATCCAAAGTGACATGATGTCACTTGGCTGATTTTTGAGAAATGAATTTTGGTTTTAGTGCTTTCAGGAGGTTTGAGGGGCTTTGTGGGGTTAGGGGAAGAAACATGCTGCAATTTTTTTTTTATTTTAAAAAAGTAATTTCATGTTTGTATTGGATTAGATAAAGCCCAAATTACTAATATAAAACTTTATATATTATATTTGAACAGTGAATCAGACTGTTAAATTGAAACGTGATTCACAAATACTTCCCATGTTGTTGCAGCAAAATTCACTTTCACAGCAGGCTGTGGCTGTGAAAGACAACCAGAAACTATAAATCAGCATCTTCCATGCTTACTGCAGAGGAAATGAGAAGTTGTACTTATTGTGAAGAGTCATTCTGGGATGGCAGGATAAGTAATCCACACCCTCCCAAACTTGGAACACTAATTTGTAGCAAGACGGGGATGGAAATAGCATTTAGAATAGGGAAATCATATATCAAACTGATATACAACATTAGGTAAATAATAAGTCTATAGACAGCAAGATAAGATGGCTGTTGGAGAAGACAGATTCTTTAAAAAAAGATGGAATGTGGACTCCTGATGGCATGTGGGGTGAAACCCAAGATATCAGTGGATTACATATGCTGACATCCTGAGAATGTGGTATTCCATAGTAAGAAAAAGGCTTGGGCATTGGACCATTGCTTATGTGAAGCCTTATGTCAGCTCGGAACTTGCTGGCTATCTTTAACCAAAGCACTAGCCTGACTAGCTAGATAAACAGAAAGACTGATGGAACTACTGATTATTACCAAGTGAAAGTCAGCATGGTGTAGTGGTTTGAGTGTTGGACTATGACTCTGGAGAGCAGGGTTCGAATTCCTGCTCAGCATGGGAACCCACTGAATGACCTTGGACGAGTCAAAATCTCTCAGCTTCAGAGGATGGCAGTGTCAAATTCTCTCTGAATAAATTTGCCGAGAAAATCCTGTGATACATTGCCAGAAGCAACTTGAAGGCAAACAACACACACACACACAAAGGACACAGACAGCTTCTGGAAATGTGTATATCCTGTCTGCGCACACTAATATAATTTTGAAAGCAGGAGAGGTACACAGATTCTTATGACATCCCAAAATTATACATCATCTCTAAAAATAATTTTACATGTGCTTAAGCGTTTTATTACCAGTTGTGCACGGCATCCACACAGAAGCCACAGTCAGTTCTGAAACTCATCGCCAAAGCTAAATTCCATCTGAATGAGGATAGTGTAGTCATGGCATTGGTTTGTGCCACTATAATACTGTCTATCTGTTAGTGTTTTCATCACAACACGATTCTGTCTGCATCTACTGTGACAGACTAATAGGGCTACTCCCCTGGAATCAGTATTCAAAGGAGCTGACACTTCACACTTCCATGAGGCAATGAAAAAATTTTCACCACCAAAAAAATCAACAATAAAATGTGTGAAACACATATAGCAGTCAAACAGAAAAATGTGAAAATAATTTCCAGTGGCACCCTTTTGCAAACTTAGTAACAGCCCTATATAAAGGTAATGTAGGACAAACTTTGGACAACTTACTTGTAAACAGGAAGCATAATCGGCAGAGGAGAAGACAGATGAGGTGCAATTTCAAGCAAATTGGAACGTTCGTGGAGAGCTTCTTTCACCATTCTGTACTACAAAACAATACAGAAACTATTTTCCGCAATACTGCCAGAGAACACTATCCTGCTGTCATTTTATGCATACCTCAATGCAAGGCTACAAATCTAGACACAATATCTTCAAGAAGACCTTTCTGCAAAGTTGAAGTTATAATATGGAAGAACATGGCTTGAACAAAAAATGTACTTTCCACCATATCAAATAATGCGGGATGAGCCTACAATATCAACCAAGTATGAATTGCAATATTAATCAAGACAAATTGGTTGGTGTTTTACTTAAAAAGAAAACAATAGTACCAAGGATATCAGAGCTGCAGATTGAACTGAGGAAAATTTATACTCACTTTACCACCTGCTTTGTTATTATCTATGCTGTTTCACTCTCATTCACAATTCACTGAACTTATCTAATGAGTAAAAACCAAACAACTGAGAATGTCAGGGGTTATGTAAATTTTCATATTTGCCATATTTATACTCTGAATTATAATCTGACATTGGATACAGTCCTAAAATCTGATCAAAGACATCCACACTGCAGTATTCTCTAAACTATAAATGACTGTGTGAGTCTCAAACACCAGTCTACTACATTTCTTCAAGCTGCTATATACCTCCGTTTAAGAATGTTTTACAAACAATGCCAAGTACATTGATTTCCACAAGTTGCAGTACCCAAGCATTCATCTGTTAGGCCATTTGCAGACACATTCTGTGGGGATTCAAAATCTAGGTTTTCATAGATTAAAACTTGCTGGTGATCTTAACTTATGTACTGAAGCAGTGTATCTTGCTTTGGTGTCAGATTTTCAAGTTTGTCCCTTCTGAATTTAGCATACCTCAAATGTGCACTAAATTGAATTGCATTTGCTTCCCTTGTAGGACTATGCAAACCCAATTTTCTAAGCTCTTGAACACATCTGAGGTTTGGCATGGGAAATACTCCAGTCTAAAACAGCAGATGGACAGTTTCATGCAAGTAACCTCTACGAAATTCCAACAAACTGGATTCTAGTATCACATCCTGCAAGAGCAAGACTGGACAGCAGTCCACCCATGGTTTTATTGCTTCATCCAGCCTTATGTTCTTATTGCTCAAGTTGTTGATGAACTTGTTCTATTCACAGCTCACTGCTAAGACAAATCCAAAATGCTATCAGGCACAAGCAGACACCTAGACTGCTTGGAACAATCAGTCCATCATAATGTACAGAATTTGTCTCAGAGACACATTTGTCTCTTCTTACTTGGAGTTCAGGTGGCCCATGCTATTACATAGAGTTCAGGTGGCCCATGCTCAGCTGGCATCATAACTATGATTACCATTACTGAAAATTAGTAATGCTTCTATAACTTTTTACTGTTGAGATTTTTATGCTACTTTTCAAAACTAAGTCTTCCTAAATCAGCTTATAATAAAACAAATACCAAACTTAATCTAAAGAGCCTAAGGCCCAAAACAGACAGGCCAAAAGAAGTGGTTTCTGGCCACTTTGGGATTGTGGAGTTCAGATGATCACACCTCCAAAGTGGTTTGAAGCCTCTTTAAGGCTGCCAAAGGCAACCCGAAGCCACAGGGAAAAGGAGCAGTAAAAATCCACTCCTAGCAGTGGTTGGCTTAGAACCACAGACCTGGCCCGCTTTGAGAGTGGGCTGTGCAGTCTCCATGGACCCAGGCTAATTGCAGTCCAATTGTGCCCCAATCGCAGCCCAATACAGCTCCTTGCTGACTGTCTGCTTTAGGCCTAAGTCTAAAAAGAAAATTCATTTATGTTTAATCTACACCTTATGCACATAGCCTGAAGGTAATTTTATATAATATTTTAAATAATTTTATGCATAAAACAATGTTTGTTCACACTGAACCACCAGAAAGCAAAGGTGTTACTATCTCAGCCACCCATGAAAAAAGTTTTTGTGTTTGGAATATATTAGAATTGCAGATAAGGGAGACTTAACCTGTACTTTGAGTTGGGCCAGGAACTCAACAGGTAGCCAATGCAGCTTCTATAATATTTGAGTGAAATGGTCTGAACATTTCCTCTCCCTTCTCCCCGCACACAAAATTACTTGGGAAGCTGAATTTCTGTATAAACTGTATAAACTACACTTTGCATTGTCCCATCTGAGAAAGAGCCTTAGTTAATTAGCAATTAAGTTGCCTTATGTTACACTTTCTCTGAGAGCCCTCATTTTTAGAAAAGCACTGCTCTTACCTCTATTGCTCACCAAGACATCAAATCAATTTGTATGCATTTCAACATAAGTGTTGGTTTGGGGGCTATGTCTATTGGATAAACAGTAACCTGTGCTTGGCCAAAGCCAGCTGCAGAAGGATACAGTTCCCCTAGCACACTTAAGCTGAATCTTATCATCATGTTCCAGAAGGACCTATAGCAACAGTTTAACAAGCCAATGCTATATTATTTGAAGAGTCCCTTTCATCTGCCAAATTTAGATAAAGTACAACTACATTTGGGAAATCTTTGTCTATACTGTAAAGAGCAAAGTGAAAACTTCAGGCTACTGGAAAACACCTCCTTGAAAAAGGACCAACACAAAACAGACACTCTGGATTGCTGGTTAGTTTCCTGCTTTCTTTATTACAAAAAAATGGAACACTTCACAAATTTGTATATAACATCTTTGTGCAAGGACAATGCTAATCTTCCCTTTGCAACTTTCCAGGTGTAGTATATATGCCACTCAGTGACAGTATCATAGCCAATGAGATTAATCCAAGGTGTGGCTACTGTGAATTGAAAACTTTTTCTTGCATTTGTAAAGCACACTTCAACTAAGGAACTGAGGCATCTCACTTAACTGTTCTGTTACCTTCAGCCTAAACTATACCAGAGCTGCCCCAGTTCAATGCTGCTAGAGCTCTCCTTCAACGTGGAAAGATACCTCCTTATCCCACATATCTTAATGGTAAATGCTAGCCAATATAGCTTGGGTCCGGGCTATCTGAAGGACTGTATCTTCCTATATGACCCCACTGAAGTACTTACATCATCTGGAGAGGGCCTTCTCTCTGTCCCACTATCCTTTCAGGTGTATCTGATGGGAACAAGAGAGAGGGCCTTCTCAGTGGCTGCTCCCAAGCTCTGGAACTCCCTCCCTAGAGAGGCCAGGATGGCTCCGTCTTTGCTTTCTTTTTGACAGCAGATAAAAATGTTTTTATGCTGCCAGGCCTTTGCAATGTTTTTGTTTTAAAAAGTTTTAATTTTTTTAATTTTAATAATATAATTGTTTTAATTTTTTTTAAACTTTGTATTTTTAACATTTTATACTGTTTTAACTTAGACTGTTCTAAATTTGTTAGCCACCTAATCCCTGTACTGGGAGAAAGGTGGGATGTTGTTGTTGTTGTCGTTATCATCATCATTATTACACACGCTGAGTTCTGTCATCACAGGAGCCATATAGATGGCTACAGGAAATATCCTAGCTATAGCTCATGGCATACAGAAGATTGCAAAGTTCAGCTGTGCTGCCTATCATTTGATTCCTTCTTCCCAATAAATGTATTGTGTCTATCAGAGACCTAACACAATTTCTTCTGTCTGCTTTAAGACTTAACAAAGTTATAGTAATCTACACAGATGTTTAAAAACTTCAAAGTAAACACTACTTGTGGGGATACTCATGAGAAAACCTTTTTTCTATCTCTTGGGACTACTCTCTGTCTCAATCTCTTTCTTTGCACATTACAGCCAATCAACTTATTTGTATAGAATCAACTGTATAATCCTACAAGCACTGGACAACGTCTATCAACTGCTGTCACTGACTGTCAAAAACATCTAGCCTTCAGAAGCCTAGCCTGAAAGGGAAAAGGTATTACCAACAAATCCATGGATACAAAGGCAATCATTCTGATTACAGTATGGACGTTATCAAATGGGAGGAATTTCTCTAAATTTCAAAATTTTGAAATTCCAGTTCAGAATTGAGTGAATTCGCTAGTTCAGCCAATTTATGTGATTGCGTATTAACACTGCATAGTGTTCTGAACTGCCCGAAATTGCCTCCCAGTGCCCAAAATTGTGTGTGATAGTTTCTCACGCAATAACGTGAAACCCCACAGTTACATTTGGAAGGACTTCCCATTGACCGAAAATATGTGTGATCGGCTTTCATGCAATAATGCGAAACCCCATATTGCATTCAGATTGCCATTGGATTAGACCTCCAATTCGAGTCATATGATAAACTCCTATGAGACCCAGACTTAGGTGTGTACAGAAACCAGAATTTTCCGTACATTGTTTTAAGAGCTTGTTGCTGGTTGTTTTATATTTTTTATATTTAAAAAAAATTATTTCAAAATGACACACACACAAATTTTCTCCACTATCTTCATATTTTACTTATCAGGATGTCACAGACTCTATGACAAGCAGCAAGAGCATTTTTTAAAAATATACTATGTGCTATTTTGAAATGTTAGGGAAACAGTAGGATTTAAAATTTATCACAATTTAAATATTAACTACCACTATATCTTTCTTATTTCATTACGCTCAATACTTGCAGCAAGCCACTGACGAATGCATTCAAACCCAGAGTATATTAAAACCATGAATGTGAGAATAAATTTAATTAGATCAGGAGGAGGGAGTTCAGTTAGACTTTTTTTTCCTTCACAGCTACTCTTGTAAAACAATTACCTGGTCAAAATCCAACCTCATGATGGCCTTCTGAAGATATCGCACTCCGCCATGGATCAATTTAGTGCTTCTACTGCTGGTCCCCGATGAGAAATCATCTCTTTCTACAAGGGCTGTTTTTAGGCCTGTGTAACCAGAAAACCAAATTAACTTCTTAAATTACACAATTTGTATGTAATTCATTAAAGATCCTTCTCTAGGGTAGAGACAATCACAAGAAAAATTACTCAGAACATAGATGAATTTGTATTCAAAGTACATACGCCATCTCTTTGGCAAGCAGCTTCTTCAGGGAAATCTCTCTTTTTTTAACATGTGGCAAACAGAAATGGCCACAGACAAGCGAGGAGAGTATAAGAATATGCACCCAAATACTAGAAGTTGAAAAAATGTATGAAAGTTGCCTAGATTTCTACAAACAACCAAAACCTTTGGGGGTTTTTTTTGTTTTTGTTTTTGTTTTGCTTGATTGTCTCAACAATTCTGAATAATGAAACGCAGCACTAAGGCTACAAACGTGGAAATAAATCCCACTGAACTCAAGGGGTATACTTCTCAATAGACCTATAATGTTATTCTATTTCTGATCTCTAAACAAGGGTAACATTAGAATGGTTCAGAATTCAATCAGGGCCCCAGGTTACATACTTAAATTGCTAAAGGTGAAGGAAACCATTACTATGCTGTGAAATCCAACAATGTCCAGTAATAGATCTGCTTCAGTGGGTGAAGCCAGAGGGGTGACAGTTCCCCCACTGCTTGGGGGGGGGGGAGTGGCTGTCAAACCCTGCTTCAAAAAGGTGGAAAACTCTTCACAGCAGATGGTCAGGTCATGTGGAGGGCTGCAGGATGGATGGAAGGATGAGAAAGTCTCACTGCACAAACAACCAGTAACTGATATTTGTAAGTACTGGGAGGGGTGCTTTTTTAGATGGAAGGGTTTTTAAGACAGAAGCTCAAACAAAATAATAAATTATTTGTTTAATCACCTGACAACCAAAGCTGTAATTGATAAACTGATGAAGGCCGATTTTAAGATATGCAGGGTATCCAATTTATGGCCACACTATTTGCTTTTGTCCTTTGTTTTACTTGAAAATGGGGTGGGAAGGGAGGCAGGAAGAAAAGGGAAAGAAAAAAGGAATGGAGATGACAAATAAAAGATGGCTTTTCCTTTCAACAATGAGTGATCATTAAATTAATAAAATTAAGTTAACAAACGCTATTTTATTATTCCTTCAATATATCAAAAAGACACCCTTTTTAACGTTTCAGTAACGTGAAAAATGAATTTACATTTTTATCAATTAAAATGCAGCCAATTAATCAATAAAAATCTCTCCATTTGTTTTCGGTAGCAACACATGGCTTAGTTATACTATAATACACCTTAGCAACAATTTTGTACACAGAACAAGAGTAACAAAAAACAGAGGGAGACTGAATTCTGCAGAACATTTTTCTATACATATGAAAGATGGATATATATTCCCAGTAGCTCAAAAGAATACAAAAGAATTTCAAACATTTCAGGAGGATTCTTTTTTTTTTAACATAAAAACAAGACATACCCCATGATTCGATGCCAACTGCAAGGAAAGTAAAGCCAAATTGTATGTATAGAAACTAGACAATTATATCACAGCAATATTAAGTGTTCCTAATTTAGACTGTGTGTATTTATATTTCTCTGTGATGCACAGGTAATAGAAAGAAGATTCTGTGAGCAACTGTTTATATGTCTGGAAATATTAAAAGCTTTATTCCAACAAATGAACCAGTCACTGATATCCTGTTGCCCCAGCCCTTCAAAAAGAATATTAAAATCACCAGGAGAATTTTAATGAATTTGAACGCATACACTGTGCATTGACTACTCTGGTAACGACAAGGTTTTAGGATATACTAGTGACACATTTTCACGTTTTCTTCTAATAAAAGCCACAGATTTCAGAGGGAAGAAGAGTGGTCCCTGGATATTACTATGGAATTACTACTGGTACTATTTTGATCTGCCAGTATCTCGGGTTCAGATGCTAAAGAAGGTAAACCAAGACATCACGTTCACATTCCATGCCTTCTATTAAGTATTTCCTGATGAAGCTCTCCTTAGCTCTCTTACTTCAGAACTGATACTGTGTCAGCTATCATTTCCTCATACAGAACTCTTCTGCCCCTCATTCATTTCGGGATTTTGAGTTTTCCCTCAGGAAAGTGAAAATAAATTATTCCTAAAATAAACAAAGGACTAGCAGATTACTTTAAACAGGATCCTGCACCATTATTAATGGTGCAAGGAACATTAATGGTGTTTCTTGAACAATTAATATACTCTTTACAAAAATCTGCAGCAAGGTTGTGCAACTTTGACAGGTTGGAGGAGAATTTCACTCTCTCTGGATCTTGCACAGGTTGTAACTCTTCCCCACCAACATGCTGCTGAAATTTTGTGGTATGGCTTCAAGTAAAAAATTTTTTCCAGTTTCTAGAAAAGTTTCTGAACTTTCTGGTGCCGTAAAACAAGCCACCCGGAGGCAGTGTACCTTGTTTTGAATAAGAATGGTTTTTTCCCCTCTACTGCCCTGTCATCCAACTTTTTGCAGCAGAGGCAGCAAAAACTACTGGGAGAACGACAAATAGCCCTATAGCATGGTTTTACGTTATTGTGAATTCCCAATCACAATTGCAAGAAAATATGGGTGCAGCTGCATTTCGCAGATGCTTGCAAATATGCTTCACCTTTTTATACATGTTGATTCAAAAAGAATGGTGCAAAACCAAATACGGTAAGAAAAGTTTTACATTTACACCATTCTTTTTGAATCACCCAGTACTTTCACATGAATGTTATTAGTTCAGATGTCCACACTATAGACATTCCTGTAACATTCTGGCATAAACAAGTGTTTATGGCATAACTTTAAGATTAATGGCCAAATGCTATGATTCTATGAAATTCCTAGACACACAAGAGTCACACCTTATATGGAAGATCCAGGATCATTACCTCCTGGTGTCTCTTAAAAACAGTGACAACCAAGATTATTTACATCAGGATTACCGTAGTGGGAGGAGTACTTTGCCCATTTCTTATTTTAATTTCCTCTCCTAGAGCTCCTATAAGCACATCAAGGTACTTCTGTATCGACTTTGGAAACTTCAGCTAGTTCAAAACATGGCAGCCGGTTGATTTTGGGACATCCAGGAGTGAGCACATTACACCAATATTAAAATCACTCCACTGGCTGCCAATTAGTTTCCAGGCAAGGTACAAAGTATTGGTTATTACCTTTAAAGCCCTACATGGTTTGGGTCTAGGTTACCTATACCCATATAATCCAACCCATACACTCAGGTCCTCTGGCCGACATTTACTCCAGTCAGCCAGGACCATCTGCTTTATCACACTAGGGGGCAAACAGGATTTAAACTAGAGTTAAACAAGAATTCAACAGGAAATGCCCTATGTTTATCACAGGACATTTCCTGTTTAACTATCCTTTAACTCTTGTTTAAATCCTCTTTGACCCCTAGTGTGATAAAGCAGTAGGTTGGCAACTATCAGCCAGAGGACTATTTCTTCAACTGCCCCTAGACTGTGGAATGACCTGGTGGAAGAGATTTGACTGCTGAATATGCTGTCTGAATTCAAAAAAAGCATAAAAGATCAGTCTCTTCCAGTAGGCTTATCCAGATGTTTTTTAAATTGTGAATTTTAAATGATTAATACTAAATGTGGATATATTTAATATGTCTATAACTGTCTTGTCCTTTTAAATTGATGTGTATTTTAACTGATGTGCTTTAACTGATGTTCTTCGATAACTGTTGATGTTCCCCATCTCAATCCATGGGGAAAGGCAGGTAAAAATATTGTTGTTGTTGTTGTTGTTGTTGTTGTTATTATAGCAGGGGTGGGAGGACAATCTGCCCCTTCCTCTAATCATGGTTAACAATGGGGAGGGAAATCAATTGGGAAATGCCACAGAAAGAAGGGGTCATTGTAAAGCAGTCACTGGACAGACTTGGTTTCCAGTTCAGGCTGATTGTGAGGGAAGGGCAACAGGAGAAGGAGTAGATAAAAAAGGGAAGAGTCAGTCTAGTGCAGGAGCAATTCAAGTGAGTGTCAGCAGCAATTGAGGGGGAGTTTAAGAGTTAAGAGAGTTGAAAGAAACTGAGTTGAGAGAAGGATACGGACTGGGAGAGAAAGTGTATTGGATATTGTTAAGAGGAAAAGGGGAAATGCCTGCAACTACCATCTTTGGAATGATTCTACCTAAGCTACATTTGTGTTAAATGTTAATCAATAAAGTCAGTGTTCATTTGTTACAACAGAAGCCTCAGCCTGAGTGAATTCAAAACCATATACAGTGGTCCCCCGGGTTACGAAGGTAATCCGTTCCAGATTACCTTTCGTAACCCGGAAGCTTTCGTTTCCCGGGGGACCGCTAAAATCAACGGACCGCGCGGCCATTAAAAGGGGCCATGCGGCTTTTTTCGCTTCGTATCCCGGGGGATCTTTCGTATCCCGAGGGATAGGAAGCTGGTCCGCCGCCTTTCGGATCCCGGGGTTTTCGCAACCCGGGGGATTCGTAAGGTGGGGGACCACTGTATAGGCACATACAAACATGCTACTGAAGTTATTAAACTTATAAGAGGAATATACATGGGACCCTAGCCCTTATATATTTAGGGAAAGTGTATAAAGGGTGGATGCTGGGCAGGTGTTATTGAGGAGGGGACTTCCAATAGTGAAGAAGTAAAAGGTAACCTCAAAGCATGGAGAAGAGGTCTCACGTCACAGTCACACTCTGCCAGTACCACAGCACTGATCCAAACAAACCATCCCTTCAACAGATTAAGCAAATAAAGATATCAGTATATCTGATCTCAGATCTCCCATGTTGTCACATTTGACCTGGTCCTATGAAAATCCCAAGGGGACAAAATTAAGCCAAGGGGACAAAATTAAGTCATACATACACTGCAATTTCAAAAATGGTATGCTGCTCTTTGAATATGTGGCACGGGCAATATGTAGGCTAGCAGAAAGTGAAATGTTCACATTCAGAGACTGTATCCTTTTATTTGATTAATTAATTCCCAGGGACAAATGATGGAGAATGACTATCGTCATCATCTTTTTAAGACATCCAGCTGGGCAAGAGAATGCTGGAGTGTGAGCTGTCACCAAAGAGGTGATAAGATAGGAAACAGCCATTCTATCTCCCTTGATGAACAACTTTTTCCTTATCTCTTCCCATCCCTTTTTGCTTTTGTGTCATGTCTTTCAGATTGTTTAAGACTTTAGGCAAGGATTACATTTTTTCAGTGACTGTGTGGCAGCTGCTCTGGGACCATTTTGACTAAGAGGGGGACAAAACTGCTCTAGATTAATACTAATCATAATAATTAGATGTAGTAGATCAGAGATCCAGAAAGCAATACAAATACTCAACAAGCACAAAATGTAATCTGTTGATATTATATAATTTTGCATGCTCAACAAACCTGACTTACAATAACATACAAGAAAGAGATGAAGAAATTAATCTAATTGTTACCTAACAGAAGGGTCTTCTCAACTCTATATAAGTATTTTTGTATTATGTCTCCCTCTCTCTCTGAATCTTTAGTAATTGCAGTGTGAAATAACAGAATTATCAGGAGATGATGATCAGACACAGACACCTAAACAGAAACCATTATTTATATGTTCCATAAAATGTAGTAATTCACAAAATAAATCCAATTAAGATAAGTACCTAGAAGACTGGAAATGGAAATGTAATCTCTAGGTGAGAGGGAGGTAAATCATAGCTACAGAGTAATCTTTAAAGTTACGGAGCAGTCTTTAAAACTAAAGTAAGTAGCATTCCCTGTAAATATCACAACAGACAATGCTTTCTCCATATCGCAATTTCCCAAGCAAACATGTTTAAACAAGGAAACAGGGAGAAAGGAGAGAACAGGTACAAAGAGATTCTAACAGAGGATGATGGAGAACAATGTGACTAGGCATATCTAAGGAAGAAAAAACACAGGTGATCAATAGCCTCTCTTCTCCTTTAGACGGCACTACATTAAAGATTTTGCAGTGCTTTATGGTGGAAGTCTATTGTAAACAAACACATTAGCCTCTCTTGGACTCCCTAAACTTTCATGTCCTTAAAAAAAAAAAAAAATCTAATTATTCCCGGTAACTTTAGAAGATCAGAGCAATTTATTTTTTGTCAAATGTGACTGAAGATTAATGGATACAATCAGGAATAATTTGGCAAAAATGTATCAAACACAGAGAAAGCAGAATTTGTTAAGTGAAGCATCAAACTTAATACGAGAGCAAATCCCATGAATGAAGAGCAACAATACACAATTCATTAACCAAATGCTATGATGATTTTACACTTCAGAAAGCTACTGATACAATCAACATATACACTAAAAAAACAAGGATTACTATAGATCAGCATAAACATTGTTTTCTTGTACAGTTCTACCAACTTTGACACAGATCAACATTCCCAACCATAAATAGTTATAAAGCTGTACTTGTCTGCAATATCAATGCCCTGCCCCAAATGGTTTCCAAGGAGCCACAAGACAGACTGGATCTCCCCCTTTGCAGATGCCCTACTCTCAGAGTAGCTGAGGATTTGAAGTACAATGAAACGCAAACTGGTAACAATGACTATCCCTATTACATTGCTTAGGAGCAATATTAAACCTTGCACATTTCCTTTCCAGCCACTTAGCAGCCCAACAACAAGTAACACCAGCAAATAAGATTAATGGGAAAAGAAGTACAAGGAGTCTCAGGAAGAAGTGTGTGCCTTTAAGTCACCTGTCAACTTATGGTGACTCAGAGGTGGCTTTGCCAGATCCTTCCTCTGAAATATAGTCTTCAGTGGCAGTCTCCAAGTAATTACCAGGGCAGACCCTGCTTACTGTATATATTCATGTATATGCCTAGAAATTTTAGTTTAAAAATTGACCCTCAAAAAACTGGGACAACCTTTCCACAGTTCAAAGCAAGTACTGTACCTTAACGCTTATCAAAAAATGGAACTATCCCCATCTCTAAGTAGAGTGGTGAATGGTAAGAGCTTAGTCCATTCTGGACTCTTTCCACAGTGGCATCACTTCTGGCCTTTTTAAATGCCTGAGCGGGAAAACTGGAGGAACAGCTCTTTGGCACTTGCCCTCAATGGAATGCCAAGAAAGTAGAGGAGGTTGATGCTTCTTTTAAATTCTGCTGGGATGGACTAAGCTCTTCACTTTCACCACTCTGCCCAGAGAAGGGGTTGGATATATATACACACACACATATATATATATATGCATATATATATATATATATATATATATATATGAGTTAATACTGTACCTTAACTCTTGCCTTTACATCCTTTTTGATATGTGTGTGTTTTCTTACTCTGCCTGGTTGCCTCCTCTACACATCAGACAGCCACTGTTTAGTGCAGTTCCCTCCTCATCCATCAAGCCTTTAGCGTGAGCACCAACAGTTATGCCTGCTGGAATTTTGTAAGTTATTTGGCATTGTTTTCCTTTGCATCATCCTTTAGCTCCTTTATTACATAGCCCTAAGTTTTACCCTCAACTTATTCATAATCTTGTCACCAAAACCTGCCTTTGACTTGTACATGAGGTCAACTTATAGTCCAGTATGTATCTGATTCCAAGATCAGAAATACAGTGGCCCCTCAGTATCTGTAGGAGTCTGGTTCCAGGACCCCCGGTGGATAAAAAAAACAAAACAAAACACAGATGCTCAAGTCAGAATTTAGATTTTAAGTTACCTATGACTGACAGCACCCAGACTGAGAGGCAGTCTCATGGCAGTAAGGGAGGCTTGCGCAGGAAGCTCCAGGCACCAGGGACACATTTTTTTTCTGCTTCTGCTATGATTTGGCTCAAAAGGGGAAGCTGATGTGTTCCCAGGAAGCAGGAAGATGTTGGAAGGCTTCCCCCCCCCCCTCCTCCCAGGAGGAGTTAACTAAGGCAGACAGAAGCAGCAAGCGTTTCACTCTGGGAGGTTGGGTTTGCTGATGCTTCTTTCCATTCCCCCACTCTCCCAATGCATGTCTCAATGAAATCAATCCCAGGAGGAGTTAACTAAGACAGGCAGAAGCAGCGAGGGAATGTAAGGCAGCATCAGCAAACCCAGTCTCCCATAATCAGGCACTTGCTGCTTCTGCCTGTCTGGAATTGATTTCAATCAGTAAGGAGGGAGGGGGAGGCAAGCCCCTCCCCAACACCATGCCTCCATTCTTCCCGCTTCCTGGGAACATACTAGTTGCCCCTGCCAAGCCAATTCACAGAAGCAGGAAAAATGTGTCCCTGGTGCCTGGAGCTTCCTGTCGAAGCCTTCCTCACTGCCTGATACTGCTTCTCAGCCTGGCAGTCGTCAATCACAGGTTTAAAAAAATTAAATGTTTCTTCATTTCAATCTGGGGATGCAGAAAACCATGCATACCAAATCCACAGCTAGAAAGGGTCCACTGTATAACACTTCTACAGGCACTTCTACAGGTTATGTATGCTCTCACCTATGTTTCACAAAAGTGGCCACAAGGCAGATTAGAAGACAAGACAGAATCTTTGTTTTGGACAATATGTTATTTCAGGATTTATTTTTATTGTTTTATTTAGAAAAAAATCCTACAGAATTATACAAGTAATGAGCTCAGGTTTAGGGAAGCAGAAGAAAGTAAGAATATTTAAAGTAAAACTATTATTCTAATCCATGAACCTCTCAGCCTTTGACCACAGGCAGTTTGCTGCACCTTTCGTGTTTAAAACATATGGTTCAAGGATACCAAAACAACACAAATCTGCAAAACTTTCATTAGGTTTTGCTGCTTGTAACAGGTCTGCTTAAGTCTCTAGGTTCACGAGTGGCCATTCCATCCCAGGATAAATAGACAAAAGGACAAGGGAGATTTTGGATGGAAGAACAGGAGTCTGAAAGCAGGTGGTATACAAGGAAGGAACAAACACATTAAACTCTATACTTGTTCAGTCAAGAAAGAATAATGTGGATGCCAACCAAGAGTACATGCTCTTTGACTACAACAGTAACTTTCTTTAAAACCTAATTTATTGGATGGCTTTATCTACATCTAAAACAGATTCAGATCTCAGTGGACAGGAGAGAAGGAATGTTCATCCATGGTACAGTAGGTATATCTATTGGCAGGACTCACCTCTTGAGACAGCATCTAAGGCACAACCACTTCCAGTAGCACCTCCACCTATGACAAGAATGTCAAATTCATGGGTCTGTTGCAGGGCCTGTAGTTGACTTTCTCTGCTGGGAAGGGGCCTGTGCATCTGTGAGGGTTTACATTCAGAAGCTTCTACAGACACCAGGTGACTCTGCAAAGAGAAAAGATTAAGTTGTTAAGATATGAAAGAAGGACTGAGACTTCGACTAGCACAAGGCTGTAAATATAAACTGTGAAGTCCCTGGTTCAAAACCCTGCTCTGTTCAAAAATCATTAATTACCACAAACTCATTTTAACTGCCTGCTCTTGTTCTTAGGACTATGTGAGCCCAAGTCTTTCTTAAAGCTTAACAAAAAGCTTTGGGAAATTTATTTAAATTTGAGTTGGCAAATAAAAATCTTAACACTAGGTATATTCCATGATGTACACTAGCTGTGTGATCATTACAGACTCTAATCCACCTCTAATACTTATTATACTAATTAGCTGGTGTACTGTGGGTCATTGCCAAGTACCTTAATTATTCAGCACACTGCTTCAAATGCAAGGCCACAAAATAAGACAAGCTCGCGTCTCAGTCTCAAGCCCACTCTCAGCACCCTCCTCCTGCTTCTTTCTCATTTACAAACACCATACTCACACACTACTCTCATACAGCCTATTTATGACTGGATGGTACATCAGGCTTTTCAAGTCATGGTCTAAAGGGAACCAATAATCTTTGCCTAACTAAAGGGTGAAACAAATGGGCAGGAAAAAGTGGCTTTAATGTGCCTTTTCTGAAGCCACATTGAAACCACACCAACCACACCACTGGCTCCCAAGGCAGCTGGAGTGCTCATGTCATAACCACATGGCATGGCTTCAAGTCAGGAAGAAGTGGAAAAAAGCTGCTTCTCTTTGAATTAGCTTTTCTTTGCATAAGGGCATTTTTCTGCTGGCTTCAAGGCATGTGTCATCTAAATGCCATGCCTTCAAGCCGGCCTGAAAACACCTCTTTTTGCCTGTCTGTTTAGCCCCTAAATCACTTATTTCTGTGCTAAGACTACAGAGACAACACACTGTGGCAAGTAATTCACAACCATAGGACTTTTTGTTACAAGGAATTAGACTGGAGCTCCAGATTCTTTTATATGTAATCAATGATTGTGTACAGTTTTTATGAATTGTCACCCTACTTAAATGAAAGTATCCTTGCTGGTGCAAAATAATTGTATATTAAAAACAATCAGTTCCAAATGCAAAGAGAAATTATACCTTTTTCATTCACCTGGAGGATCCCCAGGTAGGAGTGGTGGATGTGTTGATTTGGTTGTGAGATGTCCAGCCTTTGAAACAGCTTAGCTCATGGGCAAATGTACATTAAGAGAATGGTTGAGAGTTGTTGGGTTTTTTCTCAACAAACCTCCTTCTAATCTCACCCCCATGTTCCTCACACTTTGCAGGTTCTCTTTGTTTTCAATGAAGAGAGGATAAGAAGGAGTGACAATTTTTCACAAAATGATCCCCAAGGACTACTTTATCCTACATATTACCGTATATACTCGACTATAACTCGACCTCATGTATAAGTCGAGGGCAGGTTATGGGACCGAAATTAGGGATTTTGATATGACCCATAGATAAGTCGAGGGGCATGTAACAGAGGGTGTAAAGATGATGCAAAGGAAAACAATGTCAAAGAACATACAAAATTCCAGCAGATATTAACTGTTTGTGCTCATATTAAAGGCTGGATGGATGAGATAATAGAAGGGGGTCAATGCTTCCAGGATAGTTTATGGTCTTTCATTTCATCAGGGTATGGTTCCTTTTTAAAATAAGTATTTAAAGTATAGTACTTATATTGACCCGTGTATAAGTCGACACAGGTTTTGGGGGTCAATTTTTTGAGTAAAAGTTCTAGACTTATACATGAGTATATACAGTACTACCCTGGTTTTGCTATATATCTTTTAGTAGAGTTGTATGTGAATTCTTTGGATTGATTTGAAGTACATTTTGCCACATTCTTACACAGTGGCAGAAGTAAATAGAAGGGCATTACGTTACTTTAAAAGCATTTGGAAATATCCTTTCAGAAACCAAACTTCATGTTTGCAAACTACAACTTTGCTGGCTCTGCCAAGTCAGACAGAGAACTGGCACAGATGTCGTGTCTTCATTTTTGATGGTGTATACTGAATATGATACCTTGCTAATTTCTCTGGGTATAGAAGATGATAGCGGTAGACAGACAAGGGAGACAGGTGGAAACTTCATGCACATTTCAGTGTCATTAAAAGGATCTATTAAACTTCAGCTCATACCTTTCCTACATTACCATACTTCAATATGCCAATTGATATTGTCCTCTTTTATCTATGAAGTACAGGTCACAGATACCTGACTGGGTCTGCAATATTTACCTGGGAGTAAGCAACTCTGGTTGCAGTGGGACTTACTTTTGAGTAGAAATGCCTCAAACTGTGCTGAAGAACCTATAACAATATTATCTGAACTAGACAGTAAGCAAACACTCTCTGAGGGGAAAAGTGAGATTCTATATTCCTACTTACTCCCACAGAACCAGTAAAAGCATAGGAAATCTGTCATTCTTTTTACATGAAATACCATGGCAATTATATCATTTTCCTTCAAAGCCACTGCAGCTGAGCCTGAAAAAACCTGAGAGACATTGTTTAGCCACTGGGAAATCCTCAACAATAAGTGCCTCCCATGTATGAAGTAGCCGTCTGAAGGAAGAAATGTATAGCTTGATGTGACCAATAAAGCTACAGCCCATACGCACAATCTGCATGGATGCAAGCGCTCACTATCTATTCAGCATGTTCATCTGAACTGGAAACAGGAACTATTGAGCTGATCACTTTCATTATTACACTACATCTTCTATATTGCCAATACTCCAAGGATATTCAGATCAAGGATTTTATAGTGTCCATGAACTGGCCTCAGAGGCAGGGTGCTTTAGTGGATTGGGTGCTGAATTATGACTCTGAAGACCAGGTCTTGAATCCCCACTCAAGCATGGAAGCGCACTGAGTAAACTAGAATAAGTCACATTCCCTCATCCTCAGATAAAGGCAAAGATAAATTCCCTCTGAAAAATCTTGTCAAAAAAAAAAACCAAAACACTCTGTGTTAAGTCCACCTTAGGGTCTCCATAAGTTGGAAACAACTTGAAGGTACACAAAAACAACAACAAATAGGGCCAAGGGCCTTGGTTCTAATGCAATGTTTATGCAGATTCATCCTAGGTCTCACAACTTAAAATGAAGGGAAAGGGAAAGACTGAAAATTACATCTCTCTCTGTCTGCTGAAATAGACACTCACCAGAAAGGTAGTGTCCGCATAGGATGTACTGTAGAAATACTCACCTCCACCCTCTGACTTTGTCACATTTTGTTATGTTACAACCTGGAATTAAAATGAATTTAACTGGCAATGTTACCACTTTACGTATACATGATACTCATCACTGTGAAAGTGCCACATATTTTTATCGTGACACAAAAGCTAACAAACTGGCATTTATTATTTGCACAAATGTTCACCCCTGCAAATGGCTGTTCACCAATGCTCCCTATCCAGCCTCACTGGGCAGGAGAAATTCTGCCCTGAAGTATGAGCAAAACCAACAACATCCACATGGATGTACTGGTAGGTGACAGATACTTATTCAAGGAGACTCGCAGCTGTAATTGCGTCCAAAGGTGTTTCTACCCAATATTGACTTGGGGAGAGGAATACTTATGCAAATAAAAAGTGACAAATTGTTTTTGTTTACTTACCATTTATGGCATGATAAATAATACCTTGTACCTCCAAAGTGTTGAGTAGCTTGCATACATTAAATGTCAATTAAATCTATTTGCATTTCAGGTTATATAAGACAACAAAATATGAAAAAGTTAAAGTGTGCAAGGGGTGGATACCTGCACAATGCATTTTATACAAAACAAAACAGCATTGCTAGCCATCATTAACTCAAAAAAGGACAGCAGTAATTTAACTTAATAACCAAGCCAAGGCAGAATAAAGTATTTCCTGTTGCCACCTACTCAGAACAGATGTCCTTGTCTATTTGCTGTCATCCTCCACCTCATTCCTTGTACATTGCCCAGAAATTTGTACATTGCCCAGAGGGCTTCAGTTATTGATGATTTAAAAGTACACTAAATAAATGTCTGGAAGGTAAGCACAGCATACTTTCTCCTGCCATTCTTTCTCCTCCTCCCAAACTTGAGAGAAGTGGTGAGTATCAACTGATCCTTTACTCAGTAGTAGAAAAAAATTCTCGTATCCAGAATCAAAATCAAATTCTGCAGCCTTTTATATTGGAAGCCATTGGTTTAATGAGGATAGCTTATTTTTCTAGATTTGGTGCAATTTTTTTGCACAGACTTCCTGTATCTGACTGCATTTTGAGTTTCAGGATGTGACACTTTTAGAGGAAATATCATGCTCATAAAAAGTGGCGCTTTGTGGAGTTTCACAGTGTGATGTCTTTACAGAAAGAATAAGATGATGCCCAGAAAGACTTGTACTGGAAAACACCAATTAGAGGAACATGAGGAAAGAAAGAGGGAAAGTAAGGAGGATTGTGGGCTTTACAGATGACCCCTAAGGGGCAGCGGCAACTTCACACCACACCCTCAATCTGGCAGGTTTGCACATACATGGGATACTAAGGGACTGAGCAGATGGGTATATTGGGCCTCCTTGTATACTCTCACACCCTCCACACTTGTCCTCCATGTGTGAATTGTGCTAAGTAGTGAACTGTTTGTGAACAAAGTCTTGTCCAGAGTGTGACTTAGGCCCTGAACAGACTGGCAATAAATGCCAGCATCGGGGCAGAGCGGAGGCATGGCGACTGCACGGTGTGTGCTCCGACCCTGCCCCCATGCTGGCATGACTCCGCGTGCCCAACTGCACAGCAGGAGACAGTGCCCCACTGCACAGCTGTTCAGGGCCTAAGTCACACGGGTGCGCCAAAGGAGTGCCAAGAAGCCGCGGCACCGAGGCTCCAGTGCCCTCTCTGTGTAGGGAGACTCTTACTGGAACATGTTTAGAGCCTCCACATAATGAAGAACTCCACACAATCAGGAATTGGCTACACAGTGCAGGAGTGCAACCTAATAAAGCCAGGTTTCTGACTGCATAACAACTTCTACTTGTCCTCAAACAAAAAGAAGCAGAAGCCCTCCTTCAGAGCTTTTCTCTCAACATGGAAAAGCTGGGAACAGAATAGGAATTTAAGGAGAGCACTAGCATACACACAATATTAGCTCTCATGCAAGCACACTAACTACTTGTACAATGTGCTTACCTTCCAGATTTCTGCACTTTTCGAAAACAACAAAATGCTGATAATAACGTTTTTAAATTTTCATTTGCAAGTCAGTGTGGCTAAAATAGGAGAGAAACCCGTCTACAACTTTCCAAAAAAGAGACGAATGGCACACTACTGAAAACCAGCTTGTTACAGAGTAAATTAGATGTTTCTAGGCAATATAAGATACAATCTGCACACATGCTAATTGAATTATGTCTTTTCTTAGTGCTAGTGAACATTGAAAAGGCTCATTTAGAAAAAGCCAGGAACCTCCTGCACTGGGTAGCCAATTAGACACCATCTTGGGGCAACTTCTCTTCTTGCATCTTGCAGACACAGAGATCTTTCACCCCGTCATCTGTGTGATTGGCAGGCATTATTAAAGAGAGGACAGTTTGGCTGCCAGACATGCCCACAGCTTAGATGTGTCAACACTGTAAATGGGATGTCCTCTTTTGCATCAGTCCCTCCAGTGATATTCCACCTGCTGTCCTATACTGTGGGTAGGCAACAGTTACAAGGGGACAATGCCACACAATGGATGTGCGAGTTAGAATAATAGGGAAATGTAGCAATCATATGTTACTGTCTTGCCAGAGTCTTTGTCCCTCTATGCCCCAAGCTTTCACTAAGAAATGTTGACTACATTTTTCTCTCATACTGTAATTCTGATTTCATTTCTCTTAAGAAGATTCACAACCATAAACCAGTGGTGAGGGATGTAGATGAGAGAGAAGAGAAACAAGTCATGTTTTTAATCACATTTCTGCTTGAGCTAGGAAATAGGATATGGAATGTTATGTCAACCTACCTCTAGATACTCACTTGTATCTATTATTTAAACATTATATGCTGACTGCAGCTACCTATGGCTTTAAAAATGAATTCTGCATTTTGAAGATAACCACTTCCTCACTTCACAGGCCAGCTAGTTTAAAATAATAAATCACAAGAGAGTTGAAAAGGAAAACCAGGCTTGTCCTCAATAGGTGCACAACCATTATCAATATAGAGAAAAATGCCTCCACCCTTTTACTTGGTCACATTTTATGCTGCAACCTGGAATTAAGATGAATTTAAATGGCATTGTTACCACTTTATGTATACATGATACTCAACATATTAGGCTTTGAGGCCTGAGTATGAAATGTACAGATGTGCACAAAAGGAAAAACAGAAATTATGGCTAGAATTGTTTTGCAGCTGAAGGCTGGGAGCATACAGTGCTCAAGGTCAGTATGTGCTTGCTTGCACGTAGACCTAATGTAAACAACAAGAGTCTTCCTGACTGAGGGGACAACAAAGCAGGCAACACAAGGAAGGAGAATCACCAGATGAGGTTGGGTTTGTGACCACATGACACAAGTCTATAAACAGCCTGCACACCTCAGTGAGGATTGTTGGGTAATTGTTCTGTAGTGGATGGTTGGAGAGACTTGTCGGACGAGCGTGTGTATATTTGTAAATACAGCAACTTAAGAATAAAAACCTGTGAGGAGAGAGTTTTGGCTCCAGTCTGTTTTCATCAACAACTGGAAGGAGGATTCCTGATAAAGCCGAAGCTCCAGGGTTGCCAGTATCGGAGGCATCGGAGATTGCTTGAACTGTGCACTTCTGCTTATTTACATCAACACAACACTGTGAAAGTGCCACAAAAACTAATAAACTGGCACTTGTTTGAACATTCACCCATGCAAATGTCTGTTCACCAACACTTCCTATCCAGCCTCACTGGGCAGGATCAATTCTGCCCTGAAACATGAGCAAAATCAGCATGGACCTACTGATAGGTAACAGAGACTCACTCAAGAAGACTCGCAGCTGTAATTGCATCCAAAGGTGTTTTTAACTAGTATTGACTTAGGAAGAGGGAGTGAATACTTATGCAAATAAAAAGTGACAAATTGTTTTTGTTTACTTACCATTTATGCCATGATAAATAATAGCTTGTCCCTCCAAAGTGTTGAGTACCTTGTATACATTAAATGTCAATTAAATCTATTTCCATTCCCAGTTATAAGACAACAAAATATGAAAAGTTAAAGCATGCAAGGGGTGAATACCTATGCTATGTATTGTATACAATACAAAACAGCATCACTAGCCATCATTAACCCAAAACAGGACAATAGTAATGTAACTTCATAACCAAGCCAAGGCCTTTCCTCTCATCCAAAGAATCATGCCAGTGGGTGCACAACCATTATCAGTTTAGAGAATATGGTTATTGTTGTTTTTGTTGTTGTATTTAAAATGTCACCTTCTCTCTTAAAAATGCAGGAAGTGAAGGGTCATAAGGATTGGGGCACTGATAAAAGGGCAATATAAGGTAAGGCACAACTACACCACTGAATAGATCCAGGCTTGAACCAGTACAACTGTGGGATATCCAACTCTCTGCCCTAGTTTCAAGCCTGAAGACAAGTTATGGGATTGTCACACCAGAGTGGATTAAACATCACAGAAAGTACTGTGAACTTCTGGTCACTCCATACCTTACAGAAGCTGTATGGAGAAGAGGAGGACCTCCATGAACAAGCTACAACATAGGTACAGGACAGATGTTAGAAAAGAAGTAGGAATCGATGTTTAATATCTATCCCTTCTTCAGTTCACTCTGTTTCCCAGAATAAGGTGGAGAGCATACCAACCACACCACAATCCCCTTAATCTGCTCCTCTGCAATGTCAGGCCAGCCAAGGGTAAAACTCACATCATCCACGATCTTCTCGTGGATGAACAGGCCGACCTGGCATGCTTCACCGAGACCTGGCTGGAAGATGCTAGTGCTGCTACGTGGGCGCAGGCTCTCCCAGCTGGGTACACGGTCAGTGAGCAGATAAGGGAAAGTGGGCGAGGGGGTGATGTGGCCATAGTCCACAAGACCAGCTTGACCTTGATTAGGAAACCTGTCTGGAAAACAGCCCATATCGAGTGCATGTACCTAAGCCTGAAGACCAGGGACAGTTTGGGGATTCTGCTAGTATATTGGCCACCCCGTTGCCTAGCAGACTCCCTAACCGAGTTGACTCAGCTGGTTTCGGAGCTGCTGTTGGAATCGCCCAGACTCCTGGTCTTGGGCAACTTCAACATCCCTCTCGACACCAGTCTGTCGGAGTTATCTGGAGTGACTTGGGAGTTCATGGATTCCATGACAGGCATGAACCTCTCCCAATTGGTCAATGGGCCCATTCATTGTGCAGGTCATACACTTGATGGGGCTTTTAGTACGGAACAGGAGTATCTGTGGGTGGAGGTAATCAAGACCTCCGCAATGTCATGGACGGATCATTTCCAGATCAAATTGGAACTAAAGGCCACTATCCTTCCCCTCGGGGGTTGCGGACCCACTAGAATGGTCCGCCCTCAAAGGTTCATGGAACCAATTGGCTTCCAGAAAGCCCTAGAAGGTTTGCTGGTTGGAAACGCTGGTGATTCAGTTGAGGCTCTGGTTGACACTTGGAACACCGATGTCACCAGGGCTATCAACACATTCGCCCCCGAGCGTCCTTTCCAGCCCGCTCCCACCCGGAAACCCTGGTATACGGAAGATCTCAGGGAAATAAAGCGGGCTGGACAACAACCAGAGTGCGAATGGCGAAAGACTTGCCTCTCATCCAACAGAACTCGATATAAACTGCATCTTCATAGCTATGGAGAGGCTTTGCGTGCAGCGTGGAGATCCCGCTGCTCTGCAATCATTGCGTCTGCAGAGTCCCGCCCGAAAGAGCTATTTAGGGTGGTGGGGGAGCTGATGCAGGTTCCCCCTGCGCCAAACCCCTTGCTAGAACCTACAGCAGCCTCCTGTGAGGCGTTTAACACTCCCTTTGCAGATAAAATCTGTTGGATAAGAGCCGACTTGGACGCCAATACTTGCCCAGTGCCCATAAGTGAGGTATCCAGCAACTCCGTTACTGTCAGTTTACTGGATGAGTTTCAATCGGTGAGTACCGATGACGTGGACAAGCTCCTTGGATGTGTGAGGAAGACGACCTGCTCCCTCGATCCGGGCTCATCTTGGCTGGTCGTTCCAGGGAGGGGACACATTGAGAACATTCCTTCGGGATGTGATCAATGCGTCCCTCAGGGAAGGCAGTGTTCCATCTTGCCTGAAGGAGGCGGCTGTCAAGCCCCTCCTGAAGAAACCTTCCCTTGATCCCCTGGACAGAAACAACTACAGGCCAGTTTCCTTGCTGCCTTTTCTCAGCAAGGTAATCAAGAGAGTAGTCGCCTCCCAACTCCAAGTCTTGGGGAAAACCAATTTTCTCGATCCATTTCAAACCGGCTTCAGGGCAGGATATGGAGTGGAGACTGCCATGGTTGCTCTGACTGACGACCTCCGCCTGAGCATCAACAGGGGTAGTGTGACCCTGTTGGTGCTCTTGGGCCTCTCAGCGGCTTTTGACACAATTGATCATTCCATCCTTTTGGATTGGCTAAGAGAGTTGGGGATCGGTGGCACCACGCTTAGGTGGTTCCTTCCTCTCCGGCAGATCTCAAAGGGTGAGACTCAGGAACAGCTGCTCTTCCAAAATCGAGCTTAGCTGTGGCGTCCCTGAGGGCACCATCCTGTCCCCGATGTTACTTAATATCTATATGAAGCCGCTGGGTGAGATCATTCAGAGGCACGGAGCTCAGTGTCATCAGTACGCTGATGACACTCAGATGTATTTCTCCGTGATCAGATCGTCTGCTCAGACCTCAGATGGCGTCTCTCCTCTCAATGACTACCTTGCGGCGGTAATGGATTGGATGAGGGAAAACCGATTGAAGCTTAATCCAGACAAAATGGAGGTGCTCACAGTCACAGGCCCAAAACCAGGTCTGGGAATACAACTTCCAGTCCTGGACGGAGTCACACTCTCCCCAAAGGACTCTGTTCACAATCTGGGGGTACTCCTTGACCCATCGCTCCACATGACAAGTCAGGTGAATGCGACGGTCAGGAGTGCTTGTTACCAGCTTCAGCTGATACGCCAGCTGCGCCCTTTCCTGGAGATAAGGGATCTGGAAACTGCGCTGGTAACCTCACGTTTGGACTACTGCAATGCACTCTACATGGGGCTACCCTTGTGCCTAACCCGGAAATTACAACTGGTCCAAAGTATGGCAGCCAGACTTCTCACAGGTACACCTAAGAGAGAGCATGTAACACATGTGCTTAAATCTCTCCACTGGCTGCCAATCAGTTTCCGAGCGCAGTTCAAGATGTTGGTTTTAACCTTTAAAGCCCTTCATGGCTCAGGTCCATCCTATCTGAGGGACTGCCTCGTCCCGTATGACCCCCCCCCCCTGCACACTTCACTTCGGTCCTCTGAGAGGAACCTGCTACAACCAATGAAAACTAGGTTGGCACAAACCTCCCAGAGGGCCTTTTCAGCTGTCGGCCCCAAGCTGTGGAACGACCTGCCGGATGAGATGTGTCTTAATCCATCTGTTGAAGGCTTTAAAAAATCCCTAAAGACGCATCTTTTCCGGCCGGCCTTCCCTGAAAACAGTTAACTTCTCCCGGCTCCATATTTAGGCTTTGGAGTTTCTCCTACCCTTCCCCTGGGCTTTCTCCACCTTATACAGTTTAAGAAGCTCAGGTCGGAATTCCTGCTGCTGCTCTTAGTGGTTTTATTTGTTTATATATTACTTTTAACCTCATTGTGATTTAATTCCTTTTTTAAGGGGGGGAGGTGGGGGATGGGATGGGATATTTTAATTTGTACTGTTTTTAACCTTTGCTGTAACCCGCCCCGATTGCTCGTTCAGAGGGGCGGGCGAGAAATAAAAATTATTATTATTATTATTATTATTGATTGATGAAGATGATGATGATGATGAAATGCTATACATGGCTCAGGTAAGGAGCCAAACCATGCACACCAAAACCAGTCTACATGCATTGTCACCACAACATGGAACGCCTCCTAATTTTTCAAAATGGACACATTCTCAAAAGTCTCTATTTGCATATGAAATAGCCCAGTGATTCCCAAACTTTTTACCTTTGTGACCCCCTTTACATGTACATCCAGACATCATGCCTCACCACTTATAAAATATTTTGTTTGTTTAGTGTGTGTATTTTTGCATACTAAACAAACAAAATATGAACATACACATTAAGAAATATTCATATTTTAACATCTTACAAAGAAATAAATAGCTCTCCTCCTTCTCCCTGCTTCAGGCAGAGGCTCCAGGCAACCTTCTTGCCTTCCCTTCCAGGACAGAAAAGAACATCTTGCACAGTTACTCATCCTTCTTTAGATAATGAGCTGTCAATAGGGAATTTTGATGCTTGTGTGTTCATTCTGTGTATAGACCAGGTTAACTGATTCAAGAGCTATGAGCTGACATCCCCGGAAATCCCCTTGCCACCATCATATTTCCAAAAAGTCCTAACTGGTAAATTAGTCTCCCCACAAAAACACAGCAGTTGTGTCAACAGCAACTAAAGGGTAAAAATGAATGAGATATCTACAATGCCCTGTCCATACATACAGTATTAAAATAAGAGGACAGATCCCTGCCATAAGAGCTTACAGTAGAAGCTAGAATACGATTAAAAAAGCATTGGTTGCTATCACCTGTTTTTAAGTTCCTTGCATTCTTTCCTCTTCTGCTCTTTTTAAATAGGAAAAAAATTGTATAATCATAATGTATATCATAAGCAGACAGAAAGCCCAAAAATAATACTCACCTAAGAGAAGGATGGGAAACGTATGGATCTCCAAAAGCTGTTGGAATGTAACTACCATTAGTTCACACCACTATCTATGCTAAGACTAACGGGAGCTGAGGACACCAAACTCTGAAGGGCCGTACATACTCCACCCCTCACAACAGAAATACATATGGTGACTGGGTCCCACATGCATGGGCTTTTGGGAAGAATAAAATATATAAAAATATAATTTATATTTGATGTTTGCTAAACAATATGGAAAATTAAGGTAAAATACATATAAATCTTTGCAGACTTAAATCAGGGAGTTTAAATCTGTATGCCATCAGCAAAATACATTGGGTCCTTGTTATCCACTGGGATTTGGTTCCAGGACCCTCCATAGATACCAAAGTCTGTGGATATTCAAGTCCCATTAAATACAATGGCATAGCAAAATGTTGTCCCTTATATAAACTGCTGGACCTGATCCCCTTCCCCACCACCATTCCTTTCTCCTTTTTGTCGTGTCTTTTTAGATTGTAAGCCTGAGGGCAGGGAACTGTCCAATTAAAATAATAATTGTAAGCTACTCTGACAGCCTTTAGGGCTGAAGGGTGGGGTATAAATACCATAAATAAATAAAAAAATTAATAATAAATCCATGGATGAAGGCTAACTGTAACAGTTCTCAATGTGCTAGCTGCAAAGAGAGAATCTAAGATTGCAAAAAAGCAGGTAATACCACTTTTTCCCACCCTTGCTTTTTTTAACAGTGCTAAGCTCATTCTTGATTGAAACTTCTCTGACTTTGATTGCAATTGCACTACCCCTGCAAAACAGAGACAGTATTATATCATTGGAATGACAGAGCTACACATTGCTTGGTTTCATCTTACATGCACTTTAGCACATCAAAAAAAAATCTACTCACATGCTTTTTTCTATATTGAGAAAGTTGTGAGAGTCCAAAAACAGTTGCTACAGCACCTCCTCCAACGAGGACCGTCCCTTTCACTGCCTTTCGAAATGCCATTTTTTATTTCTAGAAAAGATAGCAAAACCAAGAGTTTAACACGCTGAAACTCAGAGCAGAGCACATCTCTAAAACAGAAACATGAAGAAATGGCTACGTGCACTTTAATGTGCATAAAATAAATGTGCATAAAATAATACCAAAAAATTTAAATATTCTTGCATTTTACCTTTCTGCAAGAAGCTTGGAGTGGAATATGTAATGGCTGGCTGACATGCTATATGACCATTTCAAAGGCATTTTGAAGAGTTTACTGACTGTTGATCAGAAGACTTTGAGTTAGCTAAAGTCTTGACAAAATGCAAACAGCTGAAGGTCCAGGCATCAATTTATACTCCCATCAGCATATATCTATCCACCTTTTCAACACATTTAACACTTTTCAACATGCTAATTATCATGCCTAGAGAGCTAGAATGCTCAGGAAGCACATTGGCTTGCTGGAGACAATGGCTTGTTGGAGACACTTAAAGAAAGGTGATTTCCAAAGTCTTTTCTTAAAGTGTCCTGTGTTGCAGGTGATTCTCATCATTCACTTGAATGGAACATGTGCTTCTCCATCGTATGAGATGTATAGGAATCAGGCACATGTGTTACAGATTTCCCTGATTTGCTTTCATAGAAAAAAAGCCATGGAGAAAAACCCATATACATAGCTTCCCATGTCTGGGGACAAACACTTCTGAAATCCCATTATGAACTGAAAACTGTAGCAGTCAATGACAGAAATGGACCTTAGACTTGCCTTGGTTTACTATTTACTCTAAACATCTGCGCATTTCCATTTTCCTACAGTTCTCTTCTTAATGCTGTAACAACAGTGACATAATTCAGGTGAGGTGAAACTTCATCCCTCCAGGTAGTTTAAACTTGGCCAAAGAAAACCCATTTTTAAATTACTCTATATATGTATTCAAAGATATAGCCATGTTAGTCTGTAGAATCAGTACATAGAGACAACTTGCAGCACCTTTGAGACTAATGGAAAGAAAGAAATTGGCAGCATGAGCTTTCATCTACTTCAATCTACTTCCTCAGATCTATTTGGTGGAGTGAAAGCCAGGCACAGACATATATATATGACACTACCATATGAGGATGTCAATTCAAATTACAAATCCTTTGTCTATGAAAATGAAGTTGCAGGTTCAATTTTAACGATGGTGGTTAGTGCATAAAGTCATTGGAAACTAACCTTTGTGCATGGAGATGAACTGGAATTTCCTATTTGGCAATGGGACAAGCCTATGGTGAGGAGAATAAATGAATGTAGGGGTCATGAGGATAGGGTCAGATAGTGCTGAAGTGTGTGTAGTGAGTCAGAAAACCATTGTCTTTGTTCAACCCATTGTTCAACACACTCACTCACAAACAAGATTGTGAGTTCAATACTAGGCAGGGGCTCAGGCTCGACTCAGCCTTGCATCCTTCCAAGGTCACTAAAATGAGTACCCAGATTGTTGGGGGCAATTAGCTTACAGGTTGTAAACCGCTTTGGGAGTACTTAAGTGCACTGATAAGTGGTACAGAAATGTACTTGCTAATGCTTTTCCTATAAGTCTAAAAAATGAAGTCAAAAAATTGAATCGACTTATCTACAGGTCAATGTAAGTTCTGTACTTTAATGTCTATTTTTTAAAAAAGAAACATCCCAGGGTGAAAGGCAAGAGCATAATCTATCTTGGAAACATTGTCCGCCCTTGCCTCCCCACTCTCTCATCCATCCAGTTATGCCTGCTAGAATTTTGTAAATTCTTTCATATTATTTTCCTTTGCTTCACCCTTTAGTTCCTTTGTTACATGTCCCTAGGTAGACTTATCCATGGTATCCATGGGTCATATCAAAATCCATAATTTTGGCTCCAAAACTGACATCAACTTATTCCTGAGGGTTGACTTTTAGTCGAGTATATACAATAAATGCATTTTCATCTTCTAAAATAACAAAATGACTTTCAGTCTTTCAATCTGCACAGAATGCTAATATTACCTTTTCAATTATACCCAAAATTTCCATTTCCCCTCAAAAAACCCTGAAAAAAACATGAGAGGTTCTCCGTGTGGCTTCACATCTACATGCATTATCCAGGATTTTTTATGCAATCCTTGGAGCAAAATATAAAGGAAATGACATAGAGACATACCTCTTTCTCTAACGTTGAAAACTCATCATTTTTTGGCGCTTTATAAAGTAACAAAAGCAAAAGACACATTTCTGTACAAATCACTTTATAATTTAAATATCCAGTTCTTACAATGACAAAAACCAAACCAGATAGGTGAGTGGTGTACTTTCAGAACAAACTGAAGAAAAAGCTGAGCTATGAGATATTATTTTCTTTTACAAAAGGATCCTGTGTGAGTCTGAACTATAACATTAATATTTACAAAAAAATCTGTGTTTATTATATTTAATTTCACCCAGTTTTCTTGATAAAAGTAAAATAAAGTCTAAGAGTTGCAGGCTATCAAAAGCTTTTTTTAAATTCTAAATTATTTGCCTTCTAGTCACAAGATTAAAAAAAAAGAAAAGAAATAAGTTGGTTAGAATTAACCCCAGTATAAATACCACATACCCTTTCTCTCTTACAGAAAGGAGAAATAAAGAAATCCTTGTATTAAAGTACAAGTATAAATTACATAAGAAAGAAAGAAAGCGACTTCTGGAACTGTTCCCTCCACATCCGCTTTGGTTTCCTTCCCTGATCACATCTGCTTTCTCAATACACTTCTATAAATCAGTGACATTTTAAGAATAAAATAAAATAATTCATATAAGAATTAAAATTCAGTTAGAACACAGTCCATGGAGCATTAACAATGAACTATTCAGTGTGTTTGGAAGAATGTTTTTTAAAAAGGCTTTTTATGTGTGTAGTAACATGCAAGTCACTTAACAAGAAGAACCTGTACTATATCTTTGAGTCCGGTTAGTCATCCCACAACAAAACTCAGTACTAGGAAAACCAAGTTGACTGCTTTCAAGAAGGATTATTTGCCTTTGGCTTACTTTTCACAGAGGGAGTAAACTCATGCCTGGAATGTACAGAATCAGACAGAGGCTCAAGTGGTTGATTGCTCCTCCACTCAAAAATATTCCCTACATATACTCAACAAAGAATATCTGGGAGAGAAAAAAATGCACATGATCCCAACATGCTAATCTTCTATAGCACTGGGACTAAATGAAATGACTAGCCCCAACTCAAGTAGGTAAAGCCTGACCACTCCCTAGAAGCCAAGATGACTAAACTGAGACTGGCATGCTTTGGCCATATAATGAGAAGGCATGACTCACTAGAAAAGGCAATAGTGATTGGTAAGGTAGAAGGCAGTAGGTAAGGAGGAAGACCACATCCCAGATGGAGAGGCTCAATCCAATCAAGGATGCCAAGAATCTGAGTCTGTAAGACTTGAGCAGGGCTGCTGATGATAGGATGACTTGGAAGTCTCTTATTCATAGGGTCACTATAAGTCAAAGTCAACAGTGCCAGTTAAAATCAACAAACTATCAGTATTTCTAGATTTGTATTTTGCATTTATTTTATTGAATGTACTCCTGCCTCGATCCATAGGGAAAGGCAGAAAATATAAATAAATTATTATTATTATTATTCTCTGGCTTTTCTTCGCTAACGAAGATTCAGGAAGGACTTATTATTATTATTATTATTATTATTATTATTATTACTATTATTATTAAAGCTCAGGAGGCTATAAAAATGGTTAAAACACCCCCACATCATCTACAGAGCATTTAGGGCTATTTTGGAACAATATTTATTTATTTATTTGCCAGAGATGCAGTGGAGGGTACCCCCCCTTCACAGATATCCTGGAGAGCTAATGAAGCCCCCTAGCCTCCCAGTTGCTTGTCTCTTGCCTATATCTACAAGTCAAAATGATACAGCCCCAGACATTGGCACAAAGGCCCCACACGCTTGCATCAACAATGCTTTCTGTCACCAGCTCTTGGGCCTGGGGATGGCAGGTTTCTTCTTTTGCCATTTTGAATGTACAGTATAAAATCATAGAATTATAGACTTCGAGGAGACCTCAAGGACCATCAGGTCCAACCCCCTGCCATGCAGGAACACACAATCAAAGCACCCCCGACAGTCCTCTGTTTAAAAACCTCCAAAGAAGGAGACTCCACCACTCTCCTAGGGAGTGTGTTCCATTATCAAACAGCTTTCAGAAAGCAAGCCTGCCAGTCAAAGGTTCCATCTGGGCAATCACTGAACTTCACTAGCTAGCCCTGCGTTTTTTCAACAGTGAATCATGAAACTCAAGTAATGAGAAACCCCCTGAGGTCAAGCCCCTTGAAGAGAGAAACAAGGAATGCTGTATATGCTGACCATATAAAGCAGGGATGGGAACTCTACAGCCCTTCAGTAGCTATTTGACTACAATCCTCACAGCTCCTGGTGAATCTTCTTGCTGGCTGGAGCTGATGGAAGTTGCCATCTGGTAACATCTGAAGAGCCACATTTTCCCCAACACTATGATGCATCTGGTATGTCCTTTTTCTACCATTAAGATACACCTTTTGCATAATGCAGGAAGTCCACTTTGCCACTGTCAATGCCAGGCATCATATAAGCACAGCACATTCCTCCAGACTGTCGCAGTAAGCTGCCTTAAACAAATTCATGTCTAGCCCATCTAACTCAGTAACATCTATTCTAGCTTTCCATAATGTGATGTCCTCTACAAAAACAGTTCCCCTCATCCCTTCTTACTGGCCACATTAACTGGACCTGGGGGGATCGTAGTCCAACACAGCTGAAGGTAAGCATGTCAAGTAAATGCTGGCAGCGGCTCTCTAACCGTCTTTCAGATTACCTGTCACTTAACTTTTTAACTGGAGATGTCAGATGGAAACCGTGGAACCATCTTACAAACAGAACAGGGTTGGCCCACTACCACAGAACTACAGACACTCCTCAGTACAATTTCAACCACATATGTAGAGCTTCAGTATCAACCCACAAAAAAGCCCATTCATTTCAGGTAGAGATTTGAAAAGTTTCTTGAGCTGACTACAAATCCCTGAATCTACCTACCAGCAAGCTCTGTTTTCCAAGCTCTGATTTCAAGATGTTTTTCCAACCACAGTGCAGTACAGTGAATAAGAAACAAAAAATTGACTTTCACCTGGCAACAGGTGCGGCTTTGCATACAAGCCGGAGATTAACTGAGGAATGAGGAAACCAAGCTTATCAAACACTATAATCAGCTACACCCCGATAAGCCATTGCTTGTAAGTACTAGAAGGAAAGGCTTTCAGGCTTTGACATATTCAACTATATTCATACCACTTCTTGGAGGCTTTGTTAAAAGTTACTAAAGATCATATGAGAACTTATGAAACTTTTAAAAAATTTTCCTAAGAATAAAACATGCAGTCCAATAACAGTGCCAGCTTTTCTTTAGCTAGCATATTACAGTGTGAGAGAAAGGGGAATGCCTCTTTTAAAACATTGCCTCCTTCCTCCTGCTTTTGCATATTCTCTTATTAAAATGCACATTTTAAATTAAACTCAGTTTTTTTAAAAAAAAAAATTACACTTTCTAATCAAAACATTTAAATCAAAACAAACTGATTCTGATCTTTCTAATCAAAATATACTGATACCCACAAAAGAGGACTGGATTTGGAAACTATATGATATTATAGAAGCATATAAATTAACTCAATGTATTAAAAGATAATACATTGGAAAACTTTTACAAAAATTGCGACATGGTAATTAAATTTTTAAGAGGGCAATGGGGAGAAATAGCCATTTTAGGCCTGAAAAAAATAATTTAGATTAAATTAATAGTGATCATTTATGTTATTAAGCTTATAGGTAGAAATACAGGTAAATAGTATAGGAGGAAGAATCTGAACATAGACTGTAAATGTAGGTTACAGCAGGAAAGTTAGGTGATAAAGATCATATTAACAGATTTAGGTCTGCATTTCCTATTGCTTGATAAATAAATTATAGGAGAGAAGTGTAACAACAAAGAGAAAGAATGGAAATCTATAGGGAGGTCATAGAATAGTTTTAGGATAGAATATTCAGAAGTGAAGAAGTTCAAATGAAGATCTTTTGTCTTATGTTTTTAGAATGAATGTTTGTATAGTATGAAGAAAGTTCAATGGTTAAAGGTATTTGAGGGTAAAGTACGTAGAAGAGGGTAAGGGTAAGTAGAATGGAAGTGAAATGAAAGAAATGAAGGAAAGGTAGATAAGAAGGAGGAGAAAGGGTTAGAAGAGGATTACAGAAGAGAAAGGTTAAGGAGAGATGTTGTTAAAGGAAGTAGAAGAAAGAGAAGGAGGAGGAGAGAATAAAGAGAAGTAAAGGAAGAGAGAAAGAAGAACGAAGAGACAAGACAGAGTATAGAAATGTATTTAAGTCTATTTGAATGTGATTAGAGCTTTGTACAATTATGGTGGAGGGTTTAAATGTGTTTGTTTGTTTTGTATGTTGCATATGTTTTGTACATTTGTCAATAACATCTTAAAAAATTAAAATTTAAAAATTTAAAAAAATACACTTTCTAATCAAAACAATTATTTGATTAACCTAACTGATCAAAAGACAAGGGGAGCAATCCTAAACCTTTGGTGTTGCTTGCTGGAAGAGGTTACAGTTTAAAAGAAGTACCCATCAGCCAGCCAGCCACTGTTGAAGAACATGTTTCATCCCCACTGAGCCTGTGGACTCCATCTCCATGGATGGAAAGCTGCTTCCAGTGCTCCTAACAGAGGCACAGGGCTATAAAACAGGGTTTCTCAAGGCACAAAACAGGGCTGGCTTTCAATCTGTTGGTTGTAAAGCCACACCATTCCTCAAAAGGGCCTTACCCTGGTCCATTGCATTTGTTAGACTGACATTGGTACAATTAATTTCCCCAGGATTTTAAATGGGCTAAACCTAAACGGGAGAGCCAGAGTGATATAGTGGTTTGAACTGTGGACTATGACTCTGGAGACCAGAGTTCAAGTCCCAGCTCACGTCATGTGACTGGGTGACCTTGGACAAATCATACTCAGCCTCAAGGAATGACAATAGCAAACGCTCTCTGAATAAATCCTGCCAATAAAATGCCATGATTGCCTTAAGTCAGAATAAGTCACAATAACAACAATAACAAACTAAAAGAACTCCACTAGGCCCCAAACCTTGGCAAAATCATCCCATTTGCTTCTTTACCAGCAGGGCTTCAGGTGTGGCAGTCATGCTGCTCCTTTATTTATTTATTTATTTATTTGTATCCCAATCTTTTCCCAGGAGTGGGATTCAGAGCAGCTTCACAACATTAAAAACAGTACAATTAAAACATTTTAAAAAATGATTCAACATCCCCACCTGTCCTCATAACAATTCCTTAAACGCCTGTGTGAACAGGTAGAATCATAGAATCATAGAGTTGGAAGAGACCACAAGGGCCATCCAGTCCAACCCCCTGCCATGCAGGAACTCCCATTCAAAGCATCCCTGACAGATGGCCATCCAGCCTCTGCTTAAAGACCTCCAAGGAAGGCAACTCCACCACTCTCCAAGGGAGTGTGTTCCACCGTCGAACAGCCCTTACTGTTAGGAAGTTCCTCCTAATGTTGAGGTGGAATCTCTTTTCTTGCAGTTTGCATTGATTGTTCCACATTCTAGTCTCTGGGGCAGCAGAAAATAAGCTTGCTCCCTCCTCAATATGACATCCCTTCAAATATTTAAACAGGGCTATCATATCACCTCTTAACCTTCTCTTCTCCAGGCTAAACATCCCCAGCTCCCTAAGTCGTTCCTCATAAGGCATGGCTTCCAGACCCCTCACCATCTTAGTTGCCCTCCTTTGGACATGCTCCAGTTTCTCCACATCTTTTTTGAATTGTGGTGCCCAGAACTGGGCACAGTATTCCAGGTGGGGCCTGACCAAGGCAGAGTAGAGTGGCACTATTAGGTCTTAACCTGCCGATGGAAGGCCATCAAGGAGGGAGCCATTCTGATTTTTGTGATGATGTTGAGACGGAGGGAAGGGCTTCTCCAGAGGATCTCAAACTCCGGGCCGGTTCATACCAGGAAAAAACGGTCTGTCAAATAGTGTGGACCTGAGCCATGAAGGGTTTTATAGGTGACAATTAGCACCTTGAATTGTATCTGGAAACAAACTGGTAGCCAATGAACGAATGTACTCTCATTTAGGACTATTCTGCCTTTCTAGCTTCTCCCAGCCATGAGCTTCCAGATGTTTTGGACTGCAACCCTGGTCAAAGGACAGGCAGAGTTGGCTAGTTTAAACTAGGCTGGTTTAAACCATGGTTTAAACAAAATGACTGTTTTTTGTTTTTTAAAATGATTATTCACACACACACACACACACACACACATATTTTACATAAAGACTGGCTATTATTACTATTTTCCAAACCCCCCTTAACATGAACTACAATGATAGTCTGCATTTAAACATTTCAACTTTAATAGTTTATTGGCAGTTGATCATTGTTAGACCAGTTTCCAGGGTCAGTGGCTTCTTTTTAATCACTTTATTTATAGTGCAAGAAATGCCCTGGTGGCGCAGTGGTTAAATGCCTGTACTGCAGCCACTCACTCAAAACCATAAGGTGGCGAGTTCAAGACCGGCAAAGGGCTGAAGCTTGACTCAGGCTTGCATCCTTCCGAGGTCGCTAAAATGAGTACCCAGATTGTTGGGGGGCAAATAGCTTACATTTGTAAACCGCTTAGACACTCATTAAGGGTATGAAGCGGTATATAAATGTTTTTTGTTTTGCCATTCAGAAGCAAATCCTTCAGTTCAACCAAAAGAACTTGCTTTAAAAGAGCACTTTTTAAAGAAAAGTTATTGTTTAAGCTAGTAACCATAACATCTGAACTACATTTTGTTACCTAATTTTCTGATTTAGTCCTATATTAGAGTCATCTTAGACATTAATGCAAAAATAACTGGTTTAAACAAGCCACCAAACCAAAAAAATATGGTTTGAGGTTTTTTTTAAAAACCTGTTGTTTTTTTTCTCTAAAAATCCGAGGACAGAGATTTGGGAATTTGTAATCTAACATCTGAGGACTCTCAGTTGCAAGCACCTGGAACCAACAATACAGCCTTGTAAAAATGTATACATTTATATATTTCCCAAAACAATCTACATAGCCAAGCATTTGGGGGTTGGCTCAGTACACCAACATCATTTTGAGAATATAAAACCCCCTTTCAACATAATGGTGCAAAACACACTGCAAAATAATCCAGTTTGAGACCATTTCAACTGTCCTGGCTCAATGCTAAAGAATTCTGGGGACTGCAGTTTGTGAGAAATTTAGCCTTCTCTGTCAGAGAGCTCTGGTGCCACAATAACCTACAGTTCCCAGGATTCCCTAGCACTGAGCTAGGTCAGTTAAAGCGGCCTCAAACTGGATTATTTCTGCAGTGTGTTTTGGACCAACGTTTGAGGTGTGGGAATAATTAGCAAGAACGCCCATTGTTGGCCAATGCTTAGCACAGTTGTTGACAGGGAGCCAATCTTTATTGTTTATTGTCATCAATTAAAGGCAAGACTAAAGTGCTGCCATTAAGCTACAACTTTTTCTCTATTTGTTACCAACATAAAATACCACACACTACAATCCAACTTACTCTAAATCTTTCCTTGCGATTAAGAGCCCATAGCAGTAATAAGGTTTACCATGCTGTTGAAAACAATCTACCAAGACAGAGTAAACTGCACACTGCTGCAAATTCAACAGCAGGGCTAAGCTCTGGGTACCAAGTTGCATAACCTACAAAGGCAGCATGTGCCTACTTTACAAGAATGTCCAGGGGCCCGTACAGACAGGCCAAAATAAAGCTGCTTTGAATCACTTTGGAGATATGCTGTTTAAATGATACACACATCTTAAGAGGCCAGAAGCTATGCCAAAGCTGCACTCCAGTCCTTAGGACTGGAGTGCGGCTCTGGCACGGCTTTTGGCCTCTTAGGATGCATGCATCATTTAAACAGCATACCTCCAAAGTGATCCGAAGCAGCTTTATTTTGGCCTGTCTGTATGGGCCCCAAATTACCTCTTTTAAGAACCAAAATATTAAATGGTAAAGAATTGGGTTAGGTGACCACAAAGATAACTAGATGATAACGACAAAAATGGCAGAAGTGTCCTTTCTCCAAGGCAATGCCACTTGGTAATTTCTTGAGGCTGAATTGTTTGCAGGGAGCCAACCTGCATTCTTCCTTGCTATCAACGAAGGGCACAAGCCAAGCAATTGGCTTTTCCTTTCCTTTTTAATTAAAAAGAGATTGCATTTGGACACCAGGGAGGGAAGCAGCTTGACATTTGACTCTAAAAGAAAAGGACCAAGATGAGATTTTTAGATTTTTCTCCCACACTTTTTCCAAATGGATACAACCAGAAATAAGCAGGTAATGTTTAAAGAGGTATAATATAGAGAGAATTTAATTGAAAGGCAGATGTCTTAAATTCAAAAGTGATTGAGTGTTTTATTTTGGACATCAACATGCCATTTGATACTGTGCTCCACATCCTATGGTTCTCTAAACCATGTCTTTACACAGCATCAGCTTCTAATGTGTTGCTGTTTTGTCTTCATTTTCCTTTTCTGGCTTTTCACAGGGCAATTCTATACTGTACATCCCTTCAGAAGTATGTTTCACAAAGTTCAATGGATGTCTTCCCAGTTAAGTAAAGGACTGAAATCTCACATGTATGTGTTTTCCAGATGCCTTCATATATAGTATCTTCCTCCTTATGACAATCATACTCCTCTGAATTTTAACTAAATAGCACAGACAAACCTGTGATTGAGGAACGATTTGGATGACAGATTTGGGGGCATACTTATCAAATTTGCAGATGACACTAAACTGGGAGGAGTAGCTAATACCCCAGAGGACAGGATCAAAATTCAAAATGACCTGAATAGACTAGAAAGCTGGGCCAGTGCTAACAAAATGAAATTCAATGCGGAGAAATGTAAGGTTCTGCACCTAGGGCGGAAAAATGAAATGCACAGATATAGGATGGGGGACACCTGGCTGAATGAGACCACATGTGAAAGGGATCTAGGAGTCCAAGTAGACCATAAGCTGAACATGAGTCAACAGTGTGATGCGGCAGCTAAAAAAGCCAATGCAATCTTAGGCTGCATCAATAGAAGTATAGTTTCTAGATCAAGGGAAGTTATAATGCCACTCTACTCTGCCTTGGTCAGGCCCCACCTGGAATACTGTGTCCAGTTCTGGACACCACAATTCAAAAAAGATGTGGAGAAACTGGAGCATGTCCAAAGGAGGGCAACTAAGATGGTGAGGGGTCTGGAAGCCATGCCTTATGAGGAACGACTTAGGGAGCTGGGGATGTTTAGCCTGGAGAAGAGAAGGTTAAGAGGTGATATGATAGCCCTGTTTAAATATTTGAAGGGATGTCATATTGAGGAGGGAGCAAGCTTGTTTTCTGCTGCTGCAGAGACTAGAAAGCGGAACAATGGATGCAAAATGCAGGAAAAGAGATTCCACCTCAACATTAGGAGGAACTTCCTGACAGTAAGGGCTGTTCAACAGTGGAACACACTCCCTCGGAGTGTAGTGGAGTCTCCTTCCTTAGGGGTCTTTAAGCAGAGGCTGGATGGCCATCTGTCAGGGATGCTTTGACTTGGAGTTCCTGCATGGCAGGGTGTTGGACTGGATGGCCCTTGTGGTCTCTTCCAACTCTATGATTCTATGATTCTAACTTAAATGCAATCTATCAGCATGCATGTTGCAACCTGTCAGGTGCTCTCCTCTCTTGCACATTGTAGTCCCAAACAAACAGTGGATTAATGCACCATCCTTTTAATACCTAAAGAGGCAGACACTGATCATATGAACCACTACAATTATAAAAAGGCAATCGGGACTGAAGGGAAAAAACAGACTCCTAATTCTGGGATATAAGCAAATAGATTGTTATTAACTGCTATCAAGTTGACTTTCGCTTATGGTGACCCAATGAATGAGAGACCTCCAAGTCACTCTATCATCAACAGCCCTGCTCAGGTCCTCTAGATTTAAGGCTGTGGCTTTCAAAGGCAGATTCAACCTGGTCTCCAGTATCAACAGAATCACTACCATATTTGCTACCATACTTGGTCCCTTGCTCCAACCACTAAGCAGAGCAAAGCTCTGATTAAAGATAGGAAGATCGTGGAACATAACGCAGTGCAACACCACTCACAGATTTCAGCTAATAAAAGCTTTCTTTGCTGGTTGTTTCTCTCTTCTGCCCTAACAAACACATTAAATCTGAGAATTCATTCCCAAACTCCCAGCATGCATCTACGCTGATGAAAAAAATCAACCCCACCTTGCATTTTTTTGGGTCCACAGTGATCCCATAGTGACACCATTAAGGCCACACACACACATATAGTGAGATGACATTGGCATAACTGGCCACACATTTTCCCCTGGTGAACTTACTTCTTTCCCCCATCCAGCATGCAATCACCTAGCAGCCAACAGCCCTTATTGTTTGCCTGTCAATCTGTTGGATCCACTCTGATCAGATGCCTCCCTATCCAATCTCCTTTCACCCTTTGCAGCCTCAATGAGTGCAGGAGGAAAGTTTAGATATACACACGTTAACATATATGACGTATAAAGAAAATTTTAAAAAAATTGTATTTCACGTATCTTTTATATCCAGCCATGTGATCAGTGGTGAGGGGCTAGATCACCCCTACTCCTTCTTCCTCAACTGTCATGACTGTTTGTATTGTTTTTACCTTTCCCCCATTCCAATCCTCCCCCCCACCCAATCAGCATTATGTCATCCTTGTTCTTACCTTTCCTCATCTCCAATCCTCCCCCCCCCCCATTAGTTGCTCATTTATGTGGAGATCTGCAATGTATGTATGGAGTGAGGTTAGTGAGTGAATGAGATCTCCGCACGACCAAGTGAGAAAATGATGGGGGTGGGGATCAGATGGGGGGAAGAGTAAAAAATGACACAAAATTGATGGGGAGATCAGTGGGAAGGGTAAAAACAGTACAAACAAATGCAGCACTTGGGCAGGGGAAGGAAGAAGTGGGTAAGCAAATCTAAACCTTCACAGCTGATCTCATGACTAGACATATACTGACCTAGAAAAACATGGTGGCACACACCAGGTTTGCCAGACCCAACTAGTCCTGCCCATCAAAAACTCCTCCCACCCTAAGCCCCATACTGACATTATTATGGAGCACAATCTACACATGCACGCATGCACGCACACACATACACACATGAATATTCAGTTTTTTTGTTCTAAAATCCAAATTAAATTCCCTCTTTTCTTCCTCTGGATTAAAGCCCTGAAGAAAGGATTAGAGTTAGCCTATATGTCATCTAGACAGCCAACTATGAAGATGAGGTGAGCCCATTTTATTTGACCCATGTAGACAAGCCCCAAACAGATCCACACGCTCTGATTGTAGCAACACAAATATTAATATATCATTACAATATGCAAAGGGGTCTTAACAGCACCTTTGAGACTAATAGAAAGATAAAAGCTGGTAGCATGAGCGACTTGGGCCTATGCATCATTACAAATTAATTAGCCATATGATTCTTGTGCCACTCAGAGTCCCTAACCCTAATTTGCTTGAGATATAAGCATCTTTTTAAAAGACACACAAAATCATATCTAAGGGACACATTTTGCCTTGGAAATGCTGCCCCCCCCCCCCATCAAGGAATATGCTAGAAGTGATTGGAAGTGATTTCTAATTTCCTAAAAAAATCAGTTCCAGCCACCACTGAACTGCCAGTACACCCTGACAAAACTGGCCTTCTGACCCTTGTAGCATACTGACTCCCAAGTTATTGTTGCTCTTGCAAGCATATTTTATATCCAGTCTTAAAGAGGAGAGAGATGTCGAGGTGGTAGATTCCTGAGTTATAATCAAAGCATCTTTAACACTGAATCATGGTTCATATCCATTTCCCCTACCCATGCACTTAAGGAATAAGTAACAATTGTTGTTGCTACTATGTACCTTCAAGATGTTTCTGACTTATGGTGATCCTAGGACAAACTTATAATGTGGTGTTCTTAGCAAGATTTGTTCAGAGGAAGTTTATCACTGCCTTCCCTTGATGCTGAGATCATTTGACCTGCCCAAAGTCACTCAATGGGTTTCATGTCTGAGCTGGGAATCAAGCCCTAGTTACAATAAAGTATTTCTAATAAGACTGAATGTGGCATCGAACATGGATAAAGTGCAGATGGTGCATACATATTGTAAAATACAGTGGGCCCTCCACATTTGCAGGTTTCCCTTTCACAGTTTTGCTTATTTATATGTTTTTGAACTAGCTGCTGCTGAACTAGGTCAGTCTGTTCACCTTTTCTTCCTCCTTAACAGCCCAGAGCCAAATTTCTGGTTTTATAGACAGAAGTACCATAGCAGTAGAAGCCACTGATCTTTGCCACATTCCTTCTTTCTCCTTCCTCCATTTTCCTGCAGGTGCCCCAGAGCCAAACTCCCAATTTTATCAGGATCCTTCTGCACATCCCATATAAAAGAAGGGGCACTGGGGGCTTCTGGCAGTAGAAAGAAGGAAGGAGAAATAAGGGGAGTGGATAAAGATCCTGGTAAAACCATGAGTTTGGCTCTGGGACTGCTGGCAAGCAGGAGGGGAAGGAGAAGAAAGGGTGGGGAGAATGATCCAGTGGCTGCAGTGGCTGCTATTGCTGCTTCTATCTATAAAACTGGGAGCCTGGCACTGGAGCTGCTGGCTGGAGAAGAGGACAAGTCAGGGGAAGGATCTGTCACAAGTGGCAGTGTGTTTTGGGGCAGCCCAGAGATATTCACAGTTTTTGGACTTTCACACAGGGGACAGATCCCCTAACCCAAACAAAAGTGGAGGGCCAATTGTACTGTATCTAGAATGTATTGTTTGACATGAAGCTGGAACAAATATCCATATTAATCATCCAGGTAATAATAATAATTATATCCCGCCCTTCTACAAGATGCAATCAGGGCAGGTTACAATGATTAAAAAAACATACAATCCAAATCCCTCAATACCCCCACCTTAAAGTACCATTAAACAATGTTAGAGTTAAAACATACCTAAAAATACAGTAAACAATAGACCGTGACTAAGGTGAGGTCGGAGTTCAGCAGTTAGATTTTCCTTCTAGTGGCAGGGGAGCTATTTAGGAAAGGCCTCCCAGAAGAGATCCATCTTTATAGCTTTTTTAGGGTGGTAATATGACAGATCTCATCTGGCAGGCCATTCCACAATCTGGGAGCGATAGCAGAGAAGGTCCTCTGGGAGGTCATGGAAAGCCTTGTTTTATAAGGCTGTAAAAAATTCCTCCCAGAGGATCTCAGTGTGCAGGGAGCACTGTGCTGCTGAGAACCCAAGGGTGTTCACATTAAAAAGCGCTTGCCATGTATGTAGTTGAAGTCGTCCTTAAAACTAAAGTGAGGAGTTTATCATGACTCCTAAAATATGTTAAATTACAACAGTGATTTATAAGGTGCAGAGATAGCAAACTTTCCATCACATTATACTTTTCAACAGACTGGACAATGACACCTGAGACTGAAAATTATCCAAAAAGAAATAGTGTTAAACACAGGCATTTCCGGTAACAGCTCAAATTAAATATTCACTGCATGTGAAAACAGATGCCTCTTCTGGCAGAAGAACCAGGAGCATGACGCACAGAAAGAGTACCCTGCAAGATACACACCAGAAATAAAACAAGCAACAGGATTCTATTCAGAGTGTACCTTTGTAGGTAGATCTTGCTGTGATTACAAACAATGGAAGTCACAGAGGCTGCCAAAAAAATCTTTCAGTATCACAGGCAAAACAAGGATAAAACAAATTTAAGCATAAGCAAAAGGACATTGTCTGAACTTCTTTATTTTACAACCAGAAGTTAATGAAAAAACAGGTTTGTTATATACAATTGCTACCATATGGATCCCAGAGAAGGAAAGGGGAGAGATAGTCCCATATGCAACCTGTTATTTTAACCATTTCTGTTTGTAATAAGATGTATAAAAATTTTTACTTGGTTCTCACTATGATCCAAAATCTACTTTGCAAACAAACAGAAGCTTTGCTTCACAATCCACAAATGCGCCAACATAATATGGAGTTTCCACATGTAGTAAAACTGTACAGAACTACCTCCAGTGAAAATGTGTTCACAGAACTGCCTATCAAAAACTTGAAATAGATGCAAAAGAGACCTTGGAATTGATGTGACTTTTGTAGCTGCTGCTACTTCTTTGACATCATTATTTAGAACACATTTTAAAAACCTTACAGATTAAATATATCTGCAATGATAGCTATAAACACAGCATATCATCTCAAATTCATGAAGTCAGAGACAAAGTATTTAAGGACCCAGGATCTCACTTCCTAGATTGTCTGTCACCATAAAGTCATAGTAGTAGTGGAATGGCATCAGTGTAGGGATGACTCTCTGGTTTGGCTGCACCCTAAAATAGAAGGTGTGAAAACAACAGACTGCTCAGTCTAAACTGGATATAATTATACAATGCAGACATATTAACTGACATTTCTGGCAGCCATTACTTATATAATAAATCGTTCTGAGGACCATTATTTTAGAGGTTATAAATCATGTAGCATTAGAAAACTAATGCTCAGGTTAAGGCCATATTGCCACTCTCACTCTCTAGGGAACAGTAACAACTAGATTTAAAGGGACCAACCTCCCCCCCCCCCCCAAAAAAAAAAACCACGTTGAGTCTCCCTTATCCAAAATGCTTGGGACCAGAAGTGGTCTGATTTTGGGGGTGGGGGGGCATTTTGGAATACCTGAATCTGCATATCGATGAGATACCTAGGAAATAGGATCCAAGTCTAAACACAAAATTCATTTATGGTTCATATACTATACCTTATACACACTCCCTGAAGATAACTGTATACAATATTTTTAAAATAATGTCCATGAAACCAAGTTTGTGTATACTGAGCCACCAGATAGCAAAGGTGTCACTATCTCAGCCACTCATTTAAAAAGTTTTAGTTTTTGGAGTATTTCAGATTTCGGAATTCTGGATAAGGGAGACTCAATCTCTACATACAAGATCAAGTCACAGAAATTGCCTTCTCAAACAGAGGGAATGGCAACTAATTCATCATCTTCAATTAAGTGAGACAACAGGAGCTGGAGGTTGGATAAGGGAATAGGCAGGAATCAGTCCCACGATTATGCTGCCCTCTGAATTGCAGCACAATTACTACCTGCCACAACAGGTCCAAGTTGGAGAAGAAGTTCCAAGTTTGCCGTTTGGGCAGTTGTTTGCCAAAGCACTCAGAACAGCTTCAGAGCCTTCAACGCCTATAGAAACAACCTCTGCCTCTCCCTCCAGCTCCAGCCCTCGAACCAAAGAATGGATTGTGCCCAGTCTCACACATCAGCATAGCAAGAGGTAGAGAAAAGGGAAGAGACAGGATCCTGACTACCACAACTTTTGACTTTGCTATCAAAGAAAACCAAAAACATATGCACACAGCAACAAATAAAAATAATACATAGCAGCAGCAGCAGTGCAAAGAAAGTGCAAATGTGGATTTCTCACACAATGATCAACTCCACCACCACTTTTAAGCTGGTATAAATGCCAGCCTCTTCCCATTACCATCAATAAAAGAAAATACATACCAACATGGATAGAAGAGGGGTTTTCACAGCTGGTGCCCCAAGATCATAACATGGACTCTCATCTAAAGTAACCAACTAGACACATCTTCTGTATTTTCAAATAAAGAAGAGGTTTGTTGTGTAGCATTTATGGTTGTTGTATTTCTCCCAAGAGTGCAATAAATTTTCTATGATTTTTTTTTATTGTTGTGGCAGTGGTAATCTGTCTTGGATCTAAAGGAAGATGGTACAGCATAAAATAACATAAAATATATCCACAATAAGTGCCTTCTATAAAACTTCCATAGAAATACTATGTATTCAATAACTGAAACCTGACCTGACTTGCTAAACATAACCAACAGATCAAGCTTAACAAAATGAAATTTACAGTGCCTGCTTGTTTTGAGCATGTTACAGTATGGGTGAAGTTCTTTACTTTGCTCATGGACTTTCAACACACTGTACAGCAATATGCAAGATGTAATGTCACAAAGGTTCCAGTCTAAGCCAAACTGAACAAGACGCCATTTGTGTCATTAACTGTTAAACATATGGCTTTTCTAGAACCAACTGATGAAATGAGGGCTCAAGTTAGACTGGGATATATCCTGTGGCATATATATGCCCCTTCTAATAGCTTGAAGATCATCAGTACCAACATATTGAGTACACCATGGCACGTTTTAAACAACATAGAATGGCTGCAGGATTTGGGAGTCAGCAGTGATATAGGCAGCATAGTAAGCGTTGGACTATGACTCTGGAGACCTGGGTTTGAATCCTGTCTCTGTCACATAAACCCACTGGATAACCTTGGGTAAACCACATTTTCTCAGCCTCAGAGGATGGAAATATCAAGCCCTCTCCAAAAATACTTGCCAAGAAAACCCCATGATACGTTCACCTTAGGGTCGCCATAAACTGGGAACAACTTGAAAGCACACAACAACAGCAAATTGATATACTAGTATCTATTATCATAGGGGGGATATTGGCTTGGCTGAGTGTAAAAATTATGGATACAGAAGATTGGGGGGGGGGGGAATTATCTGTGATCTTCTTTCACAAGTAAGAAAAAGATGGTGCCTGATTATAAAAGCATTAATAGTTCCTCGCTTGCGTGTTGTAAAAATATCACAGAAACACTAATATGGCAGCCTGTTGCCAGGACTGATCATTAATAGTGAATGATCCACATCCACTACTGAAGTTAACAAACAACTATGAACAGTGGAATTTTTCAGCTCCCCAGAAACCTTAGCAAAAACGATTCCACATTAATTGGGCAGATCTCTGAAGAGCTTAGGTACGGGGGAGGGGGGATCTCATCCTGTCAAAAGGTAAGATTTCAAGCAGGAAAGGACACAAGAAGGCAGCTGTTAGGTAACCAATATGTCTGCAGTAACATAAAACTTTCTCCTCAAGGGATAACATAAGGTCCATTTCTGTAAAAGCATATGGGTTCAAACTAAGTCCTAAGCATTGGTTTAAAAATAACGGTAAGGACAGCCTTACTGACTGACATGAAAAGCTGTTATGTGCCAACCATGTTTTGGATAGTCCACTGATCTGGAAAGTGTAAACATTGTAGAATCCAGTAACCAGCTGTATGATGGCTATTTCAACACTTTTTTAGTTGCTGGCCTTAACCGAATACAAACTTTATCACCTTTAATCTTGCTTATATGCAGGCCTAAATACCCTAAAGGCACCAGATCCCACCAGATCTTGGAAGCTAAGCAGGGTCGCTTCTGGTTAGTATTTGGATGGGAGAACATTAAAAAATAGTTTCTGTAAGCTATATTTCAGAGGAAGGAAATGGCCAAACTACTTCTTAAGCCTAAGAAAACCCTGTGAAATTAATAGGTCAAGACAGGTGACTTGAAGGCACACACACACATAGAATCATAGAGTTGGAAGAGACCACAAGGGCCATCCAGTCCAACCTCCTGCCATGCAGGAACTCCCAGTCAAAGCATCCCCGACAGATGGCCATCCAGCCTCTGCTTAAAGACCTCCAAGGAAGGAGACTCCACTACACTCCAAGGGAGTGTGTTCCACCGTCGAACAGCCCTTACGTATACAGTTGGTCCTCCATACTGACAGAGTATTTATCCACAGCTTTATTCAACTATCCACAGTTTGAAAATATTTCAAAAATACATCAATTCCAAAAAGAAAATCTTAATGTTGCTATTTTATGTAGGGAAAACGATTTTATTAAGCCATTATATACAATGAGACTTGAGCATCCTTGGATTTTGGTATCCAAGGGGGGGTGTCCTCGAATGAAACCCTAGCAAATACCAAGGGGTCACTGTATGGGCTGAGCAGTCCCTCCTACTCCTCCAACTCTAAAATTACAAGAGGTTTGTTAAAGCATGGTAATTTTCTACTAACTGCTTGGTTAAAACTTATAAAGGACTAACTCTCCAAATAACATCAGCTGCCATGGAGTAAGATACTGAAGCAGCCAAGTAATTGATTATAATCCAATTCCGTTTTCAAATAACACCACACTTGGTGTCATCACAATCTCAAGGTTGTAGCTTCAACCTTTGTTCCCCAAGGGCTCTGGCCAAAGAGGAGAGGGGATTTACTCACCATTTCTCACTCCTGCCCCATACATGTGTGCACATCCATGCTTCAGCCATTCAAACACATCGTGATGTACATAGGAACTAACTTTGGCTTGCCTTCCTTTAGCTATATATGCAGGCAAGCCCTCTGTCCTCCCACTCCCTGTCCTGGATCACCTGTGATTTCTGTGGGGACAAGTAACACTGCCCCATTGCCACAGTGATGTGGAAATACTTTTCCTTCTTGCCAATTGACTGACCTCACTCATCAGCACCATGGTAACTGGAGATGCAGCAGTACCATCACTATCACCTCAGTGTTCCGGTTGGACAGCTTCTGCGATGCATGTGGGGGCAGGAGCACAATCATACAACAGAAGCTAGAACTTAAGGCAAGAGCACATATTACAGCAACCATAAGAATACAACTGAAAACAATCCGCCTGCAATGACTGACCCCATTTTTGACTCTCACCATACAACTACTTACCTCACACACTGTAGCAACTGAGTCCCATGCTCTTGGAGGCTATGGGTGCATGGAGTGGAGAAGCTCACGTCTGTGCAGGCTCAGGCCAAGACAGAGATTGTCACAGGATGATCATTTTTAGAAGCATCCCCATGGCAACCATAATATTTTTTCAGCCTTTACAACAATGTAGTTTGGCACAGCCAAGAGAAGATACTGACGTAAATACTCTGTATTTTATAAACACTGAACTGAAGTCATAATTCAGTTACTTGAGAGGCACTCATCCTAATACTTTTTCAACCAGGCTGTACCAACCGAATAGGCTTACTCCTACAATTCCATTAGAAAATAGCAGAGGACCCATGATCATAATACCTATGAACAAGTCAGAATGTCCTGAACTATACCATCTTTGTACAAGATGATGTTTCATGAAGTGTTCTGCCTCAGAAGCATGGAAGTTTCTCCACTTGGAAGTTTCATATCATTCAGGCTAAAGAAGCAATGACTAAGATACCAAACAGTTAAAGAAACATCTGCTTGTACAGCGAGAATCTTCTTTCCCTTCTTCCTCCATGTGCCCCCCCCCAAAAAAAAATCAGCTCTGAAGAATCCCTATCTAAGCAGTCATGTTGGATATAACTCAGTGTAAAACCAATACTGTTTAAGCTAATTTCTAAATAGAAAGGTTCTGTTCCTAGTGGAGAGGGCAGAAATAGAGAAAAGAAAATTACTGTGTTGGAGGAGTAACTTAGATATGCATGTATTTGTAAAGTTCCTTTACATGCCATTGTCTTAATCCAAACCTAAGGGATAAACATGAAAATACATGAAAATGCTATAACTACACTATTCTAATCAATGGGAATAACTATATTTTTACACTTTAGAAGAATGGAAGAAGAGACCGTTCTTACTCTAATGTACAATATGACCTTCCTATTAAAGACAATTTAGAACCATGTATCAATTATAAAATAAACTCAGAATGAGGCCTAATGAGAACTGAGCAGTGATCAGAATTACTGAAAGCACACAAAACTGATGCTTTTCAAAGCTGTTACTAGGAAGGCAAAAAAACTGTCTTCCAAAAGATTTCTGAAAATGTAGGGCTTTAAAAAGTGAGAGATTACCTCGTTCCTCTGTTCCCTTAGAAAATGGACAAAAAACGATGCCTGTCTCCTTATGAAAAGAGCTGCCTATGTTTCACTGTAGGATGAGTAAGGGGTGGGCAAAGTACACACACACACACACCTCCTAGATTTCTGTGGCCCTTGATTCCTCCAGTCTGGCCTAAAAATCAATAGGGGTGAATCACTTCCCCTGGAAGCCTCCAGGAATAGTAAATCATCTTTTAATATCCTCCCTTTCCCCAATTTGGTACTCAAGCTGGCTTCCCACAGTTAAAACAATCATAATTTAAAATGCCCAGCATACACAAGTTAAGAAGTAATTATACTATCAAAATTTAAAATCAAAACAATTAAAATGGAAACCATTAAAATAAGAGGAGTTTTTAAAATCCAGTACATTATACATAGTCCATGTATCCTAAAAAAATATCCATTCTCAAAGGGGTTCCCTTCAGTGTGGAAAGAGAGTAAGGAGGGTGATAGTCTAACTTCTCTGGGAAGGGACTGGGAGTTCCAGAGGCTGGATAGCCCCTAAGAAGGCCGTCTCCTGTGTGCTCTCACTAGGTATAACTGTGAAGGTACTGGGGCAGAGAAAAAGAATCTCAAAAGGCAGGCAGGTATGTATAGCAGAAAACAGTCCTTCAGATATCCTGGACCTGAGCCTCATATGAAACTTTAGATAAAAGAGTTTATCATACGACAGAATTTGGGGGTATAATGCAATGGCAATCCGAACGCAATCATGGGGTTTCCCATTATTGCATATGAGTGTATCTCACGCAATTTCGGGCAATGGGAAGTCATTCCGAACGCAATCATGGGATTTCACGTAATTACGTATTAGAGTATCTCACGCAATTTCGGGCAATGGGGGCGTCATTTTCAGGAAATGGAAAGTCATTCTGAACACATTCCGAACACAATCAGATTTCACGTAAAGTCGCTAAACTAGCGAATTTACGTGAATTCGAATTGGCTCCATTTGAAATTGGGAGAAATTCCTCCCATGTGATAAAATCCTAAGTCTAGAAACAGAGCAGCAACAAGTGGAATTGTTGAAAGAAGAAAGTTCTGTGCTCCTTGTGGCTAGCCCCAATTATCAATCCAGTTGCAGATCTTTGGCCTAGCTAAAGTTTCTGAACACTCTCGAAAGGCAAATCCAAACCGAGTGTTTTACAGTACTCCAAATGGGATATCTGTCTCACAGAGGTCAAATCTGATGTCTTAAGAGCAGTAGCATTTGGCAAGCAAGCTTTAACTATTCAAAGACACCCCACTGAAACCTGAACTTCCAAGCTCAGGGTTGAATCCAGGAGCACACCCAAGCTGCAGACCAACATCTTCAGGGGGAGTGTAACATCACCCAGTAGTCTGAATCCCTATTTCCTGAACTGCCTTTCGACTGAACAGGAGCACCCCTGTCTTGTGTGAATTAAGTTTCAATTTGTTCACCTTAAGAAATCCATTTTACTGACAAATACCTGTTCAGGACAAAAGCAGCTTCCTTGGATTGAGATGGAAAAGAAGTAACAGATTTGGGTGCCATCTTCACACCCCCAACTCCAGATGACCTCTTCTAGCAGTTTCATTTATGTTTTAAATAGCATAGGCTAATTATGAGCCCTGAGGAACCCTACAGGCCAATGGCCAAGCCCAAGAGTCAATGGGTCGAGAAGAATTCCCTCAATACCATTTTCCGGGTTCATCCAGGAAGAAAGGAAGCCCCTGCACAACAGTGCCTCCAAACCCCATCCCAGCATGGCAGCCCATAAGTATACCATAGTTGAGGGTACTGAGAGCCACTGAGAGGCTGCAGATCTTGGGACTATCTGAAGTTTCTAAACACTCTCCAAAGGCAACCCCACACACAGTGTTTTTGCAGTAGTAGTGAAGCCGCTGAGAGGTCTAGCAGAACCAAAAGGGACACACTCTCCTTGTCCAGTTTCCAGCGTTAGTCATCCACCAAGGCCATTGAAGCCATCTCTGTCCCATAGTCAGATTGAAACAGATCGAGATAATCCATCTCATTCAGAAACCTCTGGAGCTGGGAGGTCACCCCGTATTCCAGTGACTTGTTCAAAAATAGAAGGTTTGAGACTGGCCAGTAGTTATCTAATATGGTGAGATCCAGGGAGGACCTTTTTAGCAATGACTTTATAATTTCCTCCTTAGAAATGCCAGAACTCTGCCTTATTTTAGTGAGGAACTGACCACTCGCACTCCCCACTTCGCTAGTCCCCTTCTGGCTTTTTCTAATGAGTCTGGAAAGGCATACATGTGGTGGCATATGCCTCTCCAAGGATTACTAGTTTTGTAGAGGAAACCCTCCACTCAATACTCTTGAGGTTCCCCCACTACCACCACTATGTTACATGTCCCCCAGAATGAAAACAGCAACTACAAACCTCTAGCTTCCATTCAGAGCCAGCTGAAGATGTTAAGCTGAGGCAGAACAAGAAATGGTACCCTACCCATCCAACCTCTGCCAAAATTCAATGGCACTGCAAGATCCCTTTGTATACTGATATTCCATATATTGCCCAGGCTATCTCTCTGAATTCACAGTACCCAGTACCTGCCAAGTTTCTGTAATGCCTGAGCCATAAACACCCAGCAATCACTTCACCTCCTACCTAACAGTAAGAAATACAGTACAGTAATAACAAATAACGAATGGAAACAAATCTGGATCTTGCAGGATGTTTGAGACTAATTGAAAGACAGAAGTTGGTAGCCTGAGCTTTCTAGACATGAGCCTTCCTCCTCAGATGTATATGAGAAAAGAGACTGAAATCCAGGAAAGGTCATGGTACAAACCTCTGTCTTTCAATTACAGTCGCCCCTTGGATCCCCCGAGCTCCAAATCTTGTGCATATTCAAACCCCACAGGCATGAATGGAGTGCATGCATGCGGGGTGCACGCCATGGGTGCGTGACCCATTAAGGTTAATGGCAGTCACCCCTCTGTGGATTTTCAAGTCCATGGATTTCAAGTCCGTGGACTTGGAGGGGCGACTGTAGTCTCAAAAATGCATCTGAGGAAGTATGCTCAAGTCTACAAAAGCTCATGCTACCAACACCTGTTTTTCTGTTTGTATCAAAGATGCATCTGAGGAAGTAGGCTTAAGTTTACAAAAGCTCATGCTACCAATTTCTGTTTTTCTGCTAGTCTCAAAGATGCATCTGAGGAAATAGGATCAAGTCCAGGAAAGGTCACGCTACCAACTTATTTATTTCAATTAGTCTCAAAGGAGCTGCAAGATGCCTTGCCATTCTGATTTTCCAGACTAAACCGACTAGGTCTTTGGAAACAAACTGATGCCACTTCATGACCCATAAAGCCTGGCCCAGGGCACACATTAAACCCTGCAGGTGCAGAATGTCTTTCTTCTATCATTGTGGATGCAATTCCCAAACAAAGAAAGGAAGGGCTCAAGCTGGGCTCATTGCTGGGGTTACTTGGTAAAAATGCAACACTCTCCCCATGCTCAGAAGCACCCTTGCCTTGGTTGCGGTGATACCCGACCTAGGAGTTTATCACATGACCGAGATTGGGATTTTATCTCATGAATATCTCAGAAAAATTCACACGTCGCACAAAACCTGCCATCAAAGCGGTCACAAACAAGCACTAACACACATCTTTTTTACTTTCGAGATTTCAGTAACAGTGCATTTCCAATATCACTTTATTTTCGCAATTGCGTGTGATAACCATTCGCGCAATTACTCGCTATTTTCGCTTTATTTGCAGGATGCTTTGAATGTGCTTTAATCTCTCCTTAATGCCGAAATTAGCCCTAGTGTGATAAACTCCCTAGTGGCATTCTGGCAGGACGGAAGATGCTCTTGGATCCATCTCACCTGATGATCGGTGATTGCCAAGCAGAGGGCCCAAAGAAGCCCAGGAAAAAGAGAGAGGCATGCTGACCAGGAGCTGGGAAACTTTTCCATCAGCAGGGTGACCAGAAGTGGTCCTCCTCCTCCTCCTCCTCCTTTTCCCGGACATGTCCTACCTTTCAACCTTCCCTGTCCAATAGGGATTCCAAAAAACACAGGTTTAACATTTTCTAGGAGTGTTCTGAGCTTATTCGTTGGGCCAGGTCCTCCTCTTCCTTCTCCTGGAAGGTCCTCCATCCTGAGCATGGATTTACATTCACTTTTAAGAGGTTTTGGACTCCAGCTCCCAGAATCCCAAGCTGTTGGCCAACACGGCTGAGGCTTCTGGGAGATGAAGTCCACAAAACTCTCTTTTTAAAAGAGAGGGCACAGTTTGGGGACCACTGGGGGAATTAGGTCCTCCTCCCTCCCTTTTCCTGGAAGGTCTCCCTCTGGGTCTCTCTCTCTTACCCCCCCCCCCTTTCAGCCAAAGGCAACAGCACCACAGACAGACACGCATGTCCTCCATGTCCTCCTTCTGTGCCAGGACCTGTCCTCCATTTCCACCTTCTCTGTCCCAACCAAAACCGTCCTCCATTTTGGGCAGGACTAAGAACCATGCATTTATATACTTCCCTTGCTATATGAGTGTTGTTTTTTTAAAGCTTTTATTCCCTACCCAGGAGGGATCCCCCAACCCATCCTCCATTTTGGGCAGACCAAGAACCATGCACTTCCTAAACCCTAATAATAAATCCGTCCTCCATTTTGAACGCGACTATTTAAAAAAAAGTCACAGATGATGTCTGTGTGTGTGTTATGATGAATATGAGGCAAGAAGAGGCCAGCAGGGTTCTCCATTTTGTCCTGCCAGGGGCTGTGTGTCAGGCTCAGCAGCAGCAGCAGCAGCAGGCTCCCTTCCTTCCCCACTCCTCCTCCTCCTTCTCCTCCTTCCAATCCTTACCTCCTCCTGAGCTAGGCCTGGCTCCCTTTCTCCGGCTCCTGGAGGCTCTTCTTCTTCCTCCTCCTTCCCCTTCTCCTTCCAAAGCCCTGGGTCCTTGTGGCCGCCTGGCCTTGGGGAAGAAGAAGGAGGAGGAGGAGGAGGAGGAGGAGGAGGAGGAGAGAATAGAGAAGCTTTTGCCTGCCTCCCTCCCTCCTCCTCCTTCTCCTCCTCAGAAAAGGAAACCAAAACCAGACAAGTGTGACTGTGTAGTAGTGTTCTTGTTGTTGTTTCTGCCACTAGGCTTTGACATTTCAGAGTGTATGTGTAAACAGCAACCCCTCTCCTCTCTTGCCAAGAAAAGTAGGCCTTGAGAGAGAGAGAGAGAGAGAGAGGAAGGGAAATGGGGCTCTTTCTTGGTCCAAAACACACTGCAGGAATGACCCAGTTTGAGACCACTTTAGGTGCCCTGGCTCAGTGCAGTGGTGGTAGATAATCCTGGAGAATTGCAGTTTATATTCTCTGCTGGCACCAGAGCTCTCTCTGACAGAGAAGGCTCAATGTCTCACAAAACTACACTTCCCAAAAACCCCTAGCATTGAGCCCAGGGCAGTTAAAGCGGTCTCAAACTGGGTTATTTCTCTGCAGTGTGTTTTGGAACATTGAGGGGGGAAAGGAGCTCAGGCTGCCACACTGCAGAAATAATCCAATTCAGTACAGATTTAAGTTATGTTATTTGTTGTTTTATTAATACTATGTTATATGTTCCATGTATGTAAGCCGCGTCGATCCACTGGGAGAGGCGGGGTACAAATAATAATAATAATTATTATTATTATTATTATTTTGTTTGTTTGTTTGTAGGCCACCTTCCTCCCAGTACAGGGATTCAAGGCGGCTTACAAATCTAAAACCGTCCAAGTTAAAACAGTATAAAAGAAGCAAACTACAAGTTTACAAAAAAAATTAAACAAAAACATTACATTATTTTTAAAAAATTAAAAGTTTCCTGTTGTTGTTGCTGTGTGCCTTCCTCTTCAAGTCATTTTCCGCTAATGGTGACTCTGGCCCAAAACACAAGGGAAATGTAGGCTATACTGTATATACTCAACTATAGGTCGACCGCATGTATAAGTCAAGGGCAAGTTTTGGGGCCAAAATTGTGGGTTTTGATATGACTCATGGATAAGTCGAGGGTAAAATTTAGGGGCATGAAACAAAGGATGTAAAGGACAAAGTTGGCTGTCTTCAACTCTTCAGACAGAAATGACTTATTCAGATCCTTCTAAGCTCAATTCCTCTTGGCACTCTTTGGAGGGGAAGCACCAAAGAGGTGCCATATCACTGCCATTTTCCCACCAAAACATTTAAAAAGGCCAGAAGCATCATAGTGGAAAGAGTAGAGGGGGTTGGTGCTATCTTTGGGTGCCCCCAGGATGAACTAAGCGCTTACTTTTTGACACTCTACTTAGAGAAATGGCACCGCCCGAATTAACTGAGCCCTCATTGGCTGTCATTTAAGCCCTGTAAGGCACACGGCACCATTGCCAGTTCTGCTCTGGAGTCTAGCAGATCAGAGGCTTCGCTGCCTATTTCGCCGCACGGTAGGGGGCGGGGCTTTGGGTCCGACGGCCTTCCTCGATGCCTAGTAGGTGGGGCATTTTGTTGGCGAGGGCATCTTTACCACCTCCCCACTTCTTGGCAACAATCACCCGCACCCTCAGGTTTGTTGCTAAGGGACTGGCAGACAGGGTTCATGTTTTTTGAGAAGGCCTTTTTATTTTGTTTTGTCCTCCTTTTTAATCTTAATAATTGTTGCACCTACGGCCTTGGCCCCTGCTGATCACACATCCGGTGTTCGGAATTTTGGCTTCAAACTGTTTTTTCAACTGCACAGTGCTCCCGGCTTCGACCCTGCTGGGCACGGGCAAACAATCGTCTTCGTGACTTTGTGACTGCAAACTGTTCTTCGGCACGGTGCTCGCAGCTTCGACCCTGCTCGGCACGTGCTCTCTACTTGGTGATTATTGGACTGCTAACTGACTTTACACGGTGCTCGAAGCTTTGGCCCTGCTGGACCAACTGATTTCAACATGACACTGAAATCAAGGTAGTCAAGTGGTGCTTCACAAGCTACCAGGTCTTTGCGAAAACAACCTCGTAGGTCCTGGGAAGAGATAGCCCCAGGGACTAGAAGGTGCCCAGCGTGTACCTCTGCCCATAGACAGGGGAATTCGACAGTCGTGGTGGATCCTGCGGTGACAGTCACAGTCCAGGACCATCCTCCCCCGTTGCAGTCGTCTTCAATCATTAACCAAGAGATGGCTGCAGAACTGACACTGTCCTTCTCAGAAATCATCGCTAAGGCCATGGCAGCCTCCCACGTATCGACATCTGCTGGTGTTGCAACATCTGGATCCCAGGAAGGCAACAGGGAACAACAGTTGGCGGATGATGTCCACAGCCTGGGACTCAGCTCTTCAGCTTCGACCTCCGTTGCTCAGGTGGATGTTTCCAGCTTGAGTTCTTCATCCAGCTCTAGCTCTACATCTTCGAGTTCAGAGGACAACGAGCTTATTGCAGCTGATAAGACTGAAGGGCCAGCTACGTCCCTCACATTTTTGGGTGTCCAATTGGACTCGGTTGAAGGAGTTTCCCGTTTCCCTCCTGACAAATTGAGTGCTCTAAAAAGCCATATTTCAGAATTTCTTGCATCCCAAAAAGTTACTGTGAGAAAGGTGCAATCCCTCCTGGCTCACCTGAACTTTACGTGCCGTGTGGTTTCTCCTGGTTGCCCCTTTTGTGCCAGGCTGGCCAGAGCTACTGCAGGTATTTCCAGGCCTCATCACCATGTGCGCATCACCAAGGGTATTAGAGAGGATCTGAAGATTTGGGATACCTTCCTGGCCAAATATAATGGGGTCTCTATTTGGCAAAGGACCTGGCGACTCGGTTACAAATTACAGGTGCATTCTGATGCCGCTGGTAGCTTGGGATTTGGGCTGTTTTTTCAAGGACACTGGTGTGCTCAAAAATGGCCAGAGGATTGGGCTCAAGGGGATGTTGTTAAAGATTTAACTTTTTTGGAATTATTTCCCATTGTGGCGGCTGTCATTATTTGGAAACATGAGTTCTCCAACAAACATGTTCTGTTCTGGTGCAATAATCAAGCCGTAGTTGCTGTTGTTAATAGCCTATCTTCCAAATCAGAAAGAGTCATGGTGTTGGTGCTGTGGCTCATACTCACTTGTTTAATGTTTAACATTTCTTTCACAGCTCAGTTTGTTCCTGGTTTGCAAAATAATTTAGCTGATGCTCTTTCTCAATTCCAGGAAGACAGGTTTCGACGGCTGGCTCCAGAGCAGACCCCCTTCCCGTGCCGTTTCCAGAGGACCTCTGGAAGACTGGACTTCCACTGGGCATTTTGTCTTCGGTGGCCCCCTCCACGCTCAGGGCCTATAATAGGGTTTTTCCTAAATTACCCTCCTTTTGGGGTGCCCTGGGCATTCCGGCACTTTGGCCTATGGATTCGGCAACTGTTTTATGCTTCATGGCATGGTTTCCTCCAACCAGTTTTCTGTGTTTATTGGGGGGCCGGCGCTGTTGCCGCATATGGGAAGGCCTCTCCCCTTCCCGCACGCCAGGCCTGGGTGCCCCAGCGGCCAGCAAGAGCGCGGGCTCAACACTGATTGGCCGCTGGGAGGAGCAGGAAAGGTACCCGCCTGATTGGCCACGGCAGGGTATGGCGTACCCTCCTATTGGTGGAGGGCTCAGGGAGGGCAGTGCCTGAGCCCTCATTGGCTGTTCGGCCTATTTAAGGCCCTGTAAGGCACATGTCGGTGCCATTGCCAGTTCCGCTCTCCCACTCTCCCTCCCTGTTTTGGGAGTTGATTGTCACAACTTCTGTTCTGGGTGGCAGCATAGGCCTGGATCTGGGGTAGGGGTTTCCAGGGCCCGCTGGCAATGGACTGGGAGTCCTTGTGACCCGGGTAAGGAGTAATTCGCTGTGGCCATTGCGGGGGCCACAGTCGATTAATACCTGGTGACTAGGATGCCTCGCAATTCAATGTGAAGCAGTGCAGTTGCCTAACTGTGCAACAAGGCAGAGCTTGGCACCTATGTCATCCCGATGTTTGCCCCTGCTACCAAGCGCACATCAACCAACCAGGGTGTTGCTGATGTCCAGATCCAGACCTTATGCTTTGGGCCAACCCTATGGTTTTTTTGTTGTTCTGCCTATGTGGAATAGTTAATAAAGTTGTGGCCTTTTTTCCTCCAACCAGTTTTCTGTGTTTATTGGGGGGCCTGACCTGCGCGGCAACAAGAAGAATTAAAATACACTACTTACATTGACCCGTGGATAAATTGATCCATCTTTTTGGGGTCAAATTTTTTGTCAAAAATTTCTAGACTTATACATGAGTACATACAGTAGATCGTCACTACAAAAGAGGACAGCGCAGCACAAAATGGAGGACCTTCAGGAAAAGGGAGGACATGACCAAATAAAAGCTAAAAACATTTATGTAAATGTAAATAAATGTTTCACAGTCTTACTCAGAACAGAGGGCATTTTGACATTTTTCCTTGGCAGACGGTTGAAATGGAGGACAAGTCCCGGAAAAGGAGACACCTGGTCACCCTGCACTGGAGTCATCATGCAATGCTGAAAAAACTGCAAGCCGCACTGTCTCATCCAATCTGACATTGCTTTAACTGCCATGGCTCCATCCTATGGAATTCTGGGAACTGTAATTTTGTGAGACATTTATCCTTCTTTGTCAGAGAGCTCTGGTGCCACAACAAACTACACTGAGCCATAGCATTTAAAATGATGCCAAACTGGTTTATTTCTGCAGTGCAGATGCCTAGGGTTTGAGTCAGTCAAAAAGCGTGAGGGTGGCCCCTGCCTGGAGTGGGAGATTGCTCCTTTTTTTTATACCTTTATTGTAAGTGGAAGAGGAGAGGGGGTAAAATATTTATTATTTCATTTCTAGGCCACCTTTTTCCTGGAGTGGGCTCATAGAAGGAAACTGATTAAAAGTACCTGTACAATTTTTTGGAAAAAAAATACAATCATCACAACTGAAACAATATAAAATCATTTTAAAGCATACAGATATTTTAAAATAAGTAAAACATACATCCCAATTATAACAACGCCTCCCTGGTACAATTACAGATTCAAAGCTTACTTAAACAAGGATGAGGATGTTTTTACTTGCTGGCAAAAAGAAAGTAGGGAGAGGGTGAATGAGTCCCTATATTGGGAGAAAGGCAGGATATAAGAAAATTAATAATTAATAATAATAATAATAATAGAGTCCCAGTGAGTGGGTGCAGTTGCCAGGAAGGCCATGTCCTCACCAAACAAGTCTGTGATGGTGGGTGAGACGCAGAGAAAGTCCTCCCCTATGGATCTGAAGATTCTGGCAGGTTCATATGGGGAGATAATGTCTTTCAGTTAGTCTGGACCTAAGCTTTATAGCACCAGCCTATTGCCTCTAAAAAGGGATGGGAGGAATAAAATAAACCCATTGTGCTATAGCCAGTCAGATGAGTGTTGGACTCAAAATACAAGTCTAGGTTCAAATCCCTACTGAACCAGGAACTTTATTCCTAAAGTTGTGTTTATTCTTGAAATTGTATTATAGTAAACACATGCAATTTATGGTTTAGAGAGGTTTTTGTAGTATTGTTAAGTACCTGACTTTCCTGGTTAGTCTTGTTTTTATTACTCAGTTTAGAGACCTTTTGTGTGTAAGGTATATACCCTACATTTTCTTTTTTGAGATAAAATGTACCCATTGTGCTATTGTAAGTTGGATGAGTGTTGGACTCAAAATACAAAGGCCTAGCTTCAAATTCCTACTGAACCATGAAATTCACTACATCTCTCCTTGTCAATCTTTGACCCTGCAGAGGTTTTGCACTTCAGCTCCCAGAAACCACACTGAGCATGGCCATCACTCAGGGAGCCTGGAAAGTATAGTCCAAAACTTCTAGAAGTCTAAAAGATGGGAACCACTACATACACTTCCTGAGCTTGCTTGCTGTATTTATTTATTTATTTGGAGTATTTATACCTCGCTCTTCTTCCACAAAGGCTCTCAGCTTGGGTCATTTGCAACAAGTGACCAGTGTATGCCACAGCGTTTTTGCGCAGATGGGGAAAGGGTGTAGCGTATTACCTGGATCTTCTTGGAGGAAAAGCGAGATAAAAACACAGCTAATAAAAATAAACATATTCCCAGGAAATGTTCCAATTTGGAGCCCTGCTGGTGCAATGGTTAAATGCTGGTACTGCAGCCACAAGGTTGTGAGTACGATCCCAGACAGGGCTCCAAGGTTGACTCAACCTTCCATCCTTTTGTAGGTTGGTAAAATGAGTACCCAGCTTGTTGAGGGCAATTGGCTTACACATTGTAAACTGGTTAGGGAGTGCTGGTTCTCTGATAAGCAGTATAGAAATATACTTGATATTGCTAATTGCAAAAATGCTTTCCCTGTTGTACCCTGTAACAATAGCAAACTCCTTATCAAAGTGTGGATTACTATATACCTACAAGGGAAGATATGGAGAAAGCCAGGATCTTTGATTTTAAAAAAAAAAAAAAACCTAGGGAAATAACCTCCACAGAGACCATTGAGAGCTCAGTATGCTTAAGGGGTTCAGAATTACTGACCAGTGAAAGGAGAAAACCAGGAACGGGGAGAGAGAATGGAATATCTTGGAAGGTAACTTGACTGGCTACCTGGGACTCTGAACACAAACAACCTATCCTGCAGCATGTGTGTAGTAATAACATACTCATTCTTACAAATGTGGAACCTCTGTAGACAAAACAGCACCATGCACATGCAAGAAAAAGGAGTCAGAGCAAGCTTCTGTTCTGACAAATCCCCCGCCCCTCTACCCTGACCCAAAAGAGTTACTTAATACTTTTAGTACTTCCTTTTATTTAGGCAATAATCCACAGGGGGCACATGTAACCAACAGGGCCCCAAAGTGTGGCCCCTGAAGCCACACTTTTTAAAACAATATTGGAGCCATATTTTTTTTTTTTTGCCCCCAAACCCACAAAATGGCTTGCATCCCAAGTATCCCACATACAATAATGTAAGGCAAAATCAGGCAAAATCAAACCTTTGTGTCTATCATGCCAATGGATTCCACCAGCAGCGATGGGACAAAAAAAAGACACACACACCCCCCCATCTCCTTTGCAGTTGCAGACCCCTGCAATAACCTTTCATCCATAGGTTAGGCGGCACTGTGTTTTCAGTTCTGTGAACCACATGGGAGCCTGGGACTGTGCGCTGGGACATATATGTGCAGAAATTCATTCTTCCTAATTTTGACATTTCCCCGTTAAGCATACAAACCACAGCTCAGTTCTGCCCTGTTTTCCCAAAACTAAGATATCCCCCCAAAAATAAGACCTAGTAAAGGTTTTGCTGAACTGCTAAATATAAGGTCTCCCCTGAAAATAAGACCTAGCAAAGTTTTTGTATATAAACATATACAGTATATAATAAATGTTCAATTTTTTGTTCAACAATAAATGTGAATTTTTCTTCATGGAAAAATAAGACATCCTCTGAAAATAAGACTCAGCACATCTTTGGGAGCAAAAATTAATATAAGACACTGTCTTATTTTGGGGGAAACACAGTATGCAGAACTACTCCCAGATTACTCCCAAGTGCAATAGTTTTTCAAGAATGCAAAGAGCAGGCTTCAACTTTCTGCATCTTGTTGCATAACCTGTTACAATTCTGGTAAGTGGTCATTGTTACAATTTATTTAACATTTAAATGCTTTCCAATTGCTTTTATCCCTGATCACTGACTGGAGACAAGAATGCAATTTCCTGCTAATTAGAGCCTTTTCTTCCTCTCCCCTAGCAATCCTAATCTGGATTGCCATTAATACCAGCAACCTGCCTTGCAGCCCAGATGATCAGATGGGCTGTGGATAAAATTATGCTAGACCCGCATACCCCATGTCAGAGGTGTGTATCCTGCTATAGATATCAGGATTTGTAGACAGATGAGTGGTGAGTAAACCGGAAGAGGAAGATTGCAGAGCTCTACCTCTCCTTTATGTCCAATCTAGAATCCAAGCAGGCCACTAGTGAAGGGAAGTCCCTCCTTCTTCAACCAGCACAGAAGGACATCCACTGCCCTTCCCCTCTCAGCTTCCATCAGACATGTAAAGAAATAACTTAAGGGTGCTTTGTTGTTAGAACTGGTACTTAAAAAACTACATGTAGTGGTGGCTTCGTTTTGTTTTAAAGTCATTTATGTGACTTGTTGTTCTCGTCCTTGATACTAGGAGAGAACCGCACCTTCGTATCCACCTTGAAGCAGTGTTGGGGGTTGAGAAATGGGACACTAGATGTATCTTTGACCTCTTTTTATCTTCAGTTTCATTGAATGGCAGGAAGCTTTAAGCTTGGAGAAAGGCCATTGTTCACTTGCTTTGGATACAGCAGATCTGAGATTCAGTACCTGCAAGTACCTGCAGACAGAACAGGGGAGGGGAAATCCCTTAGAAAGGTAGGAGGGCTCCTGCCAGTCAGTGTCAACATTACTGGGACAAATAACCCTGTACTATGTCTTAGTATAAGACATTTTTCCTATGTTCTTATTGTTTTCGGTGTTACCTGTTTGCAAGGACTGAAGTATAATTTTTGTTGTTTGTTGTAAACCACCCTCAAGTCAATCTCAACCTATGATGACCCTGTGGATGAGACATTTCGAAAACTCCCTGTCCTCCACTACTCTGCTTAGTTTCTGTACATTCATAACTGTGATCTCTTTAATAGAATCTATCCATCTAGCATCCAGCCTTTCTCTCTTTCTACTTCTCTCCACCTTTCCTAGCATTATTTTTCCCCATCAGTCATGCCAAAGGATGACAGCCTCAGTTTTTTCATGTTGGTTTCCAGGGAGATTTCTGGCCTGATCTGCTCTGGGACCCATTTGTTTGTCTTTTTGGTTGCCCGCAGGATCCCCAGCACTCTTCTCCAGTACCACATCTTGAGTGAATTGATTTTCTTCCTATCTTCTTTCTTAACTGTCCAGCTCTCACATCCATACCTGGTAATAGGCAATGCAGTGGCTTGCATTATTCTAACTTTTGTGCTGAGTTGTATATCTTTGCATTTTAGGATCTTTTCTAATTCTTGCATAGCCACATCATTTTCTTCTAATTTCCTGGCTGCAGTTGCCTTTCCTATCAATGTTTGATCCCAGTTTATGAGAACTCTTTTACAATTTCTATTTCTTCATTGTCTAGGTTGAATTTGTGTACATTCTCAATGGTCATTATTTTTCTTTTCTTTATGTTCAGCAGTAAGCCTGCATTTGCACTTTCTTCCTTGATCTTTCTTAATACAGTGGTCCCCTGGGTTACGAAGGTAATCCGTTCCGGATTACCTTTCATAACCCGGAAGCTTTCGTTTCCCGGAGGACCGCTTTTTTCAATGGACCGCGTGGCCATTTAAAGGGGCCGCACGGCTTTTTTCGCTTCGTATCCCGGGGGATATTTCGTATCCCGGGGGATAGGAAGCCGATCCGCCGCCTTTCGGATCCCGGGGTTTTCGCAACCCAGGGGATTCGTAAGGCGGGCGACCACTGTAGTTGTTCTAGGTCTGGGAGGTTATCTGGTAGTATAATCTCAGATTGTTGATATCCCTTCCTCCTATTTTTGCTCTTCCTCCTTCTATGTCCAAGTTTGATTTTCCTACCATATGTTCTGAGTATAGGTAGAATAGGTAGGATGATGAGATGCAGCCTTCTCTGACTCCTTTGCCAATTGGGAACCTGTTTCTCCATGTTCTGTTCTGACAGTAGCCTCTTGTCCTGAGTACAGATTCCTCATCAGGACTATCCGATCTGCTGGAACTCCCATGTCTTTAAGGGTGTTCCATAGCCTTTCATGATCTGCGCAATAAAAAACTTTGCTGTACAGTAATCCCTCCAATTTTGTGGACTTCGAGTCCATGGTCTCAGTCCTTCATGGACTGACAGACAAGGAGGGTTTAAATGGCGTGCACGTACATAGTGCACGCACGAAGTTGCACACAGAAGCACACAGCCATTCAAGTCAATGGGACTTGAATATTTGCAAATTTCCATGGGGGGGGGGGTACTGATCAGATCCCTTCTGAAAATGGAGGAACGACTCTAGTCTATAAAGCACATGTTATTTTCTTTTGGAATTCCCCGATGCACTCCATTAGCCGTTGTATGTTTGCAATGCAGTCCATAGTGCCTCTTTCTTTTCTGAACCCTGCTTGGACATTTGGAATTTTCCTCTCCATGTATGGTTGGAGTCTATGGGGTGAAGCAGACGGCACAAAAGTCTGCACTGGGACTGCGCTATCACTGTTCACCCCAGGCTCACAGCAGCTGTATGTACCTGGTGTTGATCTGGGCTGCAACTGCAGTCCTGAGCCAGATGCAAGAAAGAAGCGCTATCGTACCACTCCTTTATGGGCCAGTTCTTTGGGAAAGAGCTACACGTGGGGCAGCTTCCAGCTGTGTTCGTGGCGTGTGTCATCTGAACACCATGCCCCCAATACAGCCTAATGGGGGCCCTTTTAGGCCATCTGTTTGAGGCCCAGGTTGCAGAATTTTGAGCATAGTTTTGCTTGCGTGGGAGATTAGCCCTTTGGTTCTATAGCTGCTGAAGTCTTTTGTGTCTCCTTTTTTGCGAGTGGGGATGCATATTGATAATTTCCAGTCTGTTGGCTATTGTTTTGTTTTCCATATCTGTTGACATGTGTTGATTAGCACTATAGTTGACTTTGTCAATGTACATTGCAGAAGTTTGACTGGAATATCATCTGTTTCTGGTGATTTATTTTTCACCATTCCACTTATTGCAGCTTTCACCTCGCTTTTAAGAATTTGGGTTTCATCTTCATATGGCTCTTCATTCTATGTGTTCTTCATTTTTTCATCTCTTTTATATAACTCTTCTGTGTATTGCATTCAATGTATTTTAATTCCTTCTTGGTCTTGAATTATGTTATTTTTATTGTTATAGAGCATCCCAGTCCTTGGTTTCAAATTTCCTTTGATTTCCTGAATCTTGTGGAATAGGTCTCTTCTTCTTCCCTCTTTGTTGTTGTCTTCTATTTCTTTGCAATCATCATTGTAGTAGTTTTCTTTATCTTTCCACATTAGAGGTTTTGCTGAATTGCTAAATATAAGGTCTCCCCCAAAAGTAAAACCTAGCAAAGTTTTTGTTTGGAAACATGCCCATTTTTTTGTTCAACAATAAATGTGAGTTCTTCTTCATGGAAAAATAAGACATCCTCTAAAAGTAAGACCTAGTGCATCTTTGGAAGCAAAAATTAATATAAGACACTGTTTTATTTTTGGGGAAACATGGTATTTATGGTGATATTCGTCGGTTTTCTATGGATACTTATTGCGATGATTCAGTATTATTTTGCATTGTATCCTTTGACTGCTTTTGCTACATCTTTTCTTAGTATGAAAGCCACCCTGTTTCTTCAAGTCTTTTCATTCTCTGAGTAGAACACTTTGTAGTTGTCTGAATCAAAATGGTCCATTCCTGTTCATTTTAACTTACTCACCCCCAGTACTGTTATGTTCATGTGTTCCATTTTTACTGTGTCTACCTTCCCTCGGCTCATGCTTCTCTCATTCCATGGTCCTATTTTATGTGTGGTGCTGCTTCAGATAGCATTTGCCTTTCCGAGCATGTCTACTACTTGTCTCTCCACCTTCATTTCTTCCTATCTCTCTGTTAGTGCTCTGATCTTTTCTGTGTCTCACTTGCAATGTCTTATCATAGGGTTTTCTAGGTGAAGAGATTATGCAAAGAGGGCCACCTCCACCTCCCTGGGCTCAGTGCTAACAAATGTTAGCTATGGTGTCACTGCTGATCTCTCACTTTAGTGACACCTACCACTACTGCTGCTGCCCAGTAGCTGTTTGAAGTGTAATACTGCAGCTCATTTATATGTATGTAAACACCCTCAACTCAGGTCAGTTTGTTCTTTGCCTGTAGTTCATAACAAGAATATTTTCCGGTTTGTGTAGTGTGCTCTCGAAAAAAAAGCAACCTATTTTTTTCATAAATATAGTATTTCAATTCCTGTTTGTTCCTTTTTGTTCTTTCTTTATAAATGTACCAAAATCCTATGTGTAGAAGAAACCAGGCACTCTTCAGAATGGAAGAAAATTCAAGAATAAGTAGTACCTTGGGATATTCCAGACCACCTTTAAATGTCTAGTTCCCTCTGGAGGAAACAAAAAGCCCTGGAGGCTGCTGGTGTGTCTATAACAATCTGGTTTTTGAAATTTTTAAATAAATGTATAGAATTGAGTTTCTATTCAGGGAATATATAGCCGCAACAGACCATGCTTATCCCAAAGGCACTGACTTGAGGTTTGGAGTCCCTAAACCCACCTAGCTCACTTTGTGAAATCTATTATGGTGATAGGGTTCATAACTTGTATAGCCTCTTTAAAGTTTTTAAAGCTATTCACAGTGCTAAATCTGTTCATGGGGTAGGGTTCAAAACTTGTATAGCCTCTTTAAAACATGGAATGTATTCACTCTCTACTGACCTGAAAGCCATCAGCCACCATACACAACTATAAATTGACCTCATGTATAAATTGAAGACAGGTTTGAGGGCCAAAATTATGGATTTTAATATGACCCGTGGATAAATTGAGGATAAACTTAAGGGCATGTAACCAAGAATCTAAAGGATGAAGCAAAGGAATGTGGTGTCAAAGAAATAACAAAATTCCAGCAGGCATATCTGTATTCACCCTAAAGCCTGGATAGATGAGAGAGCAGAGTGGGTTCAGTGCTTCCAGGACAGATTATGCTCTTGCCTTTCATTGGGAGATGGTTTCTTTTTTAATATAAGAGTTAAAGTACAGTCTTTACATTGTGTCATGGATAAGCTAACTCAGGTTTTTGGGGTCAATTTTTGGGTGCAACTTTTTGATAAAAATGTCTAGACTTATATACGAGTTTATTCAGTATTACAGTTGTGTCCTTTGGTTTCTCCCAAGGTAACACACATGATATTATACCATTTTTATCCTTGCAACAACTCTGTGAGGACAATAAGACAAGGAGTGAGTCACCCAGGCTGGGCCACTGAATTTTATGGCTGAGCAGTGATTTGAACCAGGCCTTCCCAGGTCTAAGTCCGATATGCTTGACTGGAATGATTGTAAGCCTGCATCTTTCATGGGAGGGAGCTCTGCCTAATAGAGTGGAACTTGCCAAACAAACATGCAAAGGAACGTGCTAATGTGTATTGGACCATCATTACCAAACAGGATGTAACATGAATGAAGGGTTATGATTATCCAAAGTAACACTACAGTTGATGGTATCGTACAGCAAAAGTCATATTTTGTTTTTAAGGTTCACTTGCACTGGATGTAGGCCCTATTCCGTCATTTCATGAAGGATGGGATTGTTTGGAAATGGTCAATCCACAGAATCACATATTTTTCTCACAACATAGCAAGAGTATCTGGAGATGATAACAGTGACACAGAGGAAATACCAATACACGCTAGATGATAGTATTAAGAATACAGGAAAAGAATACGTGAATGCGGTTGAAAATAAATAATGCAAATTGTGTGTGATTGCCATTTTTATATTCTGACTAAGGGAAACCTGCAACTTGCTCACCTATCTTCCTATGTGGTCTATAGCAAACTAATGGATGTGCAAGCAAACTCTTCTTCCTACTTCGGTCTGTGAATAAACATGGTAGCAAGAGTGTGGAAGATGAATAGAAAATTCGCTGACAATGTATTTATTTCATAGAATAATAGAATCATAGAGTTGGAAGAGACCACAAGGGCCATTCAGTCCAACCCCCCTGACATGCAGGAACTCTCGATCAAAGCATCCCCGACAGATGGCCAGCCAGTCTCTCTTTAAAGACCTCCAAGAAACGAGACTCCATTACAAGGGAGTGTGTTCCATTGTCGAACAACCTTTATGGTCAGGAAGTTCCTCTTAATGTTGAGATGGGATCACTTGTCCCGTAGCTTGCATCCATTGTTCCAGGTCCTGTTCTCTGGAGCAGCAGAAAAAAGCTTGCTCCCTCCTCAATATGACATCCCTTCAAATATTTAAACAGGGCTATCATATTGCCTCTTAACCGTCTCTTCTCCAGACTAAACATACCCACCCCCTAAGGCATTCCTCATAGGGCATGGTTTCCAGACCCTTCACCATTTTAGTCGCCCTCCTTTTCTCCACATCCTTTTTGAATTGTGGTGCCCAGAACTGGACACAGTATTCCAGGTGGGGCCTGACCAAAGCAGAATAGAGTGGCACTATTACTTCCCTTGATTTAGACACTATACTTTTATTGATGCGGCCTAAAATTGCATTGGCCTTTTTAGTTGCCGCATTGCATTGTTGACTCATGTTGAACTTGTTGAACATTTACTACTGAGATTTTTAAAATTTACCTTCAGGTACCTGGTACCTGATTCAAGACCCATCATCATCTGCATCCCTTTAAGACCTTCTGTATGGACACTATATAAATGTCTTATATTTTAAGGACCGCTCACAGGTGACAGTTCTGAAATAACAAATGTGAAACATTTATGTAATATTAAAGATTTAATTTAGGAAAGTGTGGCATAAATTCATTTGTTAGTGAGCACTAGAATAGACCCATGGAATGAAAGAGACTTAAATTGCCCTGATGGTGCAGTGATTAAATGCTGGTACTGCAGCCACAGTACTGTAAGTTAGATCCTAGAAAAGTGCTCCAAGATCCACATCGTAGGTAGATAAAATGGGTACCCAGCTTGTTGGGGCAAATTGGCATTGTAAACCACTTAGGGAATGCTAGTTCACTGATAAGCAGTATAGAAATGTACTTGCTATTGCTATTGCTATTTATCTGTTTCCCACTGAATCAGTGGGTTTTCATAAACTGGATTGTGGCTTTAGATCTGCCATGTTTGTATGAGTGACTTTACTTTTTATCTTGCCTAATGTACTGATGCAGCAGCATGACAGAGTTAATGCCTCTAATATGTACTACCATTTCCTAAATTAATAAAAAAGAAAGTTATATTTAAACATTAAAAACTACATACAGTACCTTCCTAGGTGTTGCTAACTGCTTTGAATTGTATGTGAACAAATTGAGAACTATTGTGAAAAGAAAACATATTATTGAACAATGAAAATAGTATTGGGAGAAACTTGACTTAATTCTGGTGACATAATTTAATAATAGTTTAAGTCAGTGATTTAATTCATTGCTTTATGTGATTTAAACCAAGTTGATTTAATTTATAATTTAAATTAATCTGCTTTACTAACAAATCTAAAACTATTCCTAGATATTTACTCTCAGTTAGTGCCACCAACCATTCAACATCTTAAATTCAGAGCTTGTGTTACAAACTTGCACATCTATGGGACTGGGAGCAATATTATTAAATAAATTGTACAAGAGTAACAGGAAGTTAATTGGAGCTAATGCCATGGATTCACATGCAATAAACATCAGCAAGTGAACCAAACAAGGCTCACATTTGTTGAATATATGATCAAACCATTAACCAATTCCACAAGGGAAAAGAGGAACATAAGAGGTATAACCATATATGACTAAATAATAATTCTAAAATTACACACAGAAGGTGCTACATTAATGGTCTTGAACCACAAAACTTAAATTTTAAGAATAATTGCATATAACACGTATGTACAGAATCATCACACATAACGCATACATACAAAAGGCTGACAAGTCTTACAATAAATCAGGGGAAATAATAGCATTCTTCCCTTTAATGTGCTTTTAATGAACAAGAGTCATTAAAAGAAGAAACATCAATAGCTGTCATGGAAACCCCTATGAAATACCTAAGAATAAATATTCTAATGCAGTTTGGAAACATATAATGGTCACACTTCCAAAATGTTTATAAAGAAAAATCAAAAAAGTTGAAAAAAATTATATCTTTCCTAACTAGGTAAGATGGCAGCTGTTATAATAAGCATTCGTTCCAGTACTTTTACTGTTGTGGTGCTGCCACTGACACCACCAATAGAAGGTATTGACACCATTATGTGACAATACCTTCTATTAACCTTTATACATGATAGCAAGAAGCCACCACTGACACCTTATAGGAACATGGATGCTCAAGGATTTGTTGTTGATACTGCTGTTGTTGTCTACTTTCAAGTCATTTCTGACTTATGGTAACCCTAAGGCAAATGTATCACAGGGTTTTCTTGGCAAGTTTCTTCAGAGGATATTTGCCATTAGCATCGTTTCAGGCTGAGAGAGTATGACTTGCCCATGATCACCCAGTGGGTTTGCATGGCTGAACCCAAACTCTGGTCTGCAGAATCATAGTCCAATGCCCAACCCACTATACCATATTGGCTCTGCTCAAAGATTAGGCATTATTAAATTTCCTTTTTGCAGTTATGCATTTCAGCTGAAATAATGGGCGCATCTGACAAATATAAATACAAATTACCTATGGAATAAATTAGAAAAGAATGGAAAGTATAAACAGGATAAAAATTCATACTAAGATTTTAAGTTGCTGAATATCCTTTCTTAGCAATGAGTCTACATGGCAGTTAAAGTGCCGTCAACCTGGATTATTTCTGCAGTACGGATGCAGCCCTACGTTTTAGGCAGTAATTGTTATAGCCTTATCTGGCAACATCAGGGATTTAACCAGGGTCCTTTTGTATACCAAGGCCCCGTCCAGACTAGCCCATTTGCCCTGGTTTGATCCAGATGAGATCGATCATGGCAAACCGATTCTATCCAGAGAGGAGTTCATACTACCTTTTGCCCCCATTGAGGCTTCCCGGTGCATTTTACCCCAACGAAGTTCATACACGCAAAAGTAACGATTAAAGATGGAGCCTCTTGGTTGTCAATCAAATGATGTCATGGTGACGTCTGATGCAGCCATTGGCCACGCGAGATGCTTGTGTTTGTTTTTTTTTATATTTTTTAATATTGGACAGCTTATGTGCATGGAGCATAGGGCTGGGAGCAGTGCGGATTGAGGCGATCCTTTCCTCTCCTCCTCCTCCTCCTCCTCCCAGTACTTTTTAAATTATTATTTATTATATGTTTTAATATTTTATTTTTTTATTTTTTAATTTAATATATATTTTATTAAATAAAATATTTTATTAAATATTTTATTATATTCCATTGTATTTTAATTAATTATTTATTGTATTATTTTATTTTATAGTTATTTAATTTATTATTTATTTCATTGTATTTCATTGTACTTTAGTGTATTTTATTGCATTTTATTTATTAGTAATTTATTGGATTTTTTTGTATTTTTTTTGGTATTTTTTAAAATATTTTTTTTCCTTTTTTTCCCCCAATTTGACAGCTGTCATTCGCATTGGCTGTTCCGTTTTTATGAATGGGGCAGAGGGGGAATCCCTGTCCATATATGGGGTTCCCTTTAAAAGGGCCCCATTCATTCCCTTCCAGTTTAAAGAATGAATGGGGCCCTGAAAAGGAACCCCAGTCCATATATGGACAGGGATTCCCCCTCTGCCCCATTCATAAAAACAGAACAGCCAATGCGAATGACAGCTGTCAAACGGGGGAAAAAAAGAAAAAAAATATTTTAAAAAATACAAAAAAATACAAAAAAACCCATTAAATTACTAATAAATAAAATGCAATAAAATACACTAAAGTACAATGAAATACAATGAAATAAATAATAAATGAAATAACTATAAAATAAAATAAAATAATACAATAAATAATTAATAAAAAATACATTAAAAATATTTTAATTTCAATTTTTAAAGGGCCCCATGAAAGGGAACCCCAATCCATATATGGACAGGAGTTTCCCTTTTTCCCCATTCATAAAATTGGATGGGAAAGGAGCCTCGTAGAATGAGCATAAGCTGTCAAACTGAAAAAAATAATAAAAAAATATATAAGAAATTAAAAATATTTTAAAAATACTAAAATATAATACAATTAAATACAATTAAATTACTAATAAATAAAATACAATAAAATACAATAAATAAATAATAAATAAAATAACTCTAAAATAAATAAAATAATAAAATAAATAATTAATTAAAAATACAGTTAAAAAAATATTTTAAAAATGCTGGAGTGAGTGCCCGATTTTGCCGGGAGAGGAGGCATGTTCCTCCCCCTGGCCTTCTCCCCTCCCCTGAACTTGACCCGATCGTGATCGGAGCCAAGTTCACATTCCCCGCAAACCGGTTTTTCCCAAAAGAAACGGTAAATACACCGCTTTGGGAAAACCTGGGTTAAGGGGGATTTACCCTGCTACGGGTGTGCAAAATCCGGATTCAGTAGTGTTAAATCCGGTTTCAGTGTGAACTTCTTGATTTTAAACCGGTTTGCTAACCGGTTTATAACGTAGTCTGAATGGGCCCCAAGTATACGTTCCCGCACTGAGCCATGACTCCTAACAATACCCACAAACAAACAAGGAAAACACTCAACAGACACATATCACCAAATATACGCATGTTCTCAGAATATAAATATTAAAAAATAATGGGATGGTTCTAAATTTTATTTTAACCGTATGCTACTTTATTAACCATCAGGTGAGATAATATGAAGGTCAGAGCTGAACTTTAGCCGTCAGTTTTTCAGTTGCCCAAAAGATGCATCTTTTTTTTTCTAGCAGGAAGAATGGTAACAAAAAAGTTGGCCAAATTCTCAACTATAAGTGACTAGCAGCAACCCTTGCGGAATCCTTCAGATGGTTTAGCTGACAGTTCCCAGCATTCTTCCCCTTTCCTGTTGTGGCTTGTAAAATACCAGTGTGTATAACCTCTAGCGCAAAGCATTAAGCAACCAAGTTCTGTGGGATGGTAATTATGTAAGCATTACCCATCCTTTCCACCCATGTAATTACTTTGTTTGTATTTCCTCCTTCTCACCATCTCTGAATTAAAAAAATTACATGTAGCCAGCAATGAAGATTGGAGAAAGAGATTGAGACAAAGAGAAATAAACCTACCTCCTGCCAAGATGTCATGATACAGTGGATATCTCCTGTTAAAGCAGCATTGTTTACTTCTCATCTTGATAAGTATTCTATTCAAGATCATAAGCGCAACCAACCACAAGTCTCAGAGCAGCCTTCTGCCTTCAGCTCTCCTTCCATAAGGGGAAACACTACTTCCAGCATGGGGTTGTGTGACCCATTGGCATCCCATTAACATGAGCTACAGAAATCCTGTTTCTTTTAAAAAATATCCTTTACCCATTTACCTGGCAGCAAGTCCTAATGAACTCAATGGGACCTCTAAAAAGTCATGCGCTGTAATCTACTTAATTCCAGGTGTAGCAATCATGATCTTCTTGGACTAGATCTTGTGGGACTGCAGCTTCCAGCAGCAATAACCAGAATTAGAAAGAATGCTGGGAGATGCAGTCCAACAATATTTGGAAGCTGGCTGCTGCATGATTCCCACTCCTCCTTTAACCTAGGGATTAATTATGCAATATTGATGGGAGCATCCCACTATGCTCCCATCTTTTTTTGTCCATGTGATAACGTCCCTGTATGGTTAAAGAAGCATTAGCAACTCTGATGTTTTAAATTAGAATCATGCCAAGGGTGACAAGATAAAAATGAAAAGAAGCCTCTAATTAATTTAGGAGGTTTATATAAGAAGGCATTTGAAGCGTTTCACATATTTACATGAAAGCTGCAGGGGTCAAAATTTCCTTGTCAACTCAGAATGTATATTGTTGTGGAGCTTTATCCTCCTTAGGTTCAAGTCATCCTAATTAAAACCTAATTTTAACTCTGGTTAGCACAGAGTGAGGTTATGTGGGTAATTTTTTTTCCAGTTTGCTTTAGCACAGGAAGTACACAGCCTGTCTAAAAGCACCAAAAACAAATGTTTTATAACTCTTGACAATTTCTTTTTCATGACCTTTAGCTTTACAGCATGATGCAGCTAAAAATAAATCAGAATAAGGAAACTGTGGAGTGACCATTCATTGAGATTTGTTTCCATGTTTCTGAGGGGATCAAGGGGGAAAATCACAAAACAGACTATTTATAGATTTTTAAATAGTGCACAATGTACGTGATACCTCTTTGAGCTTAGATTTTTACCAATATATATCTCTTATTGTTCTGCAACAGAGAAAGGAAAATGAGTGAACGTGTATGTGTCATTAAGTATACATTCCAGTTGGGGTATCCTAAGTCTGAAATCCTTTGTACACTTATCAGGGAATAAATCCAATTGAATTCACTTGGCCACCTTTTGAGTAAATACGTATTAACAATTGTGTTAAAACATACTGCAAAAATAACCCAATGTACATCACTAGCATTTAGTTCCTCAAACACTAATTTCAGTGGAAGTTCATTCTGTAAATTTCTTAAGAATTTAAGTGTGAAAGGGTACGAGTAAAATAAAATATTTACATCTGGAGCATAAATTGACTGTCTTAAGCATTCCTTAACTGAAATCAACAGGAGTTGGTTCTAAATAAGTGTACCTAGGATTGGGGTGTTTGTGACCTTTTACTGTTTCATAAGCCTCTGTGCTCTCCCTATGCTTAGAGGGACACCGTCAGAATAGGTAGGCCTTAAAAACTTTAAACCACACTGACAAGTGCTTCTACATGACAAATTTTACCGTAAACGTTACGGCAATTGTTTTGTTGGTTTCTTGCATAAACCTGGCTTTGCTACAGGCTCTGTATTGTCCATTTATTTTGTTTGTCTCCATGGACAGGTATGTTTAAAAGCCTAACTGAGCTGTTAAACACAAAATGGATGAACCTGTGCAGGAAAGAGGTGATTATGGCATAGTTGTATTTGTGTATTCCAAGGAAACTGTGTCAATATAATGTTCTAATGGAGGCTTTGAATAAATCTAATCACCAGGTAACATCTGAGTCATCTTGTTAAAAGATTTTATCTGGTACCTGCCTACTCAAGCTTTGTAATGTGTGTCAGATCGAAGTGTCAAGACAGGAGAATTCATTAAGCAAAAACAACAGATAATTAAGCTAGACTCACAAAACACCTGGTATTTGGATATTGCTTCCAATCATAGAATCATAGAATCATAGAATCGTAGAGTTGGAAGAGACCATAGCAGTGAAATACTCTGACAGCATTGTAGAATACCCTCAGAACAATGGTTCTGTTGGTTCTCCATATCCATGGATTTTTAGCCATGGATTCAAGCATCCACAGCTTGAAAATATTCCAAAAAGATATAAATTCCAAACAACAACCCAACTTGATTTTGCTATTTAATATAAGGGACACCATTTTTCTATGCTATTGTATTTCATGGGACTTCAGCATCCATGGATTTTGGTATCCACATATGGTCCTGGAACCAAACTCCAGTGGATACCAAAGGCCCACTGTACTTTGTAAGGAAACTTGGCTGCAAAAGATCAAGTGAGCAAGAGGTTTGTTCCATATTCTTAGTCAGACTGGACTCAGACTGGACAAAGAAGAGGAAGAGTGCTAATAGAGGACGACTTGTAAGCAGAGCTGAAAAGGAAAAGAACTCTACTTACAAGTCATCCTCTATTAGCACTCTTCCTCTTCTTTGGCCCTCTGTCAACTGCTTCATCTGTCACTTATTCTCCTATCATTCCTTTCTGGAATGTTTTCCTTCTTGTTTCCTGGCTTCTTTCTAGTCCACCTATCAGGTCATTTACTGTTTCCCTTTATCCATCATTTTATTGACTCCCTTGTCACACACTCCTCTGCCTGCTTTCCCTCTTCCCTTAACTCAGAACTCAACTATGTACTGTAGTTAATGGAAATGAAGCCTAAAAGAGTGATTCTCAACTCTTAATATCTCTTTTCAAAGAACCTGGGTCCTCCTATGACATGAATAAAAAGCCCATTCTTTTCAAGAAGGAGACCTTTCCAGACATTCTGTTACAATATTTCTCATTGATACTACTTGATGGCACACAACAACAATAACAAACAAGCTGCAAGAGAGGGTTAAGGCTCCTTTCTGAAATATCCAAAATAAGAGCCATTTACTACAACCACAGTTTCCTTAAAGTGTATTTTGTTTCATTAAAAAAAAAACCTAGAACATGCAAGCACTGCTGTCCCACATAACTTTAACTGCTACATGATGCCATGATGGTTATATGCTGCCCCCTTAAGTGCAAAGAGTTTCTTTCCCCCTCAAGCAACTTAGGGAAAGGAGAGAGGCAATGGACCAAGTGCGGACAGGCCCCACCATACTGTTTGCAGGATAGTGTCCCCTCCGTGATCAATCAGCAAGCAACCATTTAGGGCTACTATTAAAGAAAGAAACTCCAAGGGCTTCTGGTCTACTTTAATGGTTCTTCATGACATAACTATTAAACATCTTTTTTTTTTCCTTATCTGTGTTTGGAATCCCTTCGTTTCTTCCTTGATTGCTCTCTGTTTAAGGTGGTTTTGCTATTGTAACACGTTTGTCCAACAGCTCTTCAGTTTGTATTACTAGACTTTTAGGTGGATGGCTTCCTTTATAATTCCCATCTTGCATCTCAGAATGAGTTTTCTTTTCTTTTTCTTTTTTGTTATCTTCATAAGAAAAACTCCATCTGAACAGACTTCATTTAAGCAAGTAGCACAGCCCTTTTGTTGTAAAAGGAAATTAATACATCTTCAGGAAGACACCGACCTGGGGAAGGCATCCCACTGCTTCATTATAATACAGTACAATCTGACGTTGTAATGCCTTATCTCACAAGAGGATGTCTGTTCACTATGTGATTTAGATATGACAAACATCATCCTCAATAAGATTTATTCTTATTAGATGACTCTTTGCCCTGTGGCTTGGTTTTAGAGAGAGCTTTATATCCTTCAAGCTACAATTACATAGATTTATTTTTTTTAAAACAACAGTTGGAGTATGTAGTATATTGCTTGTACAAAATAATATCAGATTGTCTCCTCACACATACATACCCACACATCCACGCACACATATGCTGGTCTATTTATCCTCATCGAAATAGACCTGTTTCTACTTTGGTACTGAGTACAATTTCAATAAATTATTAGAAAGGCAATTTTTTAGAGGTTCAGCAACTTTGTAAAAAGGACAACAGCATTACAGCAATAATTCACATTTGTCCGCCCTTTTCCACCCTTTTTGTGTCCACCTTTAAAAATAAATCCTAGGTATTAATAATACGTGGCACTCCCTCCTTTAAGTCTTCAAAGCACTTTCTGTACTTTATCCGAGCAGTCTTTACTATGCCCCTTTAAGGAAAGTTAGTAGCCCTGAATACCAGTTAAAGGCTGAGGCTGAGACCTTGCAGCCTGCCTATGGCAGCGACCTAATTGACTCATGGTTGGAATGAAGTTCAAACCATTCTGCCTCCTTGCTCACTATTACAGCTGATAGTATAATTATTACACTCCACTACTTATTTTTATTCATTTAAAATATTTACACCAAGCCTCTCTGATTTACAAGTAAAATCTAATCTAACTGTTGATGGCCTGGGTAAAGAGAAATAAATCTCACCATCAGGAAGATGGGACAAGTTATTGCTTGCTGACTGCTGTTACTAGCAGTTTAGAATCTTGGGAGAGAGTTGTTAAACTGCCTCCAAGATTGAGTGACAGGAGCCACATGATAGATAGAATGAGAAAGGGAGGGAGGGGGTCCCTGTCTATATAATGAGGTAAAGGACAATGTAATGCATAAATTTTCCAACAACTACTCATTGATGGATAGATTTGGGGATAAAAATCTATGAGGAAATGGGGAAAACATCACAATATATAAGTGTATTAACTTAAAAACTTGTTTGATTGAATATGATAATGTAATATCTGGGAATTTGGATGTGAGTGGTTAGACTGGTTATAGCACATTACTAGGAAGTTTACTGGCCACCCCGTTGCCTAGCAGACTAACCAAGTTGACTCAGCTGGTTTCTGAGTTGCTGTTGGAGTCTTGGGTGACTTCAATGTTCCTCTCAAAGCCAGCTTGTTTGAGTTATCAGGAGCAACTCGGGAGTTCATGGATTCCATGACAGGCATGAACGTTTCCCAATTGGTCAATGGGCCTACTCATTGTGCAGGTCACACACTTGACAGGGTTTTTAGTACGGAACAGGAGGAGCCGTGGGCGGAGGTAATCAAAACCTTTGCACTGTCACGGACGGACCATTTCCTGATCAAGCTGGAAATAAAGGCCACTTTCCATCCCCCTGGGGGTTGCGGACCCATTAGAATGGTCCGCCCTCGAAGGCTTATGGAACCAATTGGTTTCCAGAAGGCTCTAGAGGGTTTGTTGGTTAGGAACGCCGGTGATTCTGTTGAAACCCTGGTCGACACCTGGAATACCGATGTCACCAGGGCTATCAATACAATCGCCCCTGAGCGTCCTTTCCAGCCCTATCCCAATCAGAAACCCTGGTATACGGAAGAGCTCAGGGAAATGAAGTGAGCTGGACACCGACTAGAGTGCGAATGGCAAAAGACTCACTCCCATCCGACAGAACTCACTATAGATTGCATCTTTGCATCTATGGAGAGGCTTTGCGTGCAGCGCGGAGATCTCTCTGCTCTGCACGCATTGCGTCTGTAGAGTCCCGCCCAGCAGAGCTGTTTAAGGTGGGGGGGGAGCTGACGCAGGTGCCAAACCCCCTACTGGAGCCTATGGCAGCCTGCTATGAGGTGTTTAATACCCACTTTGCAAATAAAATCTCTCGGATCAGAGCCGACTTGGATGCCAATATTTGTTCAGAGCCCATAAGTGAGGTGTCCAGCCACTCCGTTGCTGTCAGTTTACTGGATGAGTTTCAGTCGGTGAGTACCGATGACATGGACAAGCTCCTTGGAAGTGTGAGGAAGACGACCTGCTCCCTCGATGCATGTCCATCTTGGCTAGTCATCCAGGGAGGGGACACATTGAGAACATTCCTTTGGGATATGCTCAATGCGTCCCTCAGGGAAGGTATTGTTCCATCATGCCTGAAGGAGGCGGCTGTCAAGTCTCTCCTGAAGAAACCTTCGCTTGATCCCCTGGACAGGAACAACTACAGACCAGTGTCCCTGCTGCCTTTTGTCAGCAAGGTGATCGAGACAGCAGTCGCCTCCCAACTCCAAGTTGTCTTGGAGGAAACCGATTTTCTCGATCCATTTCAAACCGGCTTCAGGACTGGATTTGGAGTGGAGACTGCCGTGGTCACTCTGACAGATGACCTCTGCTTGAGTATCGACAGGGGTAGTGTGACTCTGCTGGTGCTCTTGGATCTCTCAGCGGCTTTTGACACCATAGATCATTTCATCCTTTTGGTCCGGCTGAGAGAGTTAGGGATCAGAGGCACCGCGCTCTGGTGGTTCCGGTCTTTTCTCTCCGGCAGATCCCAAAGGGTGAGGCTCGGGGACAGCTGCTCTTCTAAAATTGAGCTTAATTGTGGCGTCCCTCAGGGCGCCATCCTCTCCCCGATGCTATTTAATATTTACATGAAGCCACTGGGTGAGATCATTCGGAGGCATGGAGCTCAGTGTCTTCAGTATGCTGATGACATTCAGATATACCTCTCCCTGACCAGATCATCTGCTCAGACTTCAGACGGCGTCTCTCCTCTCAATGACTGTCTTGCAGCGGTAATGGATTGGATGAGGGAAAACAAATTGAAGCTAAATCCAGACAAAACGGAATTACTTACAGTTACAGGCCCGAAACCCGGATTAGTTATACAATCCCCAGTCCCAGATGGAGTCACACTCTCCTCGAAGGACTCTGTTCGCAGTCTAGGGGTACTTCTTGATTCGTCGCTTCACATGACTAGTCAGGTGAATGTGACAGTCAGGAGTACCTGCTACCAGCTTCGGCTGATACGCCAGCTGCGCCCTTTCCTGGACATGAAGGATCTAGAAACTGTGGTGCACACGCTGGTAACCTCACATCTGGACTTCTGTAACACGCTCTACATGGGGCTACCCTTGTGCTTGACCCGGAAACTGCAACTGGTCCAAAACATGGCAGCCAGGGTTGTTGCTGGCACATCTAGGAGAGAGAACATTACACCAGTGCTTAAATCCCTCCACTGGCTGTCAGTTAGTTTCCGGGCACAGTACAAGGTGTTGGTTTTAACTTTTAAAGCCCTACATTGCTTGGGTCCATCCTATCTTCGGGACCGTCTCTTCCCATATGAACCCCCCCTCCCTGCACACTTCAGTCCCCTGGGAGGAACCTGCTGCAGCCTATGAAGACCAGGCAGGTGCAGACCTCCCAGAGAGCTTTTTCAGCTGTCACTTCCAGGCTGTGGAATTACCTGCCGGATGAAATGCGTCTCATGGTATCTGTTGATGGCTTTAAGAAAGCATTAAAGACGCATCTCTTCTGGCAGGCCTTCCCAGACAGTACTTAATATCTCCCAGCTCCAATTATTTGGGATTTACCAATTTAAGATCATAACTCTCTTTGGTTTTATTCCCAGTGAGCCCAGCTTTCCCTTCTAATGTTAGAATTTTTAGGTTTTTACTATTGTCTTATTACATGTTCTTGGTTTTAATTCATGCTAATTTAATCACATTTTAAGGGGGGGGAGGTTGGGATGGGATTGGTTTATTTTAAATGTCTGCTGTTTTAAACATGTTGTACCCCGCCCCGATTGCTTGCTCAGAGGGGCGGGCAGATGGCCCAGCCGTGTATGAATACTTTCTAAAATTACAATGCAAAAAAATAATAATAGATTGGTTGTGACTAGCCCAAGGAAACCAAAACTCAGCATTTTCTTTATTGTTAGGTATAGCTGTTTTCTTGTAAACAAGACTCAAAGATACTTCTACCATCAGCATATATCTGACAATGAAACAGTGACTGACTGGTATCTTCACAGGTGAGCAAATAGTATTCTCTCAAACGCAAGAAAGAAAATCAATGCAGCCAGTTCCATTTTCTGATCTAGTGATCATCTAAAAGTAAAACTCAAGATTTCAAGTCATTAAACTGCCTACTTATAATGTAATAATTAAAAAGACAAGAACCTGGTTTCCAAATATCATAAGTACAGAGAGAGAGAGAAACAGGCCGGATAATACAAAGCTCATCTATTGTTTTGAATACCTATCAAGCAAGCCCCCACCCCAAGCAGTCCAAGCCATTTCCCGTGCCTTTTGCTCCAGCACACATTTGAAAGAATAGCCAGGCTCCTTGTCCCCCCTTCTTCCATATCTCCCCACAGTGTGTGAGAGAGGTTGTTGGGGGAATCATTGCCGCCAGTGCCATGTGTCTTATTCTTGTTTCTTCCTTCTTTCATGGTGAACATGGGGTGTCAGGCACCCTATGGCACCTTGACTGACTGGCAGCCATGGCATCTTGCCCTTTCCATACCAGGCCAGCTCCAGCCTTGATTGAGCAAGTGACAAGGACTTCATTGTTGGCTGTAAAGCCAGGCTGAGATTATTCTTGATTCAAGCAAGCTTTGATAACAATTTTTTGTTCTTGTTCTGTGCCTTTAAGTTGTTTCTGAATTATGGTGACTCTAAGAGAACCTGTCATGGGGTTTTCTTGGCAAGTTTCATCAGAGAGAGTTTGCCATGGTCATCCTCTCAGGCTGCATGTGTGTCACTTGCCCAAGGTCACCAAGTGGGTTTCATGGCCGAGCTGGTCATCAAATCCTGGTCTCCAGAGTCGTAATCTAACATTTAAACCACAACACCACACTGGCTTTCTGTACAGGGTGACCAGAGATCCTCCTTTTCCAAGACACGGCCTACATTTCCGCCTTCTGTCCAGGAGGAATTCCAAAATGTCTTCCATTTTAAGCATGACTAAGAAGCATGAATTTATATTTATATTAGTGTTTTTAGCTTTTCTTTTGTCATGTTTTGTATTTTTTAAAATATCCTACATTTTGCAGCACCTTATCGTTCTTTGCAATGAGGATATCTGGTCACCCTTTCTCTATAGTACTGTAATTGTTTAGTGTGGAAGGCACCTTACTAAAATTTATTTTAAAGAAAACATATTGAAAACAATATATATTCTTTAGAAGAAATTTTAGTAAGGTCCCTTCCACGTTAAACAATTACAGCACTATAACTTAACTTTAACTGCCATAGCAACAGCCTATGGGATTCTGGAATTTGCATTTGCAGCCCTTCCAAGTCTTGTGTTCTAAAGGTTTCTTGGCTTCAGCCTCCATTCTGATTAATGGTTGAGCCAAGTTATTGAGACTCTTAAACTATTTCAGTGCTTTCATCCTCTACTTTTAAGTTATGCAAATCATCTATGATCATTATTTTTGTTTTCTTAACATTCCACTGTAAACCTGCCTTTGCACTTTCTTCCTTTAGTTTCTTCAGTAGTCGTTCCAGGACTCTGCTATTTTCTGTCAGTAAGATGGTGTTGTTTCCATATCTTAAATGGTTGATGTTCCTTCCTCCAGTTTTCATGCCTCCTTCCTGTAAGCCTAATCCTGCTTCACGTATAATATTTTTGTCATACCAATTAAACCCAAACTGCAAATCCGAGAATTCCATAGGATGTAGCCATGACAATTAAAATGGAATAGTAGTGGTATAGTTATGTAGTGTGAAAGAAGCCTAAGATAGTAACAAAAAATGAAAATAAATCCTGATTAAAATTCAGTAGTGTGTAGGGGACAAATCAGATTATGAAGTCGTCCTCAATCCACCAGTTGTGAATCCTTAATTTAAGCAAAATCTATTTCATCATGTTCCAAGTTATTCTGGTTTGACATTTATACATTATGAATTATGAAATTTCACATATTGCATAATGCATATGGGTGTTTTGCCCATGATATTGTTGAGTGTTTTGACCTGAGGCTGATGACAGGAAAACCTTTGACCCCCAGACCCATCATTTCTATTGATCCAACAACCATAACAAATGCATGTTGAGCGATCAGAGAGTTCCAGCCACAGCTTGGACAAAGTTACTTTATGGAGTACAATTCCCTGACATCTCAGAAATCAGGGAGCTGTAGTTCAAAAAGTAACTTTGTACAAGCTCTGGGTCCAGCAAGCTCTTATCAAGGACACCGTGGACAACATCCCAACCTTCTAGCCGGCACTCTGCCAGGCATAGTGTATTTTGGCAACTCAGCTGAAAGCCTTTCTGCTTGAAGCACAACAAGCCAAGAAATGTCAAACTATCCCTCTCCTCCTTCTTTGTCCTTAAGTTCCTGAGCTTGGCAGTTTTTCCTTCCCCATTTCTTCTTGGCAGAATTTTCTCCATCCACATACTCCCTACGTATTGCCAAATAACTAGACCTTGCTATGTTCCCAGATTAACGTCATCCATCCCTACCTTTTAGGGGAAGGAAGAACTCTGACTCACCACATGCTCTGAATGCAAAAAGTCTGAGCTTTAATCCTTGGCATCTCTAGCTGGAAAATATGAAGAGTTGCTGCCAATCATGTAGACTGGGGATGCAGCCACCATGCAAAATTAAAGCAGTTTGACACAGCTTTAACTGTCGTGACTCTATCCTGTGGGATCTAGAGATCTATAGTTTTGTGAGGCACCACAGCTGTCTGACAGACCAGGCTCAGTACCCCACCAAACTACAAATCCCCGGATTCCACAGGATGGTACCATGACAGTTAAAATGGTGTCAAACTGCTTTATTTCTCCACTGTGTTTGGCACCTTGAGAGGGGCACGTATGCTGGGGATTGAGGCAAATTTCCCTTTAGCTTTATTTTGCATCATTTCCAGTTTTGGTTTAGCCTTGTTTTTAGCCTTTTTCAAATGTGGGAGAAAGCTTGGGGGAATACAGCCAAACTACTGCATTTTCAAACACTTTTATATCAGTCTTTGTAGTTTTAGGAGATATTTTAAGAGTTTGGGGAGTCATAAAATTGGAATTGAGGGCCACATGCACTCCAGAGGTTGCACTTTCCCCACCCTTGGTGTAGACTGTACTAAACTAGGTGGTCTACTCTGCCAGTGTATAAGGATGCTCCTAGGTTGCTACATCTCCATCGGCTTTAATTATTCTGTATATCCTGATGATGAGCTGATGATGCTCAGCCACCTCTACTTTGACCTCTGGCTTCTTGGATTCTCTATCTGTTATTTCCCTCAGATAGCCTATGTTTTCTTTAGTCTCTGACAGTCCATCTCTTTGTTCACTGTTTTTCATAAACAGCAGAAGCTCACATCATGTATTGTAATTAGTATGTTATTTTCTCCATTGCCTAGTACTGCCCTAGACAGATCCCAACAGTTGCTTAATGGCAGACCTGACCTTGGTTGAACTGTGTGTTGAGGTGTTTGCATTTGATAAACCAAAAAGTAGCCAACTCAAATGAAGGATTACTAGTCTGTTTATTAAAAAACAGACATCCTGTGCTTTTTGTTCTGCCTGCTAATCTTGGTGTGCATCTTTGTTGTTGTTGTGTGCCTTCAAGTCATTTCTGACTTACAGTAACCCTAAGGCAAACTTCTCATGGGGTTTTATTGGCAAGTTTCTTCAGAGGGGGTTTGCCATTGTCATCCTCTGAGGCTGAGAGAGTGCGACTTTCCCAGTCACCTAATGGGTTTAAATCCACATTATCTTTATTTGGCTCCTGGACATGGCAGCATTGACCCAATTCATCTGAAAAGAAAGAAAGAAAGAAAGAAAGAAAGAAGTGATATCCTGACCCAAAACAAGAAATCAGTTCCATGGGAGACTTCTGATCAGTTTCTAATTTCACTTACTAGATGAACGCACAGAGAAACCAAACATCTTGTCAACTCACAGATGGTTCCAGTCTTGAATGATATACTGTATATAAATTTTGCAGTAATTTTTAAAATTCTAGATTTCTTAATCTGCTTTTTAAAAAAATCAATCCAGTAGATTTCTTAATCTGATTTTTTAAAAAAACAACCCAGTATTACAGCTCCTAATATGACTGTACATCTCTCAGATTCTGGATTTTCATCATGATTTGGATTATCTTTCACTGCATCACTGTCTTCCAGATGTCTGACAGGAAATGCCTTGTTGCAATGAACAATTTAAGGGAAAAAATCTGGATACAGCAAAGTGCAAACCTAACATTCAGATTTCTCAACACTGTTCTCATGATGGGGAAATGACCCCTTTGCTTTATATCTGGGTTTCCATGCTGGCATAAAACAAACCAATGGCTTTTTATTCAGCAGCAATCTTTCCAATTCCTTTCCTATGATGAACTTATTGTTGGTGCCGCAGGAATATGACTCAAGGAATATGTTTGGTTTTTCGCAGAAACAGAAATTTCAAACCTCTGGTTAGCAAGGATTTTGGAAACTCAGCCAGGATGCCCCATTGGCAGGCTGGGATATGGTATCCAGCTTTGCAGTGCAGGTTTTATAGCACACCAACCCCGCCATGAGGCAAAGGAGAGTATTTACATGTATGAGATGCTGCCTGACAAAACTGGCATTGAACCAGCCAGGTGTTTATGGTTCATAGAGAAGTAGAAGAAGCATAAGGGATGAAGTCTTTGGAGCTATAGTAAGTCCCAGATTCCTCCTACAATCTCCAAGACATATAGGATCTAATAGATTCCTTAATGGGTTCCTTACAAGGGGGGGGCTTATTTTTACCAGCCTGGTAGTTTGACAAGCAAGTTAGAAAAGTTATGATGCAAAGAGATCCTGTAGCACCTTTGAGACTAGATGAAAGAAAGAAGCTGATAGCATGAGCATTCATAGACTCAAGCTTTTTTAAAAAGGAAATAAAGAAACAGTTCTAAAGGGCACAAATATTGTACTAGTTCCTGGCACTTGGGAGGGGGGGTCTACCAATCCCACCTGTCAGATAGCTTCAGAAGCGCTGTTCTAGTCTACTTTTCTAAATACAATACTATAGCATGAGTGCCAGGTATGGAGCTTTCATCTTTAATGATGAGAAAGTGGAAGATATGCATGCAACCAAAATAAGGGGAGTACCCTTAGTTTGCAGGCGAATGGTTCTTTCTTGCTTTGAGGAACAGTGAATTTTTGTCTGACATATTATACCCTCCACCTATAGCCAGCGAAACTGGATTTCTGAGGACTGGTTTTGGGATGGCAATTGCACCCTGTGAAGGAACAGTGAGCACTTTGTGTTCATTTGTGTTGATATGTATTGGTTTGACAGCACTTCCTATGTGATTGTGTTCAGTGGCTAAGTTCAATTTGTTGTAAAATACAAGAAGGTTGTAGGGAAAAGAAAGTGAAAACAACATTGTATAAGTACATAGTAAGTGAGCCAGGCCTAGAAAGAATAAGTGAATGTGGTGGCTGGAAGAAAGCTGAAACAGGAAGCAAAGCTGAGGTTGTGGAAAGAGCATTAGAATTACAATAGAAGTTGAAAGAGGAGAGAAGGCAGATCACAGAGATAAGTAGGCCAACAAGCCGTAATCCAAGAGAGGAGTAAAAACATCAGAGAAATAGCTAGTTGAAGAAGAAGAGCTTTCCAGTAGGCCCCTGGAAAGAAATGTTTGCCTGGAATCTGAGAGGAAACAAACAGGAGAAGTGTAAAACCTGCATTTCTTTGGGACACTGGATAGAGCTAGAGAAATCAGTTTATTTTTTTAAAAAAAATATTTTCCTATTGCTCAACTAGGGAGCCAGCATGCTATAGTGGTTTGAGTGTTGGACTATGAGAACAAGGTTCAAATCCCCGCTCCGCTATGGAAACTCGCTGGGAGACCTTGGGCAAGTCACACTCTCTCAGCCTCAGGAAGGCAAAAGCAAGCCATCTCTGAACAAATCTTGCCAAGAATGCCTCATGATAAGTTTTGCCTTAGGGCCAGCATAAGTTGGAAATGGCTTGAAGGCATACATGAACAAATTGCACAGCTGGCTCTTACTATAAAGTGAAACAAAACTGAGCTCTAACAAGAAAAAAAAAGTGAAGTGTTGCTGTTGTTTATATAATAGATTAGTTAAAAAAATTAAAGTTATTATTCCTGTGGCTTGCAGTTATTAGCTGCCTGTATCACTCCACCAAAAAGGGATTAATTTGTTGGGGGGGGAGAGATTTGGGGCTGCATTAGTGGAAACAATAGCCTAACAAATACAGTCACCTGGTGCCAGCAGAAGAGTTCCTGGGGGAGAGAGTAAGCACACAGTTGTACACTCTTTTTAGCCAGTTTCACTCCTCTTGGCAAGGCAAGGCTTGACTGGTCCATTGCGCACTCTCACACTTCTTTTTCCACTATTTTAATGTGCAGCCTCCCAGCTAGTCCTATTTTCCTAGCATCTCAGTTTTTGCCTTTTAGCAGCTGCTGATAATAGGAGAAGGAACACATTGGCCTTTCTCATAGTGAGAGGCACACCATTCTTTCTCATAGGTCCTGCCCTAAGTCTGCATGTCTTCCAGAATTCTTTTGTTGGGTCTACTTTATCCCTGTTGGTGAGATCAGATGAGAAACAGCTTGGAATGTAAAGCTGGCCAAAATCTTTGAGATCACTTCAAGTATGGTTATAGTAGCTGTTCTTTCTTCCCTTGTTAAATGCTGCATGTTGATGGTGAATTTAAAAGGAACACGGGAAGATGTTGTGCACAAAATTTTAAGTGGTGTTGGGGTAGCCTTATTGGTGGCTGGTAACATCCGTGTTGATGGCACCATAAATCTGCTGCAGTCCAAATTTTAAAAAAGCTATCAAAGGTTCATTATTATTATTATTATTATTATTAACCTTTATTTATATAGCGCTGTAAATTTACACATTATCATTATTTCATCATTATTACAGAATCATAGATTCATAGAATCATAGAGTTGGAAGAGACCACAAGGGCCATCCAGTCCAAACTCTGCCATGCAGGAACTCTCCATCAAAAGATCCCCGACAGTGATGGAATTGTTTTGGGGTGCTTTGAAACTATGTTGTTTGGGAATTATTTTCAGGATCCAGAATCTAGGATGACTCCTTTAAAATTTCAGTTAAAACATGGCATAGATTTGCTTGGCATGGTAGCCATCAGCCATCACTGTTTGCTCCACCTCAGTGATACTTAAAAGTTTTCTCTGCATTCTGTACTGTGATAATATCAGGAAATTCTGAAATATCCGTCATTCTGCGAGGTGATGTCACTGCCCACACACTGGTAGGGCCAGAAGAAATTGGTGCTGTGAAGGGTCTGTCTTGTTGAGCAGCATAGACAAGGTTGGCCCAAGGCATTTTACTCTCTGAGACTCTGTAGCAAATGATGACCCAGACATCAAGTAAAGTGGGCCCTTGGTATCCGCTGGGGTTTGGTTCCAGTACTCCACATGGGTACCAAAATTGGTGGCTGCACAAGTCCCATTATATACAATGGCATAGTAAAATGGTGCCCCTTATATAAAATGGCAAAATGAAGGGTTGCTCTTTGGATTTTTTAAAAAAATATATTTTCAACTGCAGACGGTTGAATTCGCGCATACGGAATCTGTGGATATGGAGGGCTGACTGTATATAGAAGCAGTGACCACCAAACACAGTTATTTTTTTACACCTGAGGCAGAACAGCCCTCAAGATTCTCTCTCACACTTCAACCCTAGAAGTAAAATCATTATTATAAATCAAATTAATTATTAATTAATTAATTAATTATAAATGAAACACAACTGGAAATTAAATAACCATATGCTGTCTTTCATTATGAGACCTTGCATGGCATAGGTAGATTGGACTATAAATTCAGCTCCCTGCTCAGCCATGTAAACTTACTGGGTGACCCTGGGCAAGTCACACTCTCTCAGTCACACACTCAGGATGGCAGTAGTAAACACCTTTGAAGAAACTTGCCAAGAGAAAAAAAAAACAAACAAACAGCTGCATTTATATACCGCTTCATACCCTTAAGGAGTGTCTAAGCGGTTTACAATTGTAAGCTATTTGCCCCCCAACAATCTGGGTACTCATTTTAGCGACCTCGGAAGGATGCAAGCCTGAGTCGAGCTTCAGCCCTTTGCTGGTCTTGAACTCGCCACCTTATGGTTTTGAGTGAGTGGCTGCAGTACAGGCATTTAACCACTGAGCCACCAGAACCCCATGATAGGTTCACCTTAGGGTCGCCATAAATTAAAAACAACTTAAGGGCACACAGTAACAACAAAATAACAACAGGCTTTCCTTACACCTGAAATTTTGCGGCTTGTTGTGGCTGCCTAATTGTAAGCCTGGCCCTGCGCACAGAACAGGAGCTGGATCAATAGAGTGGCTTGTTTTGCAGGATGTTTCAGCCTCTTTTAGGGCACTCCTGCATTCCCAAGTCTACAAACTGGGAATGGTTGTGCCAAATAATTTGAGGCAAAATCACTCAAATTCACCCAAACAAGTTGAAAAGCTCAGCAGAGAGAACCCTTGATGATTCTTCTATGGTGCTTTTTTAAAAAAATCTCTACCACTGAAGACTTTGCTATCAATAGAAATGTTGCAGTAAAAGTCACATATAAAGAGGCAGGCATAGTTACACAGATTTACACAGATTATAAAGCAGAAGTTTCCAGACAGTTAAATGATACTGCTTTTTTACAGGCATTTAATTTATAATCCCACATGCTAAGGCAAAAAACAGAAGCTTACTTTGAAATCAACACAGCATTCCAATTATGACAGATCATTAAACAGGGCATTTCATATTCGATTGGAGAATACCTAATTAAAATACTCTGCACTACACTTTACACAAATCCTAGGGAAAATATACAATTATTTACAATGTGGAGGTATCATTTTTTAAAAACCATCAGCTCATTTTATTGATGATCTTAAATCATATATCTACAAAAAAAAGCATCCACCACACGAAATATTGTAAAGGCACAACACATTTTGAGGGGGGGAATCCTCTGCACTGAGAACAAGATAAATCTGTACTAAGTATACAAAGTTGCTGTCAGAAAGTTAATTAATACTAAAAAAAATTTGCTAATTTTATTGTTGTTGTGTGCCTTCAAGTCATTTCCGATGGTGACTCTACGTCAAAGCTGTCATCAGGTTTTCTTGACAAGATTTGTTCAGAGGGGGGGTCGCCATTGCCTTCCTCCGAGGCGGAGAGAATGTGACTTGCCTAAGTTCACCCAGTAGATTTCCATGACTGAGCAGGGATTTGAACCCTGGTGTCCCAGATTCCTAGGGCAGAACTGAAATCATTATGCCATGCTGGCTTTTGCTAATTTTGCTAGTTTAGCTACTTGATATTGATGGATTGGCACTTGGTAGTGGAACATTACAAGCTGCCTTATACTGGGAGCTACCAGTCCATCTAACCAGTATTGTCAGCTTTGACTATCTGCAGTTTTCCAGAGTTTCAGGCAGGGATTATTTCCTGTCTCTACCTGGTGATGCCCTGGTAGTTTCCCATCCAAGTGCTAACTGGTCGTGGTCCTGCTTACCTTCAGAAATCAGACAGGATCAGGTGTTTGTAGGGTGATATGGTGATATAATGCTAGATATTGAAAGCAGTTGGATGGGGTAACACATTTATTATTATTTATAGCCCGCCCCTCTGAACTGGCAGTTGGGGCGGGGTACAACATAGTAAAAGCATCACAGGTTAAAATACAACAATCCCATCCCCCTGAATATTAACTGAATATCTAGATATAATTGAATTATTGTTGATGTGGGAGTGCACCTAACCCAGGTTATGTATTCACCCTATGTAGGTGAGGTAGCACATTCCTTTAATATGCAGGTCTGAGATGTTAGAGTTGCTCCTTTACCCAGTGCTTCTGCTGAATATTCAAACAAGTGGTCTACACATGCTTTTTACCTGCTTTGCCTCATCTATGAACTGAGACTTTCCCTGGAGAAGAAAGACACATTATCATACTTGGTGTGCTATTGCCACGTTGGAAGACTGCAGTAATGTTTTATGGGGGCTGCCTTCAAACGGATCCAGAAATTTTAATTTGTCCAAAATCTTTCCACAGTTCTAACAGTGGCTCTTCCATGCTTTTACATTTCATTGTCTGTCTGTTTGATTCCAGGTGTTCGTTCTTTCTTTTATGATCCCACATGGCTTGAGAAAACCCACCTCGGTCCAATATAGGAAGAGGCGGGATACAAATAAATAAATATTATTATTATTATTATTATTATTGATACTTTGTTATTTGCTGTTATTTGTTGTCAAGTCAGCTTTGATTTAAGAGACCCTTTGAATGAGAGACCTCCAAGAGCTCTGCTCATCAGCAGCCCTATGCATATCTTGAAATGTAGGGTCATGGCTTCCTTAATTGAATCAATCTAGCCATAGCATGGTCTCTTTCTACCTTCTACTTTAGCAAACATTATCAGTATTTCCAATGAGTCACATCATCTTATATGCCCAAAGTACAACAGTTTCTTCATCTTTGCTGCTGGTGAGAGTTCGAGCTTGATTTTCTCTCTTTCTTTCTTTCTTTTCTTTTCTTTACTTTTTTAAAAAAAAATTATTTGATTTTCTGGGTACCTTAAGGACTCCAAAATATTTATTTCCATGCAGTTCTGACTAACATCAGTGGTACTATTCCCCCATGTTCCCCCATGTAACTTGATATGGCAGGTGAGAACAAGCAGCTGGATGTTAGTGCTGTGTTGACAATTTGTTGAATTTCCTTATGGGAAGAATCAGTCTGATCTCTTCCTTTCCATCATCAAGGGAAAACTCTTTGGTGTTTGGTCTTTCAAGGCAGGCTTCCAGGATTATTCCAAATGGGTGTCCTACGCTGTTTTGCTGATGTCTCTCCAGTTGTCATATTTTTTAAACAAAAAAATCATTTACAGTTATTAGATTCATGTTTTTCACTGCTACTATTCTGTGTTTTAGATGCCACTGTGTATTATGTTTGCTGTTTTCTGTAGCTGGTTTGACCCTTTAAAGACACTTCTGCTTGTTTTTATTGGTCCTTATTTGCTGTTAACCATGTTGGTGTTTTTATTTATCTAAAGGAAAAGCAAGATTAAATGTATGGTCCTAAGCTCTGTGTGCCGATGGGGAGGACGATCTGATCCAGGTCGACCACTATGTTTATGGTAATCAAAAATCCCTCTGACCATGGGAGAAACCATGGCTTTACAGAGACTACAAAGATTGGCTGCTGAGAAACAGGAACTGCGCTCAAAGGGCTGTGCCTTCCAGTCAATCACAATGCTGAGCCCATTGCTTACCCCCAACATGCCAATAGTTCCAGACACCAACCAGCACCTTCCAAACTGCATCTGGAAGAACTCTAGCCTCTTTCATACTAGACAGTTATGGCACCATGATTCCACTTCGACTGCCATAGCAACATCCCAAGGAATCCTGGGAATTATATCTTAGGTAGGGCATTTCTAATTCTTCTCCAGAAAGATGTAGTATTTCACCAAATCACAAACCCCAGGATTCCATAGAAAGTTGCCATGGCAGTTAAAATGAAATATAAGACTATAATTACATCATTTGAAAGGGTCCTCTGTCATTCATATGTATGAAGTCTGATGTCTGGAACAAAGAGATATGTGTAGCTCCATTGCGAATTGGTCAGACTTACCAAAAATCACACACACACCCAAAAAAGACCCCCATAACCCTCTCCTTAGGAGCCATTGACCAGCCAGCTATATCATCACCATTGACTATATATCCTTGACAGTGCACCTGTAGCCAAGTGCTCTCACCTTGATGTGATGTGCACTCATATTTGCATACAAGGGGATACAGAGTTGCACATGACACAAGAAAGTAAGCACACAGCTTCAAGTGAATCAGAGACACACAAAGCTGGGACAAAATAATCCCTCAGATTCCCCCACTTGCTACAGCACACAACAGAAGGACAGGCAGTAAATGGCAGCATATAATGGGTGCTCTGAAACACATTCTGTCATGGTGCTTTCACCTGGGCTGGCTTCTTATGTCAACTGAGGATGGAGCACTATATCTTCTGTCAATAAGGAAATAATGGTTCTGGAATAGGTTCTCAATTATAATATGGCAGAGTTGTGATTGGAATCAGCTAGCAAAATGTGGATAATATTTTTTTGGAACTAATACTGTTTCTTGTTTCAATTTATGTGATTTGAAATGCAAGTATGTTTGAATTTAACTTCCAATATGTTAATAGAAACCTAATTAGGGATAATATTGTTCTAGTTTGAATAATATGGGCGAATTATAATTACACTCTACAAAATAACAACAGATTTGATTTTGCTTTCTAATGATCTTGAGTATTGGAGTTTGGTGATAAGGAAACTAATGCATTCACATTTGCTTATTGTATCAATACAGTCTAATTTTGTTGGCTCTACTATTGAATTATCTGATGAATATAACAAGCAGCTTTGATTTAGTGTCATACTTTTTTCATTTATTAATGTTCTTTGGTCTGAAGAGCAATATGTTTGTTTTCACTAACAATATTAAATAGGAATCAATTTTCATATCATCATTCATCTGTTTTTTCATATTGAATAGCCAGAACTCATTTAACTGAAGTATAACAGATGTGAAATGAAGTTCTTGCTTAATTGTGCTTCTTCATAGATTCTTAAAATCCGTACTGCCATCGAATATCCCACTGGTGGCAGCATTTGCTGCCAAAACAAAACTGCATTACTTACAGTGCCTCTACATGGGGTTTTGTTGTATTCAGTGTTGCCCTAAATGTGTGGGGCTAGTAGAGCCTCCACAGACAGTAGCAATCTATTATTAGTTAATTTGAGGAATGCTCATCTTGGGTTATGTGAGAGGGGTTAACATAATATGCAGGATCCGATACCAGCTATATTGGTTTTAACTGACAGAGACCCCAGTTGAACTTTTATTAGAAGAAACTTGGAGCACACACACACAGGTAACTCATCCAAACCACCAACTCACAGAACTAACCAAATGGAGGAGCAAAATGGGATAGCAGACTTGGGGCCTTCACAGACAGGCCAAAATAAAGCTGTTTCGGGTCACTTTGAAGGTATGCTGTTTAAACGACACATGCTTCTGAAGAGGCCAAAAGCTGCACCAAATCTGCGCCCCAATCCTTAGGACTGGAGCGTGGCTTTGGCACGGCTTCAGGCCTCTTAGGACGCATGCATCATTTAATCAGCATACCTTTGAAGTGACTCGAAACAGCTTTATTTTGGCCTGTCTGTTCAGACCCTTAGAGCCTTGGGAGAGAGGGTGCATTTACCTATCTTGAAGGAAGAATCCACAAAAAGCGGGAAGTAGAAGGACTCAAGCTGCTTGAGTGAGCAGCTTCAGGAAGATGGCAGAGGGGACAATAGAACTCAGCCCAAAGCCTGAGGGCAACACAACAGTCAAAGTGCAAGTGGGGGGGAAAGTTGACTGCAGCAACTCTTACAAAAAGGTTTCATTTTGGGGACAACATTTATACCCTTAATCCACAAGAATTCCAAGGGAAACCAAAAGTTTGATTACCTCTGATAGAATCTGAGATTGTTTTTAAAGTGAAGAGTTTGTTTAGGTATTCGGGAAATGGGAAGGTTTATTGTGATCATTGGTGCTTCATAGACTTTACAGCATCTAGACAAGATCTAGATTCCCCAGAAATGTGAGGACAGGCAGGGGGTGTTTAAGAACACATAAAAGATAAAAGGAGATTTTGGTCTTATTTGATCTGGCAGAACTCATCTTTTGGCTTTAAGTTTTCATCAGAAATGTGGGGGGATGGGTGGCGGCACATATGTTGGTGCTCTTTCTTGCAAGCTTCCCCCTCATATGGCTGTGGCTACAGTGCTATGTTTATCATCTCAGACCACATCCCCTCATGCTGGCACCTTAATATTACATCTAACTGTACCTGGATTGATAATGTGTATCTGGAGCTGTTTAGGGCATTATATCAGGGCATCCAAGATATCCCAATCACATGAGCTGAGCTGAGCCTATACAGCTCCTGGCATTGAAGACACAGTTAACTAGTGTGGACTGCAGACAAGCTAATTCGTCTCAGATAATTTATCAGCATTGCAAAATTGGACAGCACCAGTGATCTCCTAGATAAGTATTTGTACAAAATACACTTCACAACATATGCCTAATAAGAGCCCTCTACTGTATTGCCAAATGATCACAGATGGAGGTGGCAATAATGGAGCTGATTTCTTAGGAGATCTGATAGTGGCCCCAACTCCCTTCACCTCCACTGCTGTAGCCTGATAGACTGTTTCAGAACATGTGGAAAATGGGGAACAAGGCCAGTAGGCCTAAGATCTCTCCTACTCAATCTTAATTCTACTCAGAATGAATTCCTATACAGGGCTCTAGATTTTTTTCTCCCCATTGAGGATTCAGGTCATGATAACAATGCAGTAAAACAATGCAATACAGTCAAGTGATAATTTTGGCTTTTTTTGCTGCTGCTGCACAGGTCCTACCCCACTCCATCTAGGAAAATATTTTTGAACAAATGAATGGGTGTCTCTCCAAGAAGCCTCCAGTAGCTTTTTGGAGTTATTTGGGGTGGGGGTGGGGGGATACCATAGGTCAAACACCTCCCCCAAACCCCCAAATATTCTTGAAATTCCAAAAATCAAAAACTGGAAGCAGATGTCTGGCCAGTCCCAGTTTTTGTGTGTGCATGCATGCGTGCGTTTTTACACACTTCTGGGCATTTTGGGGCCTTGTGTGGTCCACCATACAATGGGAGCTAAAACATACTTCCTAGTTATCACAGAACATTTTTAATCCTCTCTAAATATTACTCAAACGTTAATATAGAATGTTGGGAAGTTGTGGGTTCTTTTAAGTAACAATATGTATTTGCCTTGTTATGTAGGATGTAGGAGCCATGGTCTCTAGTACTAATTGCAAATTATTGACCTTTGTAAGAATCATGAACTTGCTTAGTTGTATGCTCTTTTCATAACTAACTTTTGGAGCATCAAGATAAGAGAAATATATATTTATTTCTAACGTGAAAAATGTCTCCTTTCACATATATTGTATTTGGCTGGCTAACAGTCTGCGGAAATCTGAAGCCTCTATTTACTGTTTGAATTGTTTGTCATTTACTGGGGGGGGGGGGATTCTGCTGGCAGGGTTATGTTATCGATAGGAAGATAGAAAATTAGATAGGAAACAGTCAAGAAACTTGAATAGAGTAAGATATTGGACTTCTTAAATATAAGAGTATCCATTTCCTATAGGTGAAACTAGCTAGCACAGAGCACAGTGCTGATTTCACAAGCCCCTTCCCATCATCTTTTCCACAACAGTCTCTTTTCAGTTAAAATCAAGTATTACTGTTTATATATCAGCCTACAGTTTTATTAGATTTGAATACATATGTAGGTGTGCATGCATAGACACATACCATGTCTCTGTTCCTGTAGTCATTACTATCTCTAAACCCTGGATTTCAGTGGTTATCAAGCCTTTTATTATTTGGGCCCATTTTTAAAAAAGCAACAACAAATTATATGGATACTTGGATAACCATGTAAAACATTTTGTAAGACTCCAGAGTTTCCTTCTCTTTGAGGTTCATCAAAGCCTAAGCAGAGCATTTTTCTCAAAGCAATGGAATTTCTGCTGGTTAGTAGGGACCCTGTTCAAACAGACTACCTTATACCTCCTTATTGTATAAGCACTTTCTATCTTTTGAAATATTGTATTTGTTTGTCTCAAGGCTTTCCACTCCACCAAATGCATCTGAAGAAGTAGGCCCAAGTCTCGGAAAGCTCGCACTACCAACTTCTCTCTTTCAGTTAGTCTCAAAGGTGCTGCAAGATCCCTTTGCATACTGTGTTTGTTTGTGTTTATAACATTGCTAAGCTTCCAATCAGTAGAAAGATCCCCATACATTTTAGTGCAAATTAATTTCAATAAAAATTAAAACTATAGAATATGAAAATAAAACATGCATCTTAAATGTAAAACAGCATCCGAATAAAACTAGAAATTAAAAAAAATGGTACAAGGAACTTGTGTGTGTGTGTGTGTGTGTGTTTTAAGTTAAATGTTTAGAAAAATAAAAAGGACTTAACCTGTTGTCAAAAAGACCACAACAGAGGGGCTTACCTGAGGAGGGCTTTCCAAAACTTGGGCATGACTGTGGAAAAGTCCCTCTCCTTGGTGAATGTCCACATCACTTCATTGGACATGTGTACACAAAGATAAATCACCATAAGTCAAAGTCCACAACCACAGGGAAGGACATCTGAAGGAGACCTTATGCTCCAGGCAAATCTCTGTGGGAAGAGAGGGTCACTGAGGTAGCCCTGGGATTTATAATTTCAGGAAGTTTTGAGAATTCTATCCTTGCTTGAACAAACTGCAAATTCTAGTATTCCATAGGATGTTCTCATGGCAATAAAAGAGTATGAGAGAATTGGCCCTTTCACACTACACGGTTCTAACACTGCTCCAATCCACACTGCAGAAATATCAGTTTAAAACTGCTTCAAGTGCCCTGGCTGAATGCTAGGGAATTCTGGGGAATTGTAGTTTTGCAAGACATTTAGCCTTCACTGGCAGAGAGCTCTGGTGCCACAATAAACTACAATTTCCTGGATTCGCTAGCACTGAGCCAGGGAAGTTAAAACAGTCTCAAATTGGATTATTTCTGTATTGTGTTTTCAACCACTAATTCCATTTTAAATGCCATGGCTGCTTCCTATGGGATCCTGGGATTTGCAGTTTAGGAAGGGGCATTTAGAATTCTCAGTCTCAGAGAGCTCTAGTGCCCCCCCCCATTGCATAATCCCAGAATTCCATAGGATGCAGCCATGACAGTTAAAATGGAATCATAGTGAGTACAGTACCGTGAAAGGGCAAAAGATCTGAAAACTGAGTTGAGCTTAAAAAACTAAAGGTTAATCTCACCTTCTGACATGGAGCTAGAAATAGTTTGGGGAAGGAGTGCAAATGACATAATGCAATCATATCAGCCAATTATATAATAGTTATTATACATGCCTATGGGGCGGGATACGTGCAGACAATCAAAGATTTGCAGCTTTTTATGATAATAATGGCATTATGTCTGCTTGGTATAAAAGATGGTCAGGCATTTTATGTAGATTGGGGCAGGGCAATAGGATTTCCATCAGGAAAAAGAAGCTTTTGAATTGTGGTCAACTGCAAAAATTCACACGCATCTTTTAATTCATTTTCAGAAAGAAATATTTGAGAATTCAACATCCTGAAAATCCTGCCAACCCTATCCAAGATGAATGGCCCTCCATCTATTTATCAAATTCAGCATATATACACACACACACCATTTTCAGTGGCAGCTTCACTTTCATATTAAGGGTAAAGGCTTTGTATGTCCTGGAATACGTTTACCATTGAAATATTGAATATGCTGGGCCCTTGCCACTGAGATTTGGTTCCAAGACCCCCATGGATATCAAAACCCAGGCATGTTCAAGTCCCATGATATACAGTGGGCTAGTAAAATGGTGTCCCTTATATAAAATGGCAAAATCAAGGTTTGCTTTTTAGAATTTATATATTTTAAAAAATATTTTCAAGCAGTGGATGGTTGAATCTGTGAATAAAGAATGGACCAACTGTAAATTACAATGATCCAGAACATATTTAGCATTGTATGTGGAGCTATCTTGTAGCAACTTTGAGACTGACTGCATGAAAGAAATTGGCAGCATGAGCTTTCGAAGACTTCAATCTACTTCCTCAGAGGCATTTGGTGGAGTGGAAGCCAGGTACAGACATATATACGCATAGAAAACTGGTCTTTGTGCATGGAGATGAACTGGCAGATCTAGTTTTGCTATAGGACTAGACTGTGGTGAGGAGAATAGATGAATGTAGTGCACCCCCATGAGGATGGGGGTCAGATAGTGTTGAAGTGTGTGCAGTGTGTCAGGAAACCATTGTCTTTGTAGTTTGTGGATGAATTCCAGTTCAGCTGTTTCTCTTTCCAATCTACCTTTGTAGTTCTTTTGTTTTCAATGACTACTGTTACGAGGACTGAGATGGGCGATTGAAATGTTCTGCCATCTGTTTTTGTGTATTTCCATTCCTAATGTCTGATTTATATCCATTTACCTTATGGCGCAGGGACTGGCCTGTTTGCCCAATGTAGAGTGCTGAAGGGAATTGCCGACACAGTATAGCATAGATCACATTGGAGGATGAGCATGTGAAGGCCCCCCCCCCCCAATATTGTGGGTGACACCATTAGGTCTTGTGATGACATTTCCTGGATAAATGTATGGGCAGAGTTGGCATCTTGGTTTGTGGCAATGCTTAGTACCTGTGTCCCCATCTGTGTCATGTGTCTTCCTGTAGGCGAGTACCTGTTTGAGGTTTGGAGGCTGTCTGTAGGCGAGTAAAGGTCTGCCACCAAGAGCCCTTGAAAGAGTGGCATTATAGAATAGGTTGTAGTTCATGGGAACTGCATGTGCCTACTAGTGGGTTTGTGTCATTTCCCCTCTTCAATTCAATACAGTTTGTTCTGTAATAGATAAGTCCTACACCAACCCAGAGGACCTTCTCTGCAACTGCTCCCAAACTATGGAACGGCCTGTTGGACAAAATCCATCACATTACAATCCTGCATAGCTTTAAGAAAAACGGTCAAGACAGATCTCTTCCGCCTCTCCAGAATAGGTCCAGCCACCCATTGAATTGACTGTTGTGTAGTCTATCCCGTCAATTATTTTGTATCCCATCCTTCCAGTTTTAGTTCACTTAAGTGATTTTTAGTATGAATTTTTGATGTATTTGTGATTTGTTATTTTGAGGGGGGGGGAGGGTGGAATCTGGGATTATTGTGTATTGTTATTTTATTGTGTATTGGACTATTTTACTGTAAACAGGCTCGGTCCTAATTGGAGTAGATGGGATAGAAATAAAAGTTTCTGTTGTTGTATCGGAGGGCTTGGCTGTAGACTATTGTTACTATTATTATTATTATTATTATACATCTTGCCTTATTTGTTTTTTTCATTTCATGTGTTGGGTTATGTAGTTTGAGGAATACTTCTTGTAATTCCTTGCGTTTGGCATCCCTGTCTTGTGGGTCTGAGCAGATGTGATTTTATCGGAGGGCTTGGCTTTAGACTATTATTATATGTCTTGTCTTAGTTTTTTCATTTTGTTTTTTTCACTTTCATTTCATGTGGTGGGTTCTGTAATTTGAGGAAGGAGTTTGTGATATCGTGTGGTGCTTATCTGTCCATTTTGTATAGCTGAATGGTGGCATCTAGAAAGTGAACTTCTTCAGTAGATAGTTCCAGGCTGAGGCTGATGGTGGGTTTGAAGTGGTTGAAACTCTGGTGGAAGGTCTTGAGAGAGTCTTCTCCAGGAGTCCAAATTATGAAGATATATCATCCATGCACTTCAGGCAGAGGAGCATTTCCTAAAAGTCTTATCTCCAGGTATGTGGGAATAAACCTACCTCCCTTCTTTAAAATGGCCCTTTTTATACCAGTATGTTAGCTATGTACAGAAAACCTGATGCCAACATAGATTCTGAGACTTGATTCCAGGTTTGTTAACATTAAAACTATGAGGGGGCTGGAGGACTGTCGGTGTCCGGTGGTGGTGATCGGTTTCTTCATTTTTGTAGAATTCAAGGATGTAGCTGTGTTAGTCTCTCCAAATCCATTTTTAATCTGTTTTAATTCAGGTTTTATTGTTATAGTTTTTTGCTTTTGTATGGGGATCAGGGATTATATTTTATTGATGTTATGTAACTGATGTTTTGCTATGCCATTTTATTACGTATAATATTGTGTTTTGTAACCCGCCTCGATCTGCAGGGGGAGGCGGGAAATAATTACATTATTACTATTATTATTAGCCTGGGAAGTGAGCATGCCAAGGGATCTTGCAGAAGAACCTTTGAAACTGAGGGATGCTGCCTCTGCATCTGAGGAAGTAGAGAGGGAAGCTCATGCTACCAACCTTTTTTTAAAAGTTAGTTTTAACAGGTAGCTAGCTGGAAAACCAGCCTGCTGATGAATCTTGCAGTACCTTGGAGGCCGACTAAGAGAGAGAGGTCGGTGGCCTGGGCTTGAGAGGCAGCATGGTGCAGTGGTTGGAGTCCTGCTGGAAGGGGACTTTGGAGAGCAGGGCTGCATTCCCAGGCTCCGGGTGCAGGATGATAGGGCTGCCATAACTTGGGAAGGACTTGAAGGGGGCACACAACACACACATACCCAAGAGGCATCTGTGGGAAAGAAGATGAAGCAGCCTTGCAGGAGGCAGGCAAGCAGCAGCAGCAGCAGCAGGGAGGAGGCTGGCGCAGCCCCCGCCCCAGAGCCATTGTTCCCGGCTGCTCCTGCGGTCCCTCCCTCCCTCCCTTCCTCCTTCCTTCCTTCCCTGGATCCCTTCTGCTGCTGCTGCTGCGGGCCAGGCTCCCCCTCGGCCGGGCTCCAGCTGGGCCTCTCGTCCTCGTCGTCTTCTTCGCTGAGACTGCGGGCCTCCAGGCGAGAACCAGGGACCCCCCCCCCTCTCTCTCTCCCGCGCTGGGAGACCCCCGGTCAGTCGGTTGGTCCCCCCGGGCTAGCCATCCTCCGCTCTCTCTCCCTCCCTCCCTCCCTTCCTTCCTTCCACTACCCACCCACCTAGCTCCCTCCCTCCCTAGCCAGCCACTTACCCATCTTCCTATCTACCTACCTATCTATCTACTTATTTACCTGCCTACCTATCTACTTTCCTACCTACCTACCTGCCTAGCTAGCTACTTACCCATCTATCTATCTACTTATTTACCTACATATCTATCTACCTGCCCATCTACCTCTCTTCCTATCTACCTACCTACCTAGTCAGCTATTTTCCCATCTTCCTATCTTTCTGCTCATTTGCCTACCTTCCTACTTACCAATCTATCTACTTACCTACCTACCTGTCTGTCTGCCTACCCACCCACCTGCTTACTTACCTATCTACTTACCTAACCAGCTACTTACCCCTCTTCCTACCCATCAGTCTTCCTATCTACCCAGCCACCAACTTCCTTACCTGCCTCTCTCCCTGTCTGTCTACCTACCCACCTACTTACCTACCTGTCTACTTACCTATCTTCCTACCTACCTACATCCCTTCCTGTCTCCCTGTCTGTCTACCTACCCAGCTACTTACTTACCTGTCTACTTACCTAGCTTCATACCTACCTACCTACCTTCCTATCTACCCACCTACCTACCCACCTACTCCCCTACCTTTCTTCCTCTTTACCTACTTCCCTTCCTGTCAGTCAGTCTGTCTGTCTGTCCATCTACTTACCCATCTACCTATCTTCATACCTACCCACCTTCCTATCTCCCTATCTATCTGTCTGTCTCTCTTTCCCTGTACCTTTCTTCCTATCTACTTATTTCTCCTCTCTCTGTCTCTGTGCCTATCCCTCCCTCCCTCCCTGGCTGTGGGCTTGTGAGGAAGAGGGAGGGCGGGGGGGGGTCGTGTCCCTCCCTCTTGGCCATCCCCCAGAAAGAGAACCTTACAGCTTTACATACTGGGTTGGTTTTAGTTTTACTTTTTTAATAGAAGCCACCAAACCATGGGAAACTGATTTTTATTTTATTTTGTTTTTAAAAATTATTATTTTTTCACAATTTTCCATAAGACACTCATTTGCTTTTTATGACTACTACTACTTTTGTTGTTTTAGTACTACTATTGCTACTTTTGTTATTGTTGTCGTGCGCCTTCCAGTAGTTTCCGACTTATGGCGACCCTATCCTGTGCCTTTGCCTTTCCCTGAGGAGGCCCCGTGGGTTTCCATGGCCGAGCTGGGAATCAAAATCTGGTCTTAGTTCAAACCAGTAAGCTGACTTTACTACTACCACTACTACTGTTATATCCAAAATCCACAAAATAGTGATACCTTTATGAGGACATCCGGAATGTGCAAAATACATGTTTTGTGGATTTGGGATGTTGTGGTACTTTTGCCATATGGGCAACCCCTCAACATCTTCCCATTATTATTATTATTATTATTATTATGAGTCCTGGTTCTGTGGAAAGAGCAGGATACAAATAAATAGAATAATAATAATAATAATAATAATAATAAATAATTAATAATAATAATATTGGAAGCCCTTCCCTCTCTGGTCTACCCAGGCTCCAAGCCCAGCTGCCTTCTGATAGAGCTGAAGCCACTCCTTTTGCCTCCTTCTCCTTAGTCCAATCCTGACAATAGTTTATTCTGTGCTGCTGGATTTCCGCTGGGTGCAGATGTTGCTAATGGCAGCTTAAGCACGGATGGGCAGATAACATATGGAAAGCAACATGTTGCCATATGGTCCCTTTAGCCTTTCACCTCCAAGAATATCAATCAAAGATATTCTTCTGCAGGGGGGGGGGGTGGTGGTGGATGCGATTTAATGACTCTGAACAAGAAGATGAATGGCTCGGTACCATTCATATTCCTTGACCTGAGACTTTATAAGACAGTCAGTGGATCTCGGTGTCTGTCTAGTAAGGATGCGGACTGAAATGCGGGAAGACTTCACATGCTGTAAACATCTATTTGTCAGCTGGGATCCTGGGAGCTGTCAAATATGTCACATGGGCCCAGTCCCCCATAATATAACTTGACAGTACAAAGAATAATTATATGAATGTATCTATAAACATCTTTTTATAATGTTATTGACATCCCATTCTTATTTTCTCTCTGTTTGTCTATAGGGTTTTGTTTTTTGTGCTTCCTAGAAAGGGAGAGAACAAGAAAAGTATAATAGTACCAAATTTAGAAAACTGAATTGGTGTTAGCAAATAGATATTCCTTGTGCTCTCTTCAAAATTGTCGTTTTCGGTATGCGTATTTATTTTTTCTTTCAGAGCGACAAAAATGCTTCATCTGTCCTTGTGGACAGAAAAGTCATATATGAATAATTAAGTAATTTTATATCATTATACTGTGTTTAATTGTAGATAAATTTACAAAAAGAGGTTTGTGTAGGTAGTTCGGTGAGACAGATTTGTTCAATGGCAAATACATTTCTGTATACAAAAAATATGTGGAGCCCGGTTTAAAACCTTTTCTATCCAGAGGCATTCCTTAGAATCACAATCCTTACTTATAGAATCCCTAACATGTCTGTTGTTGCTGTTTGTGTCTAAAACAGCATCTATGCATTGAAGTACATTGAGAAGAAAAGTAACTCCTCATCCATGAAAGGAAGGTTTTGCAGAGCTCAAAATCCACGGAAAGGATTTTTGCATGGCTCTGCTCTGTAGGGTTGTAGCAATTCTTTGTGATTTCTATCTTGACATAGTATCTCAAAGAAAGCACAAAAGAGTGTTTTAAGAAGATCTTGCAATTATTTATATGCTCCTGCATTTTCCCCCATCTGTATTTTTCTAAGCACATAGCTTTCCCTCAACATATGCAATGGTTGCACTATTATACTAGTCATTCTTTTCACGTATTCAACTTGATCACTTATTATAAGGAAGAGGATTAAATCTAGTTACCCTTGCAGGATATTAGACTGTGCCAAACAGGATATTAATACTTAGCGTAATACACAACTGCAATAAATAGCCAGTATGTTTTAGGGAATTAGGGATGGTGAATTCTCATACTGCAAACTGTTAATCTTAATAGGTAGACCAAAATATTTTCCGCTTGAGACCCAAGTGTACAGCTTAAGTAGGATAGCTGACAAAGCTATACTTCTGGCATGTAATGAGACAGTCTTTCAGAGTACAGTACCGTTTCATTTTGCGACAACGTATTGTTGTGAAACAATTATAAGATCATTCAAAGTTTGAATAGTGTACATAATAAACTATGGAAATAATTGTTTAATCTCTAGAGACAATAAAATGGAGGCAATAATGCTTGATCCTACTTGAAGTTGCAGAGTAGAACTGATTTTAGAAGCACATAATGTTGCCAATCCCAACTCGAGTTAATCCATTAAATCAGTGAAGCTTACACAAGTTGTGACTTAACATTCAGGAGATTAATTCAATGAAGCTAATGTAGTTGGAACTAGTAGTTGAAATGAAGACAGTGTGTGCAGATATATGCTTAAAAGTCTGTTTCTTTGCCAGCTGTAAAGTTCAAGGGCCTGTCTATACTTTTTACACTGCAGCCATGTGCAATATCAGTCTGATGGGTTCTTCTCCATTGGAAGTATCTACATGAGGGAGTACCTTGCAGCAGGGAAGGGTTTAGATCCTTTTTAGAGCCACCTTCTTTGCTGCCGGGCACTATTCTGAAATACACTTTGCTATGGAGCAGAAGCCATTGGACTAATTACAGGTATGCACAGTTTTGCTAATTACATGCAAAGCATGGTTAAGTCACTCATCTGTAGCTTTGTACAAAATGTAGAAATCACTTTGGGTAAATTTCTGCAACTACTTTGGAATAAAAAGCTTTCGAAAGACCTCTGATACATTGTCTTTTGTTGAGGGTTAAATGTCACGCACATAAGCGATGCAGAATCATGTGTCTCAAAAGCTACTTAGCCCTTCACAAACACATGCTAGTCTTCATTGCACAGAGCTGACACAGATAGAGCTTTTTGTTAATTGGTAGTATTTTATTTAAGTAAGAGTGAGATTGGAAACCATTAAGCGCTTGACTGTGGGATCATCTATTTTAAAGAGATAGAAAACCATTATTGGCTGGAAACATCCTAATGAACAGAGGAGGAAAAAGCACTAAGTGTAACGCCAGAGTTGACAAGGTATGTATTTTGATACGGACTTTCTAAAATGTCACTTCTGGTAGTCCAGGAGAATTCAGCGTTGGTGATTTTCATCTGCTAAATTGTCAGACAGTAACGCTGGTAACGCAATGGCATATATCTTTCATCATGATGGGAAGGGGAAAAAATGAACCTTATGTATTGTGGAATCCAAGTGCGAGTGCTCCTCTGATTTCATTACAACCACAGCTGCTGTCTCCCTGATATTAATATTTCAGCATTCCTACTTTTCATTTTGCTGTATTATGTATCTTAATAGTTGATTAGCATCTTTTAAAAATGCAGTTTTGTAGAATTTTCCCAAACAGAATTGAATATATTTACATTTTATTTTTTTTACTTCTAAAGTTAACTTATTCTGAAGCATAATTCCATGTGGAACCTCTCATTTACAAGTGTCATGGACAAAAATCTTCTCGCATATAAATCTCAGAATTGCTGTTTTTGCTGGACTGTGGAAGCAAATGTGAAAATAGACCCCAAAGTTAATATTTTCAACAGATGGTTAACATTTCTAATTATGTTCTGTGTTCACGTAGTTAGATAACCAAAAATGCAGGATTTTCCTACATCCATAAAACTGTTTGCAGTTATTTAATGTATGCTTTTTTTGAGACATACAGCCAAGAATGTTTGTTCTCTCTCCTTTTTTTTCACATCATTACTCTGATACTGCTTGATTAGCTCCCTCCCCAGTCATGATTGGTAATTAAAATAGGCATTAAAATTAGTCACTTAGCAATTTTGCTGTTCAATTGGCAATTAAATTACTTAATTGCAATTAAAGTCCTAATTTTAATTGGCAAAATGATAGATGTAGATTTAAGATAATATGTATAAATACTTTAATAAGTGTCTATATAAGGATTACTTAATTACTCAACTTCAAGTTTATGTTGTTAACTTCAAAACTTTAAAATGAGCAATGAAATTTTATATTATATCTATTCTAAAGATATGGTAATCAGGTATATAATGTACCACTTACAGGGGCCCTGTTGTAAGTTACTGTTGTAATGTACAAATGCTGTATGGATAATCACAAATCATAGGCAAGCTTCTTACTTGGCAGCACAATTTAAATCAATATAACTTCCTCATGAGTAAACGTGTCTAGGATGTGCACGTTAGACAAAATCTAATGCATTTCTCATTGGAAAGAAAGGCTGTTATCACTGAACTTGAAGAACTCCTCCCTTCCAAAGAATGGACACAAAGAATCAATATGTTGAGAGATTTTAATTATAGTGTCCTTTTTATTGTCAGTTAGTACTAATGTGTTATTAAGATCCAAACACCATCAACAAATTTGAAATGAAATTCTCCAAAGTTACCTGGATTTGGGGTGACCAGATTCAAAGAAAGGTAAGAGATGCAGATGCATTGGGTTGGCTTTATCTCTTCCACAAATGGGTTACATTTCTCATAAGTATTGTTTCAGAGTGAACTGCTCTTTCAAGTTAAAAGCACAGATCTGAAAGTTAAAAAAAAAAAAGACTCCAGTTTCTGGAGAAAAACCATGTAAACTGTGAGAATTCAGGATCCATTTTACAAAATCTTGACATTTTAGCAGTACACTGTTATGCATTTTTGTCCATGCAAGTTCTGTTCCACCACCACCCCAACTATTGAGCAACATAACTTCCCAGCTAAGGTTACATACATCAGCTCTAGGCAAATAAAATATCTATATAATGTAAATATTTGAAGATTTTGCTTTGGTTGCCAAAACTCTTTTAAGAGTTAATGTTACAATAAAATGTTTTGTTTGTTTATGTTGTACAATGCCAAATAAAGCATGTATTATAAATTAAAAATGAAAAGGCTTCCGTATTGATTTAATTCATAGTTAGTATACACTGTTATATTTATTTGCATGTATCCTGAATTGTGCTGGTTTCCAACTACATGAAATAAAAACGTATTAGTGCCTTATCCTAAACTCGTTTATGTCTGAGTGAAATTTTATGGAACAATATTTTGTTAAGTAGATATGGTGGTCAATACAGAAACCAATTTATTATTCCTAAGGAAATGTCTATACAGTCAAGAGGCCAGGCACAGAAATGAAACCGGTTGTGTTTTTGTATAACATTTAATTTACAGACAGCTTAGCTCTGCAATATTATGTTCACTTATATGGGAATAAAAACTACTGGGCTTTGCTGACTAAATATTTATGTGGTGTTGCACACTGCCATATTTACCTTTATAGCAAACCATAGGATAGTTCCTGGTTTGTTTTGTTTTGTTTGGCATGGTAACGTAAAAGTTAAGCAGGGCCTGGTTTGATCAGTGTTTGGATGAATGACTGTCCAGGATCCCACAGAAGCAATTCTGAGTTTCCTGAAGGACGACCATCGTGGGAGACGGAAACACGTTCAACAGAAGTCAGTGAGACACAAATCCATGTAAATGTGTGTGGTACTCAACTGTACCTTTAATCATATAAATGAAATATTTCCCCCATCTTTCCAATATTTCATTATATAAATGTAATACAAAGACACTGAAGAAAGACCTATACTAGATTGCCACTCAGTCTCCTGTACTTACATATACATTCACTTTTCTAAAACCAATATGATTTTAGTTTATCTACAGTGAGCTCTTGTATGAATAAGGTAATACAGACTTACTTCTATTCTGACAGGCCAAAACACTCGGGATGACTTCTCGATATAGCCCATCTTATTCTACAACCTCACAATTTACTGCTTTAAAATTTGAAATGTAAGATGGTTTTCCGGAGACAAGTTGGATCCTGTGATGTGAAGGTTTATCAGTGAATATATCAAGAACAATACTAGCCTAATGTCTATGTACTGGAAAATGGCAGACTGGGGTTGTAGTGGTTGTTTTGCAGAAAGGAAAGAGATTTCAAAATCAAATATCACAGTAACAGTTGCATGCGACTGTGCGTGTGTAGCATTCCTGAACAGTTTGGTATAGGCAAGACAGTGCTCCAAAAATAAATAATGTTTAAATGAGAATTAGTATATTGGCACAAATGGAGGTTACATTAGTCATTGTATTTCAAAACTTTTATGTAGACCAGAATTTTTTAAAAGCACCGTGTGTATGTGCGTGTGTGTGTGTGTGTGTGTGAGTCAGACAGGGACAACCCTTTTTTTAAAAAATGCAATTTTATTTTATTTTTTTACTAATTATACTTTGATTCTACATTCTCAGCTGATGTAGTGATTCATCCAAACTTCACTTCTGTAAATGGAAATAATTATTTCAGCGTCCGGAACACAAGCCTTGGATAACAACACATTAAATATATATCACCAAGCCGTGATCTAAAACACAAACGGGATGTAACGCAACTAACGATAGTCAACAGTTTTGGCAAGGCTTGTGAATGAACCATCACTTGGCCTGTGTTAAGCCCTTCAACTCCACTTGCAGATGAACGGATTGCAAAGCCAGCCAGCCCCCTACCGCCAAGATCGCAGAAATACAATAAACCAATAGTTGTGATGTTTGGGCCAGCTTGGGAAGTGCTGTGGTTTTTTTTTACTACTGTTGGTTCTCCAGATGTGGTCCTCAGCTGTACAGACACTTGAACCCGTATCCATGCTGGGGTTGGGCATCCTGGGAATTGAAACCCAAAGTATTTTGAGGACCAAATGTTGAGCACCACTGCTTTCTTAAAGCGAAGGGCTGTTCTTTGCAGACTTTTGAGGCCGAGAGAAAACTCGGTTGCATGAGCTTTCCTTGACTTGAGCCTCCTTCCTCAGATGCATGGGGTGGTCTTTGAATTTGTGTTCCTTGTGACTAAACTCTCCCTTGCCCCCATGTAATGCCTTCTCTGTGTCTGATGCCAGACTGAAACGGACTAACAATTTCCAAAAAATGGTGGGGGAAGGACTGGCAACATAGCCCACCACCTCGATGGAGAAGTCAGTGCAGGTACATGGATTTGTAGGCAAGAAGTAAAAAATAAAAAATAATTACACTATAGGCCAACTTTCAAATGTAGGTATGTGTTGTTCTTGCTGCTGTTCTGTGTCTTCAAGGCTGCATCCACACTGTAGAAATAATCAGGATTGACTGTCACAGCTCAATTTAATGGAATTCTGGGAAACGTCGTTTCTCAGCTGATGGAGCGATTCATCAAAACTTTCAAAACATTTCCCAGAATTCCATAGCACTGAGCCATGGCAGTTGAAGTGGTGTCAAACCAGATTATTTCTGCAGTGTGGATGCAGCACAAGGCTATCATGGTTTCCTTGGCAAGATTTGTTCAGAAGGGGTTTGCCATCGCCCTCCTTTGAGGCTGAGAGAATGTGACCAGCCCGAGTCCACCCAGTGGGTTGCCATGGCCAAGAAGGGTCCTCCAAAGTCCTAGTTCAACACTGAAGCCACTAGGCCACGTTGGCTCTCATGCACACACCACACACTTGGATTGGCTGTCTCCCAGAGACCCAAGGCGTAGCTTTTCATCCTGTGCAATGGAGGTGGAAGGACAAGTGGGCACTGCCAAGTTATCCACTACCCAGACCAGGTGGGTTTCAACATGGGGCAGTGCAGTGGGTTGGCATAGAGAGACCCTGACCTGACCTGACCTGTTTAAACACAGAGCAGGTTATTGGCAGAAAAGGGGGAAAGAATCTCACATTGACACCTTCGGATCTCCTTGCAGGAATGGGATAATTCTTGAGAACAATGTCCAGTAACATCCAAAATCCACAAAACACCGATACCTTCATGGGAACAACCGGAATGCACAAAATACATGTTGCAAAATGCCCACGCTCCACTGGCTTCCTCCTCAACACAGGGCTCTCTGCCTAACGAAGGAGCTTGAAGCTTCACAAAGGCCTGATCTCAAGAGGAGCATCTCTTTTTTGTCTCGCTAATGGGTCATAGATGTTTATTTCCCGGAGTCCCCAGGTGGCTGGAAGGAGGAGGGCCTGGCCTGCATGAATGTCCCCCCACACGAATGAATGTAGGACAGCCACATCTTGACAAAATGCAGGCTTGGGAGGACTAGTGTCTTTATAACTTTTTCCCTTCTTGTGTGATATTCAACACCTTTGCCCGATGAAGAAGTCAGTGGAGCTTTGAAAGCTTGCAACATGCATCTTGTGCATTGTTGGTTGGCCCAACAAAGGTGTCTCTGTCAAGTCAGAAATGACTTGAAGGTACATAATAACAACAACATGTTGTGCTTTCTGCAAATCATGTCACCCCTACCAGAGCCACCTTTGAGTGACTTGTAGTCATACACAGTTTAATGAGAGCTGTTGCTGTTGCTGTGTGCCTTCAAGTCCTTTCCGACTTCTGGAGACCCTAAGGTGACCCTACGTCATGGGCTTTTCTCAGCAAGTTTCTTCAGAGGGGGCCATCCTCTGAGGCTGAGAGAGTGTGACTTGCTTAATGTCACCCTGTGGCTTCCCTGGAAAAGGAGGAGGACCTCTGGCCAGCCTGGTCATGCCCAAAGTGGAGGAATTTTTGGGCTTCCTCCTGGAGAGAAGGTGGAAATGGAGGACAGGTCCTGGAAAAGGAGGACCACCTCTGGCCAGCCTAGCCATGCTCCAAGTGACAGGAGGTGGAAATGGAGGCTCCATTTCCCCCTCCTCCTTCTGCCCTAGAAGGATCCCAAAGCGTCCTCCCCTTGGAGCATGGCCAGGCTGGCCGGGATTTGAACCCAGAACTCTTCCACTGGAAGGAGAAGCGGTGCAGCATCCTCTTGCGTCTTCCCTAAATACAAACACCTCAAATAGAAGTCCTCCTCCTGCCTCGAGGATGGCCCCAGCCAGCCTGAGCCAGGCCTAGCCAGAAGGAGCAGCAAGGAGGTTTAAAAATAAACCCCTTTCTTCGAGTGAGTTTCCTTAAAATAGTCCCTCCTCCTCCTCCTCCTCCCACTCTCCGGAGGGAGCCAGGGCGGGCAGGGCTTCCTATCCCGGGCCCCGTCCTCCTCTCCTGGTCCAGGGCCCCCGTCGTCGTTGCGTCAATGGCCGGGGCCTCTTGCGTCACGCCTCGCACACTCTCCCTTTTTCCCTTCCGTCCTCTCTCTCCTCCTGCTCTCCCTGCCCAGCCCTCCAGGGCAGCCTGCCAGACAGACAGCCCGATATGGGGCCCTTCCTCCAGGCTCCAAGGTTGGGGGGCACTCCTTCAAGGGAGGACAGGGCCTCTCTGGACACCCTGGCCAGGCTCAGAAGGGAGGACGCTTCATGGGGATCCCTTCCTGGTCGCCAGAGGTCCTCCTCCTTTTTCCAGGAACCGTCCTCTACTTCCACCTCTTGTCCAGGAAGGGAGCCCAAAGCGTCCTCCACTTGGAGCATGGCCAGGGTGACCAGAGGTGGCCCTCCTTCTTTTTTCCAGGACCTGTTTGATTGGGAGTTCCTGCATGGCAGGGTTTTGGACTGGATGGCCCTTGTGGTCTCTTCCAGCTCTATGGTTCTATGATTTTAACCTTCGGTCCAGGAAGAGATCCTAAAATGTCCTCCATTTTGAGCACGGCCAGGGTGGCCAGAGGTCCTTCTTTCCCAGGGCCTGTCCTCCCTTTCCGCCTTCCCTCTAGCAGGAACCCAAAAAACGTCTCCCACTTCCAGCACGACTAGAGGTCCTCCTCCTTTTTTCCAGGAGCTGTCCTCGGTGTCAACCTTGTGTCCGGGAAGAACCCCCAAGACGTCCTCCATTTTGTGCCTGGCTAAGGATCCCGTCGACGGGCGCCCCGTTCCCTTTGAGCTCCTTGCTGCAGAGAGGAGGACTGGGGCAGAAGAAGAAAACAGAATAAAAATAAGAAATAAGACAAGGGTAATAAAAAGACGACGGGCTAGGAAAGGTAGCTGTGTCAGTAAACCCTATCAGATGAGTTTATAGATGTTTGATTTGGGAGCTTCTTGAGTGTAGGGCCTTTGCCAGAGGAGGAAGGCTTCAAGGGGCTCCTCCTCCTCTTCCTCTTGTCCTCCGCGTCCTCCAGGCTCCATCGGTGGCCTTTCTCTGGAACTCCTTCCTCCCTCCTATTTATAGCCTCCCTAAAAATAGCTGGCGGCAGAAGTCGGAGCCTTTCGCCCGCCCTTTGCGCTGCTGCCGCTGCTGCTCTCAAGGAGAGGGAATCCCCTTTCCGTGCCTTTTCGCCTCGGTCTCCAAAAAGGGAAAGGGCCGGAGGGAGGCGGGAAGGAGGAGAAGCTGGGCGTGTCCTCCTTTTCCAGGACCTGCCCTACAGTCCTACAATCCTGCTCTGTCCCGCAAGGATTCCAAAAAGTCCTCCATTCCGAGCATGGGTTGAGAGGTTTATGAATTTGTCGCACTGTTGCCTGCTTTCCTGTGGGGCGTGTCCTCCATTTTCCTCCTTCATCGTCCTACTTTTTCTTTGTGGGGTGGGGCTCTGCCTTGCGTCCTCCTTTGCCGCTGGGCGAGTGACGGGCGAGGGAGGCACTTTCTCCCTTGTGGAAATGGCCCGGAGGCGCCTTGCCCCTCCTCAACGCTTTCTTCCCTCAGGCAGGGCGACCTCCTTTTTCCAGGACCCGTCCTCCATTTCCACCTTCTGTCCGGGAAGGAATCATCCCACCACGCCCTCCACTTGGAGCGCGACCAGGGTGACCAGAGGTCTTCCATTCCGAAACGCCCTCCTCCTTTCATCTCGGGGGTCCTCCATTTCGCAGTGCCTCGTCCTCCTCTGAGGACCTCTGGTCAAACCCTGCCCTGCGAGACACCCAAGGAGCAAAAGGGGGCGCCTTTCTCGGCGGTGTCTAAGCCACCCTTTCTCCCCCAGCAGCTGCCACGCGTCCTTTGGTTGGCCCATCCGTGTTTCTGAGCCCCGTGAGGCGACGTCTGCCCCAGAGAAAGGGGCTTTTCCGACTTTTTTGCCCCAAGTCCATCCCTGTTTGCCCCCCACTGAGGCAGCAAGGGGACCCTCCCTCCCAAGCCCCCCTCAGATAGGATTGAAATCCCGCCTTTTCCTCACAGAACCCTAATTAGCAAGCTGAAGGGAAACAGCCCTCACCCTGAGGAAGACCCCTTCCCTCACTTCCTTGTGGGCACCTTTGGGGAACCTCTGGGTCCCCTTTCCCTTCTTCTTCTTCTTCCTGCCAATTTTATTTCTGGTGCGCTGCCGGTCTGAGCTTCTGATTCTAGCTCTGCAGACCTGGGTTCGAACCCTGGCTCAGCCACAGAACCCCACTGGGCTGGCCTTGGGCAAGAAGTCACGCTCTCTCAGCCTCAGAGGATGGCAACGGCAAACTCGGCTCTGAAGAAACTTGCCAAGAAAACCCCGTGATAGGGTCGCCCGTAAAGGCGCAGGGCAACTACAATGCGGAATACCCTGTATAAGTCGACCTCGTGTATAAGTCGAGGGCAGGTTTTGGGGCTAAAATCAATAGATTTTGATATGACCCCATGGATAAGTCGAAGGTAAAACTTAGGGGCGTGTAAATGAAGGATGTAAAGGATGAAGCAAAGGAAACCAATGCCAAAAGAACTTACAAAATCCCTCATAAGGTTGGATGGATGAGTGAGTGGAAGGGTGTGTGTATATATATGATTTAAAGTACAGTATTTACATCGACCCATGGATAAGTCGACTCAGGGTTTTGGGGTCAATTTTTATAACCTACATTTCTAGACTTCTGCTTTCCTTCTCCCTCGCTTTCTCCTTCCTCTCCACGCCTCTCTCTTTCCCGCTTGGCTGGAGAGTTTGATCCTTTGTCAGGCCTCTGAGGAGGAGACCAAGAAGACGAGAGATAAGGGCTTCCTTCTGCTTCGGGACGTAACCCAGGGGCTGGGAAGGCTTGCTCTTGTGCAACCTGTTGACGGCGTTGCCTTCGCTTGCAAAGGATGGCCCGGCTGCGTCAATGCATTCCTGGCTCCTCACCTGCGCAGGGAAGACGAGAGAGAGAGAAGGGGGGGGGCAGGCAGCCAGAGAAGGGGAGGCCCAGCAGGACAAGAACAGAAGGAAGGCCCAGGGAGCTGAATGGGACTGATGGAGAGTTGGCCCTCCAGGGCCATAGATGGTCAAGCCGCGGATAAAAGAAAAATCCGCCAATGTGGAGGGATAACTGTATACCCCGGTGGGATAGGGATAGGGATAGAGATGAGATAGAGAGAGATACAGATAGGGACAGGGATGAGATAGAGATAGGGATAGGGATAGAGAAATAGTGATAGAGAAATAGGGATAGGGATAGGGATGAGATAGAGATAGGGATAGAGATAGGGACAGAGACAGAGACAGGGATAGGGATAGAGAGGAGATAGAGATAGAGACAAGGATGGGGATAGGGATAGGGATAGGGATAACATAGGGATAGGGATAGCTCTATTTACAGGTCTAGATCTACATCTAGATGTACTGTCACCCCAAAAGCAAACCTTGATTTTGCCATTTTATCTCGTTGTTGTTGTGTGCCTTCAAGTCGTTTCTGACTTATGGCGACCCTAAGACGGGCCCTATCATGGGGTTTTCTGGGCAAGAGAGGAGGTTTGCCGTCGCCTTCCCCTGAGGCTGAGAGAGTGTGACTTGGCCATGCTCACCCCATTGGGTTTCCATGGCCGAGCTTCGTGGGAATGGAGCCCTGGTCTCCAGAGTCAGAGTCCGGCCCTTAAAACAACTGAGCCAGGCTGGCTGCTCTTGTATTTCATGGGCCTTGAGCCTCCAGGGATTTTGGGGGTCCATGGGGGTCTTGGAAGCAAACCCCAGCGGATACCAAGAGGGGCCCCCTGTAGAGAGTTGCGTGCCTGGGCCTGACCTCGGGAAGCCTGAGGCAGAGGCCTAAGGGCCCACATGGGGGGCAGGGAGGGAAGGAGTGGGAAGCTCTGGTGGCCCTGCTCCCCTCAGTCTTTGAGAACCAAGGGAGGGGAGAAGAGGGGCCAGCCTTCCAGACCCTCTGGCCTGGGGTCCACCTGCCTTGGAGGGTGGGGAGGATGGGAGGGAGGAGAAGGGGGAGGGCTGGACTGTCCCCAGCGCGGCCATGAAGCCCAGTGTGTAGAACCTTGGCCAAGTCACACCCTCTCAGCCTCAGAGCATGGCCACACATGGCGAGCCTCCTCTGAAGAAACTTTGCCAAGAAAAACGACTTCCAAAAGTCGGAAACGACTCGGACAGGAATAGCAACCCTCCCTCGGGGGGGGGGGGGTCCTCCTTTTCCAGGACGCCGTGCTACATTTCCACCTTCTGCCTAGGAGGACTGGAAGAGGGGTTCTACAAGGTCCTCCTTTTCGAGCACGAGCGAGAGAGAAGAAGGGATGGATTCGGGGCCTGCTTTGCCTCCTTGGTGCCCCTTTGGTCGGGCAGAGGCCCTCCACTTTCCTCCCGGGGGGTCCCCCTGCCCTCCTCTGCCAGGGCCCAGGGAAAGGCAGGGCAGGCGGGGAGGGAGGGAAGGGAGGGAAGGGAGGAAGGCGGGGAGGGCGGGAGGCTTGGCTGGCCCACCTTCCAAGGCGGCCCTCCTCCTCCTCCTCCTCCCTCGGTGGGGCGGTGATGTCACGTCGGAAATTTACCAAAGGCAGCGGCAGCCAACGGCGGGGAGCGAGCCAGCCCCGGGCCCGGCTGATTGGACGCCCGGCCCTGACGCGCACTGACGCTGGCAGGCCCAGGCCCAGGTTGGCTGGCCCGGACGGAGCCCACATAAACAAAGGCACATTGCAGCCCAGCAGCCAACCGAGGAGGAGGGAAGCCAGGAGGCAAGGAAGGAAGGGAGCCGCACGCTCACCGGCCCCGACCCACCGACCGACGCCGCTGCCACCGAGCAGCCCCTTCCCCAGAGCAAGGAAGGAAGGAAGGAAGGAAGGAAGGAAGGGAAGAGCGCCAACAGGGAAAGGAGAGAGGGAGGGAGAAGAGAGGTCTCCAAGGGGAAGGGAAGGAGGTAGAGAGAGAGCTCCAAGAGGGAAGGAAAGAAGAAGGAGGAAAGGAGGAAGGAAAGAGCGCCGACAAGGAAGAAAAGAAGGGAGGGAGGGAGGAAGGAAGAAGTGCCAAGAGAGAAGAAAAGAAAGAAGGAAGGAACTAGGGAGAAGGAAAGAGGGAGCGCGAAAGGAAAAGAAGGAGAGCCAAAAGAGAAAGAAGGAAGAGGGAAAGGAGAAAGGAAAGAGGAAAAGAAGAAAAGAAGGAGGGAGGGAGGGAGAAGGAAGGAAAGAGGGATCGCCAAGAAGAAAAGAAGGAAGGAAGAACTGAGAGAGGGAGAAGGAAAGAGGGAGCGCCGAAAGGGAAAGAAGGAGGAGAGGCGGCAAGGCAAGGCGTCCCCGCCGCTTTCTCTGGCCGCCGCCTCCGCCTCCTCCTCCGCCACGCTGTCCCTGGGGAAGTCGGTCTCCCTCCAGCGGAACGAAGGAATGAATGAAGAAAGGAAGGAATGAATGAATGAATGAATGAAAAAGAGGCCGCCGCCGCCTAAGAGGTAAGGGGATGGCGGGGCTTTGGGACTAGAGGGGCGGTGGGAGTGGGGACACTCTTGCTTCCTTCTTCCCATCCGGAGGGAGATCTCAGGGTCAGGGTTTCTGGAGGCCGTGCCGGGCGCTAGTCCGAGCCGCCTTCCCTGACAGGGCCCGGCCTCTGGCCGCTCGGATGTGGGGCTCCTTCCCCGCCTGGGCGAGCAGCAGAGGTCCCACCAAGGCCCTGCGGAAGGTGGACGGGTCAAGGAAAACGGAGGACAGGACCTAAAGAGAAGCGGGAGGAAACCCTCTTTTCAAGAGAAACGCATGCCTCTGAGTGGTGCTCCAAATGGAGGAGGGCCTTTCAGGATTCTTCCCTGGGAGAAGGTAGAAATGGAGGACAGGTCCGGGGAAAGGAGGGCGCCCGGTCTCCCTGGCCAAGACCCCAAAGGGCTTCCCTTCTGCCTTCAATTGCCGGCAGGAGGAAACTTGTGGCGGAGGGCTGGGAGAGTTGCTGGGGGGGGGGGGAGTCTCTGGAGATCCTGGGGGGGGGGGGAGAGAGAAGGGGACTTGCATCCCCCCATCTCTTCAGGGAGGGAATGGGAGCTCAAAGAGCAGGAGGAAAGAGCTGCTAGCCCTCCTCCTCCTCCTCCTCCTCCTCCCCCCAGACTTCCTAGACGTGGGGCGGGTGGGTGGAGGTTTGATGGAGGTGGTTTGATGGAGATGACCCAGATCGGGGGGGGGGGTGGTGGTGGTGAGGGGCCAGCAGCAGAGTCCGAAGGGACAGATGCGGAGGGGAAGCCCTGGCCGGGGGGGGGGGTCGGGCTGAGTCTGTGAGCCGACTTGGGAAAAAGTTGCCAGCCTTGCGACTTTGGCCGCAGTTGCAAAGTTCTCGGGCGGAGATGGCAGGGAGCTAAGGATCCTTGGGAAAAGCCCCCGGTTGTTGTTGTTGTGGTTGTGGTTTCCAAAAGAGAGATTGCTCTGCCTCAGATGCGGAAGCGGTTGGCGAGGGATCCCTTTCCCCGGCGCGATTCCGTTTCCTAGGGACACTTAAGGCTGCCTCCAGACTGGAGAAAGAACCCGGTTTGGCACCGCTTGGCTCAAGGCTATGGAATTCTGGGAGTGGGAGTTTGTTGTGGGGCCAGTGGCTCCCAGAATTCCATAGCCTTGAGCCAAGCGGTGCCAAACCGGGTTCTTTCTCCAGTCTGGAGGCATCCTTGGAGTGCCAGGGCTGGCAGGACTGTCTTCCCTCCTTCCTTCCTCCCCTTGGGCAAATCTCCAGGGGGATTGCCTCTGCTTTAAAACCCTTTGGTCTAATTCAAGGGACACCCCGATGGTGGTGAGGGAGATGGTGATGATGATGATGATGATGATGATGAAAAGAATCTAATTCAAGTAGATTCCAAGGACTGACTTGCCTTCCAAACAAGCTTTGGAGCAGTTGATATCTGAAAGCGTGTATCCATGGACACGTGTCCGTGCATCTCCACGCGTGCATGTAGACACGCGCTCCCAGCCAGCGGAGCGATGGCGGGATTAAGGTTGCTTAACACTGGGGTCGTCCCAAGAGGGCAAACAGGGGGGGTATGATTTCTCCCTCCCTCCCCATCCATCTGTATTCAGATATGCGTACACACACGTCTATGTATATTCAGATATACAGGTATGTACACGTATCCTCATATACACACGTGTATGCATATGTCTATTCTCATATAGATGGATATGTTTGCTCACACATCCACGTATATGTTGCGTGTGTATATTCACATATTAACATATCATATATGTATATCCGCATACACACGGATATATACATACGTATGCTCACATATACACCTATATGTCTATGTTCACAAGTATATATCTTCACATGTATGTATGTCCATATATCCACATATCTGTAGATTCACATATATACGCATGTGTCTATTTACGTATATGTATATTCGCATATACACTTATATGTCTATTTACATATATACACTCACGCATATGTATACTCACATATACACCTATCTGTCTCTCTCTCTATATATATATATTCACATAGACGTATAGGTATATGTATCCTGAACAAATGTATACACTTGCGGTCGCGAGTCTTAACTTTCCCGAGAACCTAGATCCTCCTTATGTATGGAGGTATCTATCTTCTTGGGAAGTCTGGCCCTTTAGGATGGGGGGGTGGAGTTCTTGCCCCTTTTCCCTGCCTGTCCCTCGGAGTCGAGGTGGGCCAAGCGGGGGGCTAACCCTTATTCCCCCTCGTCCTCTCTCTCTCTCTCTCTCTCTCTCAGGCCGGAGTCGGGCTGCTGCGGCCCCCCCAGTCTCGGGAAGGTGTCCCTCCGCTGAGCCCCGACGCTGTCCGCCTTGAATTCCTCCGAGAACGCCTCTCGCTCGGCTGAAGGTGGGTGAGTGGATCACTATTCCTCCTCTCCCACACCCCCCCCCCCCCCAAATTAAGACATCTGCCCCTTTCCAAATATGTATGCATGTCTGTCTGTCTGTCTCTGCATGCCCCCCTTGCTGGGTCGTTCTAGGGGTGGCGCTGGAGAAGATGTCCACGTCTAAAGAGTTGGGCTGTCACCCAAAACTGGGGGAGGGAGGCAAGGGATGGTCTGGGGGGGGGATGGGGGGAGCATAGTGGAGACGGAACCATGGGGCCCACGTCCACACACACAACACCCAGCCCCTGCAGTACCTCCAGCGCTGTCCGTCCTCGGCCTCCTGGGCTGGTCCGGGCTTCGGCCCGTCCTCCTTCCCCATCAGACGGCGACCCCTTCCTCCTCCTCAGACACCCCACTCTCTCTCCATGCACCCCATTCTCCCCTGCCTAGTCCTCCACCTGGCCCACCTCCCCCTCCTGCCTCCCCCCCCCCAGTCCTCTGCCCTTTGCAGCCTCTTCCTGATCTCTCTTCAATCCCTTCCCAGCCCCCCCCCGCCAAAAACCAGGGTTTGTTCTGCCCCGCTTCCCTAACTTCTCCACTCCACTTCCTCAGCCATCCTGATCTCTTCCTCTTCTCCAGGCCCCCAGTCAGGTTTTCTCCCTCGCTTCCCTCTTTACCTCCCTTCCACCCCACTTCTTCAATCTCTCCTTCCTCCCCAGCTTCCCTTGAACCCCTTCCCAGTCCCCCCATAGCCCCCAGTTAGCTTTTCTACCTGGCTTTCCTCTTTACCTCCCTTCCACCCCACTTTCTCAGCCATCCTGATCCAGATCCTGATCCCTCCTTGCTTTCCAGTTCTTGAACCCACTTCCCAATTTCCTCCTTGCTGCCCCCGAATTAGGTTTTTCTACCGCTCTTTCCCTCTTTTAACTTCCCCCCAACTTGTTCCTTGCTGGGAGGGTGGGAAGGGTCTGGGAGTCTGTGTGTGTGTGTGAACCCCCCTTCTGAGCCCTGTCCTCCTTCTCCTTGCCCCCTCCGTGCCCCCCTGCAGCCATGCCCTGCGTCCAGGCTCAGTTCGGGTCCTCGCCGCAAGGAGCCAGTCCGGCCACGCAGAGCTACCCTTACCATCACTCCGCGGCGGCGGCGGCGGCAGCGGCGGCGGCGGCCTCGTCGGGGGAGTACACGTCGGGGGACTTCCTGACGCCGGAGTTCGTCAAGTTCAGCATGGACCTGACCAACACGGAGATCGCGGCCACCACTTCCCTGCCCAGCTTCAGCACCTTCATGGACAACTACGGCGCCGCCGCAGCCGCGGCCGCCGCCGGCTACGACGTTAAGCCGCCCTGCCTCTACCAGATGCCCGCCCAGCCCCCGTCCACCCCCTCCATCAAGGTGGAAGAGCTCCCCATCCACGGCCACGGGTACCCGCCGCCTCCCCCGCCGCCTCCTCCACCTCCGCCGCCGCCTCCTCCGCCGCCTCCGCCTCAACAGCCCCCCGCCGGGGCTCCCGGGCCGGCCGGCGAGGACCTGGCCGTCTACTACAAGCCCTGCTCTTCGCCTCCGCCTCCGCCGCCCCCGACTTCGGGCTTCGGGCCGGGCCAGAGCGTGTGGGACGAGGCGGGCCCTCTGCACGGCTTCCACCACCACCACCACCCCCATCATCCCCACCATCCCCATCACCACCCCCAGGGCTACGGGGCTGGCGGCGGAGGCGGCGGGGGAGGGCCCAAGGGCGGCCCGACGGCGGTGCCTCGCCTCTCGCTCTTCTCCTTCAAGCAGTCTCCCCCGGGGACGCCGGTGGGCAGCTGCCAGATGCGCTTCGAGGGCCCCCTCCACGCCCTGCCCCTCAACGGGGAGCCCTCGCCCCACGCTGGGCCCCACCACCACCACCACCATCACCACCACCACCACCACGACGCCGGCCAGGCCCCCGCCTTCGCCCTCCCCGGACCCATCCGAAAGCAGGCCGCCGCCGCCGCCGCTGCAGCCGCCGCAGCCGCCGTCGGCTTCCCGGGGCTCCAGCTGGGCCACCCCTCTCAGCTGCTGGACGCCCAGGTGCCCTCGCCGCCCTCCCGGGGCTCGCCCTCCAACGAGGGGCTCTGCGCCGTCTGCGGGGACAACGCCGCCTGCCAGCACTACGGGGTCCGCACCTGCGAGGGATGCAAGGGCTTCTTCAAGGTGAGGAACGGGGTCGGGGCTGCCTGGGTCTCTCTCAGGCCCCAAATTGCATTCACACTGGAGCCATAACCCGGATTGGCAGCGCTTTAACCGCCCTGGCTCAAGGCTATGGAATTCTGGGAGTTGGAGTTTGTTGTGGGGCCCAGAGCGGAGCTCCGCTCCGCTCTGGGCCCACAACAAACTCCAACTCCCAGAATTCCATAGCCTTGAGCCAGGGCGGTTAAAGCGCTGCCAATCCGGGTTATGGCTCCAGTGTGAATGCAGAGCCTGGCTTAATGCGCTGTGGGGGCCACAGAACTATCATTCCCAGGATTCCCTAGCAGATGAAATGGTCTCAGAGTGGATTTTATTCCGTTGTGGGATTTGGACCAGAGAGAATGAGAAAGAGTGTATGTGTTACGTATTGGTTTTTCCCGTTGGGGTCCCATGCCAGTGTGCCATCCCCCCCTTTGCCCACTGCCATCGCTCCCTTTCCCCCATCCATATCGCCTTTCAGGCTTTCTGCAGAATGTGGGGCTGTGCGCCTTCTGCACTGACAAGCGGTGTACATATAGAAAGGCGCTTCCTATTCCTGTGTGCTTCAGGTGGACTGTGGGGCCACCCCATGAACTTCGTAGGATTTGGCAAGGAAGACTCAAGAGGTGGGTTTCTCAGCTCCGTCCTCTGAAACAGAGCCTAGTATTCGTTGGAAACTCCCATCCAAGAATTAACTAGGGCTGACCCTGCTTAGCTTTCCAGGTCTGCTGCCTTTAGGGGATTTGGGCCCTTCTATAGATTGCAACCCATTTATAATAAATGGATGCCTCTCTGACTTTTTGCCTCGGAGAATGAGGCCATTCCAGACTTTAAGCCAGGACGGATTTGATCGCCGCCGTCTCTGGGGCTCATCCACCTTCGGCTGGGAAGGCTAGGAGAAGCGGCCCAACCTGGGGACCCCCATCCTTTCACTCCGTGTTAGTTAATCCGGAATAATTACGGCCTTCTGGTTGAGAAGGCGCTTTGAACTCGCTTCGGGTGTGTGGACAGGAGCCGGCGCTCCTTGGTTATTTCTTTTTTCTTTTTATGGGCATGGAGCAGGCCCCAACCCAAGAGGCAAGCCTTTCTCCCCTCTAAGTTGCTTTTTATTAGGATAGTCCCCTGAGCCTCCGATTTTCACAAACACACACACACAAGTGTGCCTGGAAAAGAAAGTCCAAGCGCAGCTCTTTCCTCGGGGAGCCAGGTCAAGGTGTGTGTGAATAAACGGAGGAGAGGCCGGCCCCTTTAGGAGAATGTCTCTATCAAAGGGAAGGAGGAGAAACCCCATCATCATCATCATCATCATCATCATCATCATCATCATCATCATCATCATCATCATCATCATCATCATCTCCCCTTCCCCAAAGAGAAAGAGAAAAGGGGGAGCCGGCGGGCCCTGTTTTGCCTGCGCTGGCTCTCTCTCTCTCTCTCCTCTTGCCTTCGGAGTGAAATTGGTTAGGACAGAGAACCGTGTCTAAGCTAACCAAGTGGAACAGGATTCCCTCCGGCCAAATTAAGTGATCTCTTCATTTCTCTCTAGCTCCTGATTGAATAATCTTCTCCTTGGAAAGAGAGACGGCCCCCCAGGGATGCCCATAATAGGAATGCCCGCGGGATTTGCACTTACGGAGCAAACACTGGGCAGCCCCCGAGGAGGAAAGGGGCCTTGGAGAAGGAGGGAGGGAAGGAAGGAAGGAAGGAAAAAAGAAAGAAAGAAAGAAAAAGGAAGGAGGGAAGGGAAGGAAGAGAAAAAAGGAAGGAAGGAGGGAAGGGAAGGAAGAAAAAAGGTAAAGTAAGGAGAGAAGGAAGGAAGAGAGGAAAGAAAGAAAGAAAGAAAGAGAAAGAGAGGAAGGAAGGAAATAAAAAAGAATGTATGAAGGTAGGTAGGAAGGAAATAAAAAAGGAAGGAGAAAGGGAGGGAAGGAAAAAGAAAGGGAGGGAGGGAAGGAAGGAAAGAAGGAGATAGAGAAGGAAGGAAAGCTATAGAGAAGAAAGAAAGGAGATAGGGAAGGAAGGAAGGAAGGAAGGAAAGAAGGAGATAGATAATGAAGTAAGGATGGAAAGAAGGAGAAAGAGAAGGAAGGAAGGAAGGAAGGAAGGAAGGTAAGAAGGAGATAGAGAAGGAAGGAAGGCAGGAACCAGAGGAAAGGGAACTTAGGAAGAAGTGTCAGCCGGTGTGGAGGCACTGGTCCCCAGGTGGCCCTCCCTGGATTCCCCCCCCCCTTTTTTTTTTTCCTTTTCCTTCACTTCTCCTCTTTTCCCCGCAGCGCACCGTCCAGAAGAACGCCAAATACGTTTGCCTGGCGAACAAAAACTGTCCCGTGGACAAACGCCGTCGGAACCGGTGCCAATACTGTCGCTTCCAGAAGTGCCTGGCCGTCGGCATGGTCAAAGAAGGTAGAGGCTGCCCGGGGAGGGGGGCGGGCGGGCGGGTATTTCCCCGTTTCTTCCAACCCCCCACCCCCCCAAAAAAGAGTTAAAGCGGTGCCAAACCGGGTTATTTCTCCAGTGTGGATGCAGCCTTGGAGGGGGCTCTTTCTTTCTTGTTTTCTGTTGTTGGGCCTGGGGACACTGACCCCCCCCCTCCGTCTTTTCCTCCTCCTCCTTGTCCTTCTTGCTCCTCAGTGGTGCGCACGGACAGCTTAAAAGGCCGGAGGGGTCGCCTGCCTTCGAAGCCGAAGAGCCCCCAGGAGCCCTCCCCGCCGTCGCCCCCGGTGAGTCTGATCAGTGCCCTGGTGAGAGCTCATGTCGACTCCAACCCGGCTATGACCAGCCTGGACTACTCCAGGGTAAGCTGGAGACCCTCTTCGGAGGGGGGACAACAAAAACCACGCGGCGGGGGTCAGGTCGCCCCTCCGCCCAGAGAGAAGCCACCCACCCCGGGAGGGCCAGCTGATGGGGGCATGTGTCCGGGAGAGAGGAGGGGGTGGCACACTCCCAGCAGATCCATTGCAGACAGGCATTTGTTGTTCTTGTTCTGGTGGTGGTGGTGGTGGTGTGCCTGTCATGAAGTCTTCTTGGCAAGATTAGCCTGCCAGGGTCACCCTCTGAGGCTGAGAGAGTGTAGCTCGCTCAACGTGGCTGAGCCTGGATTGGCACCCTGGCCTCCAGAGTCCTGGTCCAACCCTCAAACCACACTCAACCCCCCCCCCCCTTCTCTTTCTTATAAGGATCTTGCAACACCTTTGAGACTAAAGCAAAGCCCATCAGTGGATTTTGGTTGCCTTTTGTTCAGTGGCCAACCCATGTTTTCTGTAAAAGGGAAGAAGGGAGTAACCCGCTTTTTTCACTCAAAGGGGTTTCAGGATCCCTTTGCTCTCGGGTTTTCTAGACTGGCCCGGCGAAGGCTTTGAATTCTCTGGCAGAGGGTTACGCTTTTAAACGGGGTTTACTTACTTTCCCCCAGTGTTTTTTTTGGGGGGGGGGAGGGAAGGGAGAGGAGTCCTTCCAAGGCTTGGAAGCGATGGCAAGATTTAGGATTTGTGAGCGTCCTCCTCTCTTTCTGTGGGATGCAAAGTCTTTGAGGGTCCCATTGTAAAACAATCCTCTGCCCGACATCCAGAAGTAGAGAAAGCCCCGCAGCAGCAAGGCATCCCCCTCTTGGGCTGGGATGGGTTTGGCACCGCTTTCATTGCCTTGGCTCAAGGCTATGGCATTCTGGGAGTTGGAGTATGGGTTCCGCTCTGGGCCCACAACATACTCCAACTCCCAGAATTGCTTGAACCATTTGGCGGTGCCATGTCCATTCCTTTGCGGCAGGGCTCTCTGGCCACCCTGAGACGTTGGGGATGCCTTGCTGGGGCCCTATTTGGAAGTAGCCAGGTCCAGCTTTCCAGCCGCCCTTCCTTCCTTCCTTCCTTCCTTCCTTCTTTCCTTGGCCCCCTGAAGGGAGCTGAATGGAAGTCGGTGGGCTTAGCAATTTCACGGGCGATCGCTTTTAGAGAACCTCATTAAGTGGCCGGGCTTTCTCTCTCTCCCTTTCTCTGCCACTTTCCCCCTTCCTTCCTTCCTTCCTTCCTCTCAGTTCCAGGCCAACCCGGACTTCCAGCTGAGCGGGGAGGACACCCAGCACATCCAGCAGTTCTACGACCTCCTGACGGGCTCCATGGAGATCATCCGGGGCTGGGCCGAGAAGATCCCGGGCTTCACCGACCTCCCCAAGCAGGACCAGGACCTCCTCTTTGAATCCGCCTTCCTGGAGCTCTTCGTCCTGCGGCTGGCCTACAGGTGGGACCCTGGGAAAGGGGTGGCTGGGCCAGGAGACACCCCCAAAGGACCCTCTGGAGAAACCCCACCCCCAGCCCTTCAAGGTCCGCTGAGCCGCCTTTTATTAACTCCCCGGTAATTAGGTGCCTCTTAAGCCCCGCCGTTTATTGCTCGGGAATAATTAGTTGTTTGCCTTTCTCTCCATCTCTCCCTCTCTCTCTTTCCATCCCTCCTTCGCATGCCTCTCTCTTTTCATTATTTCTCTCTCTCTTCTTTGCCTCCCCCCCCCTGTAATCTCTGGGCAGGTCCAACCCGGTGGAAGGCAAGCTGATCTTCTGCAACGGGGTGGTCCTCCACCGGCTCCAGTGCGTCCGGGGTTTCGGGGAATGGATCGACTCCATCGTGGAGTTCTCCTCCAACCTCCAGAACATGAACGTGGACATCTCCGCCTTCTCCTGCATCGCCGCCCTGGCCATGGTCACAGGTGAGAGCGCCAGGTCCTCCTACCTCCTGCTCCTCTGGCGTAGTATCTTTGTTCGTGTGGTCTGCCTCCAAGTCATTCTTTTTATTATTATTAATCTTGTTGATTCATGGAGACCCTAAGGTGAACCTAGCACAGGTTTTCTTGGCAAGGTTTATTTAGAGAGGGTTTGCCATTCCCACAATCTGAGGTTGGGAGAGTGTGACTTGCTCTAAGGCCACCTTATGGGTTTTTATGCTCAAGCAAAGACTCAAACCCTGATCTCCAGAGTCCTAGTACCTCCAGAGTTGTAGCCCAACACTGATTTCTGGAGTTGTAGTGTAACACTCTGACCACTACGTCACACTGGCTCTTCTGGGTTTACTTTACTCCAGAGTAAATAATCCAATTGCCTATCTGCTACAGTGAATACAGCTATCCTCCCCAACTTTTCATATTCACCGTCTAGATTTCCCACGTAGGCCGAGAAGCCTGCGCTTTTAAAAACCCTCTGTTCAAATTCTGGATGGCCGCACAGATCCCGCCCTCATTTCACGCTGGCATTTCAGATTAGAACTGACCCTTCCTTCACCCGCCAATGCTGCTGGCCTTTTGCTCTGGATTAAGCTAAAGTGTTTATTTGGCCCGTCCTAGCCTTTTGACTCCTTAAGGTAAATTAGAGTGCTGTCATCCCATTCCAATTGGGCTTGAATTAATTCAGGATAACTACCCTGTCACAACCCTGACCCTCTCCTGCACTCACACAGGGGCTGGCAGGGAACACCACAGAGCAAACCACCTTCAGGCGCAGGACGGGGTCTATTGACAAACTCCTAATAAAGAAGGTTCATGGAATACGTGGGGTGTTGACTCGCTATTTGAGGATTGGTTCAATGGAGCTATTCTAGCTAAAACTAACCCATAGTCCAGAGGTCTATGTGCACCTCCTGTGTTTGTGTGTTTGTGTGTTCCATGTTTGATCTACTCTGCTACACAGTCAATCCTAGCTTACCCTGGGAAACAGTACTTAATTGCCCCTGCCCTGCAGATAGGCGAGTCTACCAATATAGTTTACAACAAGTCTTTGTTGTTAAACGCTATCAAGTTAGTTTAAACTATAAACGTGAGACCTCAGAGGACCTTATCACACCAGACCAATTCGGGTTGAATCTGAAGTGAATTTATTTCTGTGAATTCGGTTGTTACTGAATTCACTGAATTCTGGGGTGACTTTGGATTGACTTTGGAATGGCTTCATATAACAGCATTCACATGTGGTAATTCAATGTGCATTCATGTGAATTCACTTGGTTGAATGCGGAGTGACTCTGGATTGGGGGCTGCAAAAACCATCGTCTGGTAAGGGTCAGAGTCACACAGTCGTCTGCTGTGGCTTCCTTCATTGAGTCCAGCCTCCTCTAATGTAGTTTTTCTCTCTCTTCCTGCCAACTTACAAGTCTTTCCCGGGCAAGAAAATTGCCCTTCGGTTCAAGCAGGCTGACTCCTCAGGCCACCCAAGTGAATGTGCACATTTATCTTGCTATTTTTTTGTTGCTGTTGTGTCTCTTCAAGTCATTTGGGATTCATGGCGACCCTAAGGCAGACCTAGCACAGGGTTTTCTTGGCAAGATTTGTTCAGAGAGAGGGGTTTGCCTTTGCCTCCCTCCGAAACTGAGAGTGTATGACTTGCCCAAGATCTCCAACTCTCTGCTCTACAGAGTTGTAGCCCAACAATCACACTACCACATTGCATGTGCGTGTTTGTGTGTGTGTGTGAAGCGATCTTCTAGCAAGACTAACATGGCTATGTCTTTGAATTCTCTCTTATTTATATTTATTTATATTCCACTTTTCTCCCATTTGAAACCCAGAGCAGGGTTCAGAGCTGGGGTTAAGATTTGCAGAGGCGCCTATGGCAAATCTTAGGAGGCCTGTGGCAATTTTTTAAAAGTACATTTAAACAGATTTTAACCTAGCCTGAGTTTCTTAAGTGCAGAATTAGAGACATTATGTTTAACATAGGACATTTCCTGTTTAATTCCTGTTTAAATCCTGTTTGCCCCCTAGTGTGATAAACCTCTATAGCCCTATTGGTCTGGCCTATCAGCATGCAAAGGGATCTTGCAGCATCTTTGAGACTAAATGAGCCAAAAAAATCCCCAGTATCATTCAAAATCCACAAAACTGTGATATCTTTATTGGGATGACCAAAATGCACATTACACACGTTGCACTTTGGCTGTTCCGATAAAGGTATCCCTGTTGTGTGGATTGTAGATGACACGGTACTTTGCTCTATGGCCAACAGGGCTATGAGCGAAAGAAGTTGTAGCGTGAGCTTTCCTAGACTTGGTCTCCTTCCCCCGAAGCACATCTGAGTCTGGGAAAGCTTCTGCTACCATTCCTTTGGCACGATGTTAGTCCCAAAGGTGTTACAAGAGCCCTTTGCATTATTCTCAAGTGCAGTTTCCTTAGAGCTGAGGATGGCCAGTTGAAAGGCTGAGAAAAGGAGGCGGCATTTTGGTGGGTTCAGATCTCCTGTTGAAATGTCTGGAGGGAGTGTGTGTGCCTTCCTCCCTTTCCTTTTTCCTTTCCCTTCCCCTTCCCTTTCCTTTCTCCTTCTCTTTCTCTTTCCTTCCTACTTATTTCCCCTTCTATTTTCCTTCCTTCCTTCCTTCCTTCCTTCCTTCCTCCCTTTTCCCTTCCCTTTTCCTTTTTGCCTTCTCCCCTTTTCCCTTTTCTTTCTTTCTCCTTCCTTCTCCATTTCCTTTCTGTTTACCTTCCTTCCTTCCTTCCTTCCTCCTTTCCCTTCTCTTTCTCTTTCTACTTCTCCTTTTACTTTCTGTTTTCCTTCTTTCTTGTCTGTTCCCTTTCTCCTTCTCCTTCTCCTTCTCCTTCCTTCTTCTTTCCCTTTTCCTTCTCCTTCTTTTTCCTTCCTTCCTTCCTTCCTTCTTCTCCTTTCCCTTTCTCCTTCTCCTTTCTTCCTTTCCCCTTCCCGTTCCCTTTCTCTTCTTTTCCATTTCTCTTTCTTTCTTTCTTTCTTTCTTCCTTCCTTCCTTCCTTCCTTCCTTCCTTCTCCTTCTCCTTCCTTCTCCTTCTTTTCCCTCCCTCCCTCCCTCCATGCCCCCAATCCTTCCTCCTGGGCTGTGTGTCTCATGCGGGGCCCTCTTTCTCCTTCTCCTTCTCCTTCTCTGCGGCAGAGAGGCACGGCCTGAAGGAGCCGAAGCGGGTGGAGGAGCTGCAGACCAAGATCGTGAACTGCCTGAAGGACCACGTCACCTTCAACAACGGGGGCCTGAACCGGCCCAATTACTTGTCCAAACTCCTGGGCAAGCTCCCCGAACTGCGCACCCTCTGCACGCAGGGCCTCCAGCGCATCTTCTACCTGAAACTGGAAGACTTGGTCCCGCCGCCAGCAATAATCGACAAACTCTTCTTGGACACTTTGCCTTTTTAGGAAGAGAGAGAGAAAGAGAGAGAAAGCAAAGAGACTGAGAGTGAGTGAGAGAGAGAGAGGAAAGGAGGAAAGAAAGAAAGAAAGAGAAAGACTCTGCGGCTGTGCTTTCAACTACTAAGTGAAGGACTTCCAAAGCCTCCGAAGGGGGAGAGGAAGCGAAGGCTAAGCCCGAAAGGAAAGGGTCAGTCTGGAGCACCTTTGGGTGCCCTCCAAACTGTGGTTGGCTTCTCCTGCCCAACTGGGACTGGGCCCTTGGGGTCCAGGGCCCTCCTCCTGGATCCCTTGGACTGCACACACATGGTACCCAAGCCTTTTTAAATTATTATTAATATTATTAATAATAATATTAATATTATCTCCTAGACAGACAAGCAGACAAACACAATAATCCTCCACTCGCCCTCTTCCCCCCCCCCCAAAAAAACAAAAAACTGCAAAGACTTTATTGCTGATCGGTGACAATGACGATGATGATGATGATGATGATGATGAACAAGGAACTTTTGAGTTCGGGGAAAGCTGAAGGCAGGAGCTTTTAAGGTGAACCTATTACCCTCTCTCCCCCCTTCCTTGCCTCGGCGGATTCAGATTTTTAAAGGCTTTTTTTTCTGCTGTAAAAGAAAGTTGTAATATAAAAGACTCCAGAGTTGAGGGTCGGGGGGTGGGTCGGGTGGGGATGGGGGGGTCAAGGGGGCGGCATGGATCGACGGAAGGCAACGGATTGTACATTGCTCTCAGATCGGGGCTGCTTTCCTTAGACACACACCACACACACACACAACTATTCTGTGCCTATGGAGGAATACGTTTAAACCCATTCTTAGTTTTCTTTTTATTAAAGAGATCGTGTGAGAAAGAGAGAGAGAGAGGGAACGAAAAGATAACTAAAAATACCAGGAGAGGAGAAGATCAATGAGATCAAAGAGTTGTCCCGGTTCCAAACCGGGTCAAGAGAAAGCGCGACGATCCCGGGAGGCCCCTTAGTCCCCGTCATAGGCTCTTTCAGCGAAAGGCCTATATTGTATAAATACTTATTTCAGACACTATGTAGTCTGCTAGATTTTATATAAATATATAAAAAAGATGGGTAGTTCTCTGAGAAGCTTCGGACGTTTTTCTCCCTTGTATATATATTTAAAAAAAAAAAAACTAGGTGGGCACGCTCTCTGTTGACAACCACACCCCCCCCAAAATAAATAAAACAATCACAACAACCACAAGCCCCCCCGCATCCCTCCCCTCGGAAACCCCCAGCCTTTTTCTCCAAAGGGACCCCCGTTCCCCGCGTTTGTAAGCACCCGTCCGGCAATTCCTTGTTTGTAAGTGTCGTCTGTAATTGTTGATATGCTGAATTAAAAGGAAACCCGTTTACGATCTGGAGGATGGTTTTGTTGTTCCGGAGCGAAACCCAGTCTTTGCATGCACCACGCTTTTTTTTGGGGGGGGGGTTGGGGGGCACCTGTTTCCCAGAGTCTTTCTCTCCTCTCTAGAAATCTGGAGATTATTATTGCGCACTTTCCATTTTCTTTCTTTTTTTCTTCTTCTTAAAAATCTGGGTTTTTAAAATCTTTTTTGTACTTTTTTTGGGGGGGGGATGTCTAAAAAAATGTCGGTTAATATATCATTTTTGCGTTTCAGTAAGTTTTTTTTTAAAGAAAAAAATTGTAAATGCCACATTGTGTAGTAGATATCTATCTATATATTTTTCTTCGTATAGTTCCAGTATGGCATATTCTTAAGTCCCCAAAATAACACACACACCCCCCCGCTCCCTGCGGTGTATATAAAAGACTGGAGACGCCGACATTTTTTCTCTCGGAAAACCTCTTCCTTGCAAAGAGAGAGTCACTTTTAAATGTTTACAAGCAAATAAATCCATGTAAACGAACGGAATCCCGTCTTTTTCTGTCCGGCCCAAGAATCTCAATGACAGGCAGGGAGGATGATGATGATGATGCCTCAGGAGAGGATGGTTACTAGGCTTAGCCCTCTTTGAATATGGAGAAAAGGGGACATTTCGGGAAACCGGGCCGGCAAAAGGAATTGGGTCGCCTATCTGCCCACCAGCTTGAATCCCATGCCGTTTTTCCTGCCAGTTCAGATTGAAATTCAAGAGGGGGGAAATGTATATATATATATATATATATATATATATATGGACCTGCCTTTCAAGAGAAAACAGATCAGCCTTTTTTTTTTTTTTTTTGGTGGTGAGGGAACGTATAGATATTTATATGCCCCGCTTTTCAAGTGGAAAATAGAACACTTTTTGGAGGAGGGATGTGTATAGAAATTTATGCCCCGCTTTTCAATGGAAAATAGATAACTTTTTTTGGAGTAGGGGTGGTGTATAGATATATTGACGTGTTCTGCCTTTCGAGACGAAATAGATCATTTTTGGAGGGGTGTATAGATATTTATATGCCTTGCTTTTCTAGCGAAAAATAGATCACTTGGAGGAGGGGAGCTGTATAGATATTTACATGCTCTGCATCTCAAGGGAAAACAGATCACTTTGGCGGAATGTATAGATATTTACACGCCCTGCTTTTCAATTGAAAAATATATCACTCTTTTTTTTGGGGGGGGGGGAATATATAGATATTTACATGCCCTGCTTTTCAAGGAAAAAAATATCACATTTTTGGAGGGGGGAATGTATAGATATTTACATGCCTTGCTTTTCAAGGGAAAATAGATAAGTTTTTTGGGCAAGGTGGTGTATAGATATATTGACATGTTCTGTCTTTCAAGAGAAAATAGATGGGGGGGGGGTGTATAGATAGTTACATGCCCTACTTTTCAAGTGGAAAATAGATCTCCTTTTTTTGTGGGGAGTGTATAGATATTTACATGCCCTGTTTTTCAAGTGGAAAATAAATCACTTTTTTAGGGGGGATGTATAGATATTTACATTCCCTGCTTTTCAAGTGGAAAATAATCACTTTTGGGGAGGGGAAAATTTATATATATTTACACGCTCTGCGTTTCATTTGAAAATAGGTAACTTGGGGGGGATGTATAGATATTTACATTTTCAAGAATGCTTTTAAAGAAAAAATAGATAAACTTTTTTTTGGGGGGGGGAATTCATAGATATTTACGTGTCCTGCTTCTCAAGAGAAAAAATAGGTCATTTGGGGGCGGGGGGGGGAAGGGAGGAAATGTATAGCTATTTCCATGCCCTGCTTTTCAAGAGAAAATAGATAACTTTTTGTTTGGAGGGGGGAGATGTATAGGTATATTTGGAAATGTAGAGGTCTGTCCACGCCGGGCTTTTCAAGGGAAAACAGGCGGCTTTGTCGGGGGTGCAAGGGGTGCTTGTAGGGCACGAGTGTCCACGGGTTCGTGTGGACGGGGTTTCCACGCGTGTCTTCAGCCGAGTTCAACCCGTTTCGTCTCGTAGTAGCAGAGTAGTAGTAGTAGTAGTAGTAGTAACGCCTGTGCGGCTCGGGCTAGGAATGCCCTTCGCTGAGACCTGAAGCTACTCCAACTCCCAGAATTCCAGAGCCTTGAGCCAAGGCAATGAAAGCGGGGCCAAACCGGGTTATTATTCCCCCAGTGTGGACGACGCACTGCCTTTAAAGAAAGAGTAAAAAAGCATTGCGCTGTTATGGGTCACTCTCGCACATGACCAAACCCCGGTTCAATCCAGCCCCATATATATATATATATATATATATTCTCTTTGGGTGTGTTTGTGTTTACGGACACACAAAAGTAGGCACTGAGAAATAGGGAAAACGTTTATAAATAAGAGAGGCACACTAAAAACTTTCCGAAGGTTGAAATAAACTTGGGTTTCAACCAACTTTTCCTCAGGGAACTCCAGAGGGAAGGAGAAAAAGAGGGTTTTTTCGCCAAAGCAGGTGCTGGCCTCCCTTTTCCCCCTTCCAAATGTATATAATTTGGGTTTTTTCCCCCTTCTTCTTCTTTTTGTCGAGGTGCTGCAATTGTTGTCTTTTCCTTGCTCTTCAGGGACCGAAAGCGCATCCTTATTTCCACTCAGCAGGACCTTAATTCCGAAGTCGGGTGCGCCTGGGAGAGCGACTGGGGATCCACTGGATCCCTGGCTTCAGACCTGGCAGCACCTTTGAGACTTCACTGAAAGGGAGAAGTTGGCAGCCTGAGCTTTTCCATCCTAGGCTTGAGCCGACTTCCCCAGGTGCATCTTTCAGACTCAACACTACGAAATAATAATGATAATGATAATGATAATAATAATAATAATAATAATAATAATAATTGCCAAGGGATCTTGCAGCCTCTTTGAGAGGAAGTGAAAGAGAGAAGCTGGGAGCATGAGCTTTCCCAGACTTGAGTCCACTTCCTCAGGAGGAGTAAGGAAAGGGGTACCAAAGCAACTCACTACTCCTACTACTCCTACTACTAAATAATAATTGTATGCCAAGGGATCTTCTTATAGCCCCTGGGAGACCAAGTGGAAGAAGCTGGGAGCGTGAGTTTTCCTAGACTGGAATCCACTTCCTCAGGAGAAACCAAAGGTGGCAAAGCAACTCAACACTAAATAATAATAATAATAATAATAATAGTAATAATCTGCAGCCAAAGGATCTTGCAGCCCCTTTGAAACTGAGAGAATCTAGGAGCTTGAGCTTTCCTAGACTTGAGTCCCCTTCCTTAGGAGAAAGGAAAAGGGTACCAAAGCAACTCCACACTAATAATAATAATAATAATAATAATTAATATGCCAAGGGATCTCGTAGCCCCTTTGAGACAAAATGAAAGAGAGAAGGTGGGAGCCTGGGACTGAGCTTCCTTCCTTAGATGCACCTTTGAGACTGTCTGAAAAAAGAGATGAATTGGTCGCATGCATGAGCTTTTGTCGCCTCCTTGAGCCTCCTTTAGAGGAGTCCCCTCAAGGCAGGCGAGGTGACCTCCCCTCAATACTCCGGTAAACAGACATATAGGGTCGGGGTTCAAGTTGTGCATCCCGACGTTCATATATTTTTGGCGTTTTGGCAGCCTCGGGAGGAGGAGGAGGAGGAGGAGGAGAAGCGCCTTTCTTCTCTTCCTCCCTCGATGGGCCCAGGAGCCCTCCGAAGCTCCCTGGGATGGCCCCATTTCCGACTTAGCATGGGGGTTTTCTTGGCGAGTTTCGTCAGAGGGAGGGTTGCCCTTGCCCTCCTCTGAGGCTGAGAGAGTGTGACTTGCATTTCGAAAAAGATCTCGAATAAAAAGGACCTTTTAAAAAACCACATATATTTTTTTTAAAAAAATCTGTGAGCCGCCTTGGGTCCGTACCGGGAGAAAGGCGGCATACAAATGAAACGAACAAACAAATGAATGCAGAGACAAGCAACCGCATAAGGAAAAGGCAGCCTCCTTCCCGGGGTCCAATGGAGCTCTCCTAAAACTCCCAGGGCTTGGACATTTTTCCCCAGGTGAAGAAGGGTCGGGTGTGTTGTGTGTGGATTTGTGTTACAACAACCCTCCACAACACACCGTCCTCCCTCAGCCCCCGAGGCGTTTCAAAGGGGAGGAAGAACCAAGAGTTCAATACATATTTGGGAAGGCGGCGGCCATAGCAGAAGCCGGAGAAGGGAGAGGCTTTCTTTCTCAAGGAAGGAAGAGAAGGAGGGAAGGAAGGAAGGAAGGAAGGAAGGGAAAATGGATAGAAGGGAGGGAGGAAGATGGATGAAAGGAAGGAAGGAAGAGAGGAAGATGGAAGGAGGAAAGGAAGCCAGGGGAGACAAGAAAGGAAGGAAGGAAAAGGAAGACGAAGAGAGGGAAGAATGGAGAATAGATGGAAAGAAAGAGGGGAGGGAGGGAGGGATTGAAGAAGGGAGGTAGGAGGGAGAATGAATGGAAGGAAGGAAAAGAGGCAGGAAGATGGGTGAAAGGAAGGAAGGAAGAGGGGAAGGAAAGAAGGAAGGAGGATGGAAGGGAGGGAGGGAGGGAGGGAGGGAAGGAAGGAAGAAAGAGAATGAACGAAAGGGGAAGAAAGGAAGGAAGAGAAGGAGGAAGAGAGGGAAGGATGGAGAATGGATGGATGGAAAGAAGGAAGGGAGGGAGGGATGGAAGAAGGAATGGATGGATGGATGGAGGGAAGGAAGGAAGGAAGGGAGGGGAGGATGGGTAGATGGAAGAAAGGGAGGGAGGGAGGGAGGGAGGATAAGTCGGAAACGACTTGAAGGCACACCACCACCACCACCGCCGCCGCCGCCTCGACTCCGGGCACGAAGAGGGTCCCCCCCCCCAAAATACACCCAGGAGCCCAGCCGAGTTCCGCGTCGCAGGGGCCTCCTTCCCTCGCTCCCGACAGAAAGCGCGGAGCCCCTGCAAAGCCTCGCCCGCCGCCTCCGCGGTCCTTCCAGCGAAACGAAAACGAGACAGTCCTTGGCGTTGAAACAGCCCCATTTCGCTCCTTTCTTTTTTTAAAAAATGCAGGAAAACCCCTCTAGACGGGATGGTTTTCCTCCCCTTCATTTAAACTGGATTTTAAATTTAATATTGCATCCACACTGGAGCAATAACCCGGTTTGGCCCCGCTTTCACTTGTTGTCTGGCTGAAGGCTATGGAATTCTGGGAGTTGGAGTTCGCTCTGGGCCCCACAACAAACTCCAACTCCCAGAATTCCATAGCAGTGAGTCAGACAACAAGTGAAAGCGGGGCCAAACCGGGTTATTGCTCCAGTGTGGATGCAACCTAGTCCCCCTTTCTTGCCACAGAGATAAATCTCACTTCACTTATTTACTACTGAGCATGGCAGAGCCAACTCAACTGGGCTTTTTCCTAATTTATTTATTGCTGCTGTTGTTGTTGTTGTGTTGCGATTGCTGTTGCGAAGCCCTCCCACAGCTTGGCAAGACCCACAACAGAAAATGGTCTACTTTCCTGGCAAGCTTTCTTCTGCCGATATATGTTGTCCCGTGCTTTCCAGCCATTCCCAGCTTTCCCACCATAATGGGGGAAACCGATTATCTTGGGGTTTTCATGGCAATATTGGTTCACTTCATGACCAAGCGCTAAGAAATATAGGAAGCGGTTGTGGCTTAAAGGGGTGTTGTTGCGGTTCCCAAACTTTAGCCCTCTAGACAATTTTGAACTACAATTCCCAGGAGCCCCAGCCAGCTTGGCCAACAGCCAGGAATCCTGGGAGCGGGAGTCCAAAACCTCTGGGAATCAAAACACAACTTTATAGATCCTCTCTCTTTCTTGGGAGTAAGCCCCACTGAACTCACAGAGGGCACTTCTTCTTCTAAGCCACACACTTGATGCTTGTGAAGACTCTTCCTATTTAAGAATGTTTGAAGGACAAGGATCCTGCAAGGACTTTAAGTTCCAGGGATCTTGCAGCACCTTTGAAAAGAGAGAGAGAGAGACACCCCTTCCTCCGACGTTGCTCCTGCGGCCAACTTCTTTCCTCTAGTTATTTTCTCAAAGGGTACGCAAGATCTCTTTGCAGACTGTTTTTCGAAATGAACCCGGCCAGGGCTTTGGATTCAAGGAGGGAACATGTAGAAGAAGAGCCGGGCTTGTGAAGACTCCTCCCTGCAAGAAGAACAGCACCAGGCAGGCTCTCCTTTTGCTGGGGGGGGGGGTCCGTTCCTATTGCTTTACAAAGTTTCCTAAAGCATCACCTAAAAAAAGGCGACTGCGACTTTCGTAATTCCTTCTGAGCTGAGTTTCAAAGCCAGCCTCGTACGTCTCCCCCAAAAGCTCAGCGCTACCTTCAGGACCAAGGCATCCTGGGGTTCAGGGAATCTCTGCACCTACATTAGAGAAATCATGCAGTTTGACACCGATCTGAGTACCGTGGCTTCATCCTTTGGGATCCAGGGGGTTGTAGTTTTGCCGGGTCTTTAGAGGCAGCCTGATGTAGTGGTTTAAACACCGGACGATGACCCTGGAGACAAGGGTTCCAGTCCCTGCTCGGCCATCGAGACCCATTGGGCGGCCTTAGGCAAGTCACACTCTCTCAGCCTCAGAGGATGGCCATGGCAAAAACCCCACTGAAGAAACGTGCCAAGAAAATAATAATAAAATAAATAAAATAAAATATTTCTTTGTGGATTATACCGATAGGTTGCCATAAGTCGGAAACGACTTGAAGACACACAACAACAGCAACAATGAAGGTCTTTAGCCTTCTCTGAAAAAGAGTGCCGGTGTCTCTTCAAACTACAAATCCCAGGATTCTGTAGGATGGAGCCATGACAGTTACAATGGTGTCAGATGGCATTATTTCTACCGTGCAGACGCACCATCATCTTGTCCCGCCTCTTTGTTTTCTGCTACAATTTTTTCCCCAGGCCATTCCTGAAGGAAAGCCATCTCCTTTTCGCACAATTTGAACCCAGAGGCCGAGCTTGAAGAGACCGATTGGCTCCGTCTGGATGCTGACCAGGAGATTCGGGTTAAGGAAAGCGTAAGGCCCGATCCCCTCCAGCCCCACAGAGTTCAAGCTGAGAGAGCGTGACTTTCCCAGTGGGTTCCCAGGGTGGAGCAGGGATTCAAACCCTGCTCTCCAGAGTCATAGTCCAGCACTCAAACCCCGGTCCTTTGAGGAGGTCCTAGAAGAAGCTATTGGGGGGGGGGGGCGTGAGGATCGCCCGGCCAGACTGCCATCCTGAGGGTTAAGAGGTGCGAGTTTTGCAAGGTCTTTCGCCTTCTCTGCCCAAAGAGTGCCCCTGCCTCGCAAAACTACAAATCCTAGGATTCCGTAGGATGGAGCCATGGCAGTTACAGTGGTCATGGAGTTGGAAGAGACATCAAGGGCCCTCCCTGCCATGCAGGAATACACAATCAAAGCATTTTGAGAAAGATGGCCCTCCAGCCTCTGCTTAAAGTCCTCCAAGGAAGGAGACTCCACCACCCTCCGAGGGAGTGTGTTAACAGCCCTTACTCTCAGGACGTTCCTCCTAATGTTGAGGTGGAATCTCTTTTCATGCAGTTTGCATCCATCGTTCCAGGTCCCGTTCTCTGGAGCAGCAGAAAACAAGCTTGCTCCGTCCTCAATATGACATCCCTTCAGATATTTAGACAGGGCTACCATATCACCTCTTAACTGTCTCTTCTCCAGGCTAAACAGGCATGGTTTCTCCAGTGTAGACGCACTTGTTTTTAGAATCCGACGTATCGGGGCGGTTGCGGGCTAGAATCCGAATCCGATCCACTTGTGCCAAAGCCGCTTCTCCCCCAGAGAGGAGAACCAGCCGAGGGAAAGCTTGACCTGAGCTTGGAGGAGGCAAAATGAGGGGCTCCCTCGGGACTCAGACTTGGGGGTCAGCCCCAGAGAAGCAGCTTATCTTCAGTGGCTGGGAGGATCGCTTCTTCTCAGCTCTTTTTTTTTTTTAATTTTAATTTTTTTTAATTTTTAAAAATGCTTTTCTTAGTGAGCCGCCTTGGGTCCCTTCCAGCGAGAAAGGCGGCATAGAAATGAAATGAAATAAATAATATAATTTGATTTTTTTTAAAAATAAGCAAAGCGGCGGCTCAGACGCCTGTTGGCAAGGTAGGTATTTGAGAGCCCGACTCAAGGCGCACTGCAGAAATGATCCACTTTGACACCGCTTCCACTGCCCAGGCTCAACGCTAAGGAACTCTAGCAATTGTGGCTTTGTGAGAGATGTAGCTTTCTAGATCAGTGAGGTCTGGTGCCACAACAAACTACACTTCCCAGAATTCCATCGCATTGAGCCATGGCAGTTAAAGTGGTGTCAAACTGGACTTTTTCTGCAGCGTGGATGCAGCCTAAGGGCCATTACAGTGAAGGAGAGCTATTAGTCGCCACAATCCCGTAAGCTCTATGGATTCCAAGAGTGGGACACTACCTTTAGAAGTGCCACTCCTTAGGCACTCGAGGAAAGAGGCTCAAGTCTCCAAAAGCTCATCCTACCAGGTTCTTTCTTTCTTTCAGTGAGTCCTAGCTCCAAAACACACTGCGGAAATAACCCAGTCTGAGACCATTTTAACTGTCCTGGCTCAATGCTAGGGAATCCTGTGAAGTGTAGTTTTGCGGGACATCTAGCCTTCTCTGTTAGAGAGCTCTGGTGCCACACTGAACTACAATCCCCAGGATTCCCTATCACTGAGCCAGGGCAGTTAAAGCGGTCTCCAACGGGATGATTTCTGCCGTGTGTTTTGGATCTAAGATTGTTCTTCTCTGTATTCTTCATTTTGTTTCAATTACTCTGGAAGTAGATCAGGATTGTTTTGGTTTTAAGAGCACCTCTTGGTTTAGTCGATTTTTTTTTATTCAGCTTTATTTCATCTTTCCCCATCCAGCTCCCCTCAGGAAGCAGACAGGCTCAGAGTTTCCTGCCTGAAATTTTATAGGAGAGGAGGGTTCGAATCCCGGCTGGGCCACAAAACCCACTGGGTGGCCTTGGGCGAGTCACACTTTCTCAGCCTCAGGGGAAGGCAAGGGCAAACCTCCTCTGAACAAAGCTTGCCAAGAAAACCCCGTCATAGGATCGCCACAAGTCAGAAAGGACTTGGAGGCACACAACACTCGAGGAATCAAAGGGGTAGTCCGTTTTGTGTTGACAAAGACCTGGAAAGGAAGGAAAAGACAGGAATTAGGCATGGCAGGCAGCTCTTCCTCCCTGCAGCAATAAAGCACTTTGACACCGCTTTAACTGTCATGGCGCCGTCCTGTGGAATCCTGGGATTTGTAGTTTGGTGAGAGAGTCAGCCCGGTCTCTGAGAGAGCTCTGGTGTCTCACCAAATTACAAATCCCAGGATCCTGTACAATCATGGCGATTAAAGCGGTGTCCCTGCTTTATTTCTGCAGCGTGGTGGGAAGGAAGATCCCTCGAGGTATAGGTATGTCCAATGTTGGAGTATTAGCACCGATGCTGGTTTTGCAGATCTGTGTTTCCTTGAGAAGGTGTGTGTGTGTGTTTGTGTGTCTCCTAGCAGGAACGTAGATGTGTATCCCTTGGTCAGTGTTGCTTGAGAAGAGGTCCCTTCCCATACCCTTCCCTTTTCTAGAGGTCAGTAAAGTGTATTGCCTTTTGTTCTCTGTCCTTTTTTCCTCTCTCTCTGCTCTCTCCAAGCATGAAACCAGGTATACTGTGTGCTACTAAAGATGTTTTTCCTTCTCACTTCCACACATGCGACTCTTCTACCGAAGTATACTTTTCTCTACTAATTAGTTATTTTGTAGAACCTACAGGTAGCAATCAAGTCCGTTTCTTTTCACCTATTGGTTTACTGTATTTGCCAGAAGCTCAGATCTAGGTGTTTTCTCCAGATACCTGTGGAGTACACACGTGTTGCTGCTGGGAAACCTTTTTAACCACAAAACCCTAACATCCAGGCGTCCTCCTTTTCCAGCCCCTGTCCTCCATTCCTGCCTTCCGTCCAAGAGGAATTCCTAAAGGTCTTCCATTTTTGAGCAGGACTAAGAAGCACGGATTCCCATTTAGAGGAAGGAGTGTTTTGAGCTGTGTATGTAGTGGCTCCCACCACTTTTCCCTTCAAGGAATTAAACCCCTGGGATTTTCCTCCGAAGAAAGGTCTCTATAGGATCACACGGTCTCTATAGGATCATAGTCCAGGCAAATGAGCCACAATCCTCTTGCAAAGATGCAGCTGCTGCCATATTAGCCCAGGTAGATCGGGTTTATCATCTCGGCAGCTCTTTCTTGTTGTTGCTCTTGTGCCTTCAAGTTGTTTCCGACTTATGGCAACCCTAAGGCGAACCTATCCAGGGTCTTCTTGGCAAGATTTGTTCAGCGAGGGGTTTGCCATTGCCATCCTCTCTGAGGCTGAGAGAGTGTGACTTGCCCAAGGTCTCCCAGTGGGTTTCTTGGCCCAGCCGGGATTTGAACCCTGGTCTTCAGAGTCCTAGCTGGAGCTCTTCCTCGAGAGCAGATCCCATTGAAGTGATCCAGGTGGGAATCTTTCTCATTCTCTGGCAAAGCGTGACATATCAGAAATAATCCAGTTTGAAACCGCTTTAACTGCCCTGGCTCGGGGAATTCTGAGAACTGTAGTTTGGTGACACATTGAGCCTTCTCTGTCAGAGAGCTCTGGTGCCATAATAAACTACAATTCCCAGGATTCCCTAGCACTGAGCCAGGGCAGTTAAAGAGGTCTCAAACTGGATTATTTCGGCAGTGTGTTTTGGTCCAACACTACAAAGATGGAGCCATGCCAGTTAAAGTGGTGCCAAACTTCATTATATCTACAGTGTAGATGCACCCAGAGTTGGGATCTCTTCTGAAAACCTACTGCGTGAGCCTGGATACGTCACACTCTCTCAGCCTCAGAGGAAGGCAAGGGCAAACCGCTTCTGAAGAAACCTTGCTCAAAAAAGCCATAGGTCGGACTGGACTCAAAGGGCTAGAAACCAACAACCAGACACCTGGGTTTTTGTCCAAGGGGATCTTTGGTGCCACAAGAAATTATTATTCCCAGAATTCCATTGCATGGAGCCGTGGCAGTTAAAGTGACGTCAAACCGGATTATTTCTGTTGTGTGGAAGCAGCCGAGGGCTCTCATTCCCAGTCGAGGCTTTGCAGCTGGGACAGTAGCTTCCAAACTTTGGTTCTCTGGGTTTTTGGACTTCAGTTCCCAGAAGCCCCAGCTGGCAAGGCTCACATTAAGGAATTCTGGGAGCTGAGATCCAAAACAGTTGGAAGACCAAAGTTTGGGACCATTGCCTAAAGGCAAACACTGCTGCCTGAACAAAGCTTTCCCAGGGCTAATCGCAAATTGACAGATTTCCCATAGTCCCAAGGCAGGCTACAGTCGCAGCAAAAGAACCAGCACCTTTGCTGTGACTCTCAAGGTTGGACAGAGTTCAAGTCTGTCTGAAAAATCAGGATGCAAAGGGACTTTGTAGCACCTTTGAGACTAACTGAAAGAGAGAAGTTGGCAGCATGAGCTTTCCTAGCCTTGAGCCTCCTTTCTCAGATGCAGGTTTGGAGTGGAGAATCCAGAGACAGACCTAACTTCAGTTGAGATTCTCACACACAACCAGTGTAGATGGCTCTGTCTCTGGATTCTCCACTCCAAACCTGCATCTGAGGAAGGAGGCTCAAGCAGGGTGACCAGAGGTCCTCCTTTTCCAGGACCTGTCCAGGAGGATTCCCACAATCTCCTTCATTTTGACAAAGAAGTATGCATTTATGTTCCTATCAGTGTTTCAAGCTTTTATTTTGGAACGTCCTCTATTTTTTTGAATGTCCTCCATTTTGTGGTGCCTGGCTCTCCTTTGTGGGACGGACCTCTGGCCACCCTAGGTTTAAGTCTAGGAACTTCATCTTTTCATTTAGTCTCAAAGGGGCTACAAGATCCCTTGGCATATTATTATTATTGAGTTGCTTTTATACCTTTGCTTTCTCCTGAGGAAAAAGGCTCCAGCCTAGGAAAACCCAGACTCTCAGCTTCTCTCTTTCATTTAGAAAGGAATGCCATAATCACAAAAAGACAAAATGGGTTTCTCAAAAACAAGTCTTATCAGACTATTCTGATCTGTTTGTTTGTTTGTTAAAATTACCAGCTTGGTAGATGAAGGGAATGCTGTAGACATAGTATACCTTGACTTCAGTAAGGCCTTTGACAAGCTCCCCCATGACATTCTTGCAAACAAGCTAACAAAATATGGGTTAGACAATACTACTGTTAAATGGATTAGCAATTGGTTGACCAGCCAAACCCAAAAGGAGCTCAGCAATGGCTCCTCTCCATCTTGGAGAGGAGTGACAAGTGGGGTGCCACAGGGTTCTGTCCTGGGCCCAGTGCTATTCAATATCTTTATTAATGACTTAAATGAAAGAATAGAGGGTATGCTTAACAAATCTGCACCAAATTAGGGATGGTAGTTAATACCCCAGAGAAGAGAATCAAAATCCAAAATGACCTTAATAGATTAGAAAGCTGGGCCAAAACTAACAAAATGAAATTCAACACAGACAAATGTAAGGTTCTGCACTTAGGGAGGAAAAATGAAATGCACAGATATAGGATGGGGGACATCTGGCTGAATGAAACTATGTGTGAAAGGGATCTAGGAGTCCAAGTAGACCATAAGTTGAACATGAGTCAACAGTGCGATGCGGCAGCTAAAAAGGCCAATGCAATTTTAGGCTGCATCAATAGAAGTATAGTGTCTAGATCAAGGGAAGTAATAGTGCCACTCTATTCTGCTTTGGTTAGGCCCCACCTGGAATATTGTGTCCAGTTCTGAGCACCACAATTCAAAAAGGATGCGGAGAAACTGTGTCCAAAGGAGGGCAATTAAGATGGTGAAGGGTCTGGAAATCATGCCCTATGAGGAGAGACGTAGGAATCTAATAGGTATGTTTATCCTGGAGAAGAGATAGTTAAGAGGTGATATGATAATCCTCTTTAAGTATTTGAAAGGGTGTCATATTGACGAGAGAGCAAGCTTGTTTATTGCTGCTCCAGAGAATAGGACACAGGATGCAAGTTACAGGAAAAGAGATTCCACCTCAACATTAGGAGGAACTTCCTGACAGTGAGGGCTGTTCGACAGTGGAATACACTCCCTCAGAGTGTAGTGGAGCCTCCTTCCTTACAAGTCTTTAAGCAGAGGCTGGATGGCCATCTGTCAGGGATGCTCTGATTGGGAGTTCCCGCATGGCAGGGGGTTGGACTGGATGGCCCTTGTGGTCTCTTCCAACTTTATGATTCTATGATTCTAGGAGGCTGAAGAAGGGATCCAGGGAAGCCTCCCAGATGGAGAACAGCCTTCAGCTCTCCCTATTGCAGAGCAGCCTCAGCCAGGTGTCCCTGCTGAAGAGCTCCATCCACCTTGCTTTAGCCAGCAGGACAAAGACAGCACTCACCTGCAGCTGTCAGGCAGAGGACACAGATGGGGTGCCAAGGCCACAAACAAGATGGTGGGAGAAACAAATAGAGCAAAGATGCTCATCCAGGGTGTGGGCCAAGGAACAACAGGGGGGCTCTGATAAGGACCAGCTGGTGTCAGCCCATTTCAGAGCTGAGTCTGCTGAACTGAGGGTGGTCTTGGAAGCAACTCCTCTGTTTCCTGGCCAGCATTCCTGTCCTCAGACACCTGTTTCCAGACTCCTGCAATTCATACCTTGGACTTCCTGGCTTCTTCCACCTTTGAGATGTGTTGACCTTGATTCTTCTTGCCTCCCTTGGTGTGGACTGCTTGACTAATGCCTTTCTCCAGAGTGACTCCAACAGGCAAGGATACCATCTACTGCCTCTGCCTGCCCTCTCAGTTGATGGTTCCCTCCCAGCCAGCTTGTGCAGGTGTTTGGTGAAGCAGGATTCTGGGTGATGGTGGGCAAGTCACACTCTCTGAGCCTCAGAGAATAGCACCTCCTCTCTGAAGAAATCTGAGTAGTTATTTTCTAGTCTATCTGAAGAAATATATTGTCCAGTGGGAAAGTGCCTGGACTCTGAGATCACTGGGAGAGGGATTTCTCTTGATCCTGCCACCTTTACAGGCATATCTGGTGAGGGTGCATAAGAGGATTTTCTCAGCAGTTGCTCTCTATCCTTTCTAAACACACTTAAAAAATCTGGCAGGCTTTTGGGAACTGTCTTGAAGTAAGGACTTTTAATGGACTTGAAGTATATGGGCTTTTATTTATTTTAAATGTGTGAGATTAAGATCTTTTTGATTCATTAATATTCTAAAATTCTGATACTATAGCTTAATTGCATTACAACAATGCTTATCTGGTAACTGGAAAATCAAAAGTCTGTATTTATTTTTATTTGTATCTGTTTTAATTGTGTAAGCTGCCTTCTGTTTCTGGGAGAAAGTTAGATATAAATGAAATGACATTAAATTGTAGATATCTCAGTGCTGTCTCAGCCGTCACTCTCAAAGGCATATAGTTTTATCATGAATCTACCACCAGCAGTGTTTGGCCATGAGAACACTAAGAGCAGAGCTTGGCAAGTTACTTTTAAGAAGCATAAATACAGAGATTTTGAAGCCCATGATAGGACAAAGGCCTGCCTACAGACTTTGGTTTACCCATAGGAATGTTTTTTTCTTGGTCAATCCAATAGAAGGACTGAAAGCCTGGCATTTGTGAGTGTTGTATACATCTGGCTTATTGCGCAAATCAATATATAGTGCTGTTATGAGTCTGAGTGGGTCTTATGTACAAAACTAAAAAGTTTCTCTAAGTTTATCTTATTTTTCTGTCTTCCCTCAGATAAATATCTAGTCCCCCCCCTTTCCAGGTAAAGTCAGTGCTCCACATTTCCAGCTTAGACTGTTGCAAATCTGATAATTCATGGATTTGATTAACATGTCCTCCCTAGGAATCTTTAGGTCCTCCAGCGTGAGTCTGTGGTCAACATCTGTGAGAAGATGTGCTTGAGGACCTAGAGATTCCTAGAGAAATCACTTCTCTGGGCATCAGTAGATCCTGCAGTACAATTCTGTGGTCAGTTTAGATCAGGGGTTGCACTGGAGGGCTTAAAGAATCCTAGAGAGATGCTATCTCAGGATAAAGTGTTTTTTTATTTGCGGTTTTTCCTTTTCCACAGTTGTCCTACACCCCCAAACCCAGTGAATGTGGAAGGCCCACTATTTATTGTAACTGTGGACTATATTCTTCTGGAACAACAGGTCTGTTTATATTTGGATTTATTCAGTATATTCAATTGCCATTCTTATAAGGGATACTTACAACCTCCTAAGGCCCTATTGTTGGCAGGAAAGTTTTTGCAGGATGCTGTAGTTGGTTCGCTACTGAAGTATCCTGGAAACCTTATGCAGAAAGTGGAAGGGTTGTGCATTCTCTTGCAGCAGTTTTCAAGCAGTGTTCCATTCCATATGGAAGGAGAAGAAAGCAATGATCATAGTGTTTATCTTGGTAGAAATCAAATGACTGATGTGATAGGGAGTGCTTCTGTGTGTGACTTCATGAAGAAAAGAGTTCACAAAGGAGGTGGAACAATGCCCAGGTTTGGTGCCTCACTTCATTTTGGTTGTAATCTTCCTTTTCTTTATGAATTTGAATGTATACAATCAGATATCTCTATCAGAGCTTGAGAAAATTACAGTACTTGTTTGAGATTGTTTCTCTGATAATCACCCAGTCAGGGTAGATAATGGCTGGTTTTCTGCTGATTTGGACATTAATTTTAAAATTTCTTTGTCTGAGAAACTGCATAGCTTTAAAATGAGTTTTGTATATGATAGGTGTGGCCATTCAGTAAACACACCAAAAAACCTGACACACATACCAACCATGTTGTTTTTGTGTGCCTGAGGCAGAGAGAGTATAATTTGCCCAAGGTCACTTGGTGTGATTCCATGGCTGAGCCAGGATTTGAACCCCAGTCTTCTAGACTCCTAGGCCAACATTCAAAGCACAGGTCTCATTCTGGCTCCTCACTCATCCATAGTTACCCTGAATAATAGATGATGCAGAACCTTAGGTTTTCACATAGCAAATAAGGAACAGGACTGCTTATGATGTCTAGCAGCTTCTTTCAAGCTGAAGGGTGTCCAAAGGGATCCTGTAGCATCTTTGAAACTAACTGAGAGAGAGAGAGGAATTTGTAGCAGGAGCGTTTGTAGACTGGGTTTAAAAAGATGAATGGGTTTTGGGATTATTACAGGAGCTCTGAAATACAAGCGAGTTCTTTCTAATTCAATGCCCTTTTGCTCACGCTGTGGCAACAAATCTGGGTGAGTGAGTTGAGGGCTTGCTCGGTCAGAGTGACGTCCAGAGCTAGCTTTCAGAATGGACATGCATATCATAATAAATCTGTTTATCTCTTTCAGAAATGACATTTTTCATCGCATGCTTTAAACTGCAACATGCTAAGAGGCCCCTCGTCCTTTATTTCATTTACTCTATTACTTGCTGATGACAAGTGTGCTCAGTTATAATTAAGTCATCCAGTCCGCATTGGGATTTCAGGTATCTGATCCACAACAATTTTTCCATTGTTCTTGTCAGCTGTGGAAATCCCCATAATGGCGATATGCATAGAAGCAGGCTTTATAACCGCAACCCCACTCCTGCTATGACTTATTTTAATATATGAGGCAGTGTTGCAAAATCTGCACGTACCAATGTGTTAGCTCTAACTAACCTTTGCAGCAAGTTGTGGTGTGGTGTGAGATGATGGTATTCCAGAAGGTTTTGACAGGTTTGACATTTTATGTATGGTATGCTTCTCTAGTTTTTGACTTCCTCCTCCCACCCCTTTTTCTAAATAAAAGGTGACTGTTGCCAGGCTGGTGCAAAGGGTTATAGATACCAGAAGTTGCATTTCAGGAAAAAGGATTGAAATATACTTTCCCCAACAATGTGTGTGTGTGTGTGTGTATTAGACAGGTAATGAAGATATCTCTTGTTGACTCAGTGCCATTGAGTCAGTGCCACATTCTGCAATATTTATTCAAAGGCAAAACATTTTCTTTGAGTGCTAGTTCTTAAACCAGGGTTGATTTTGCATTTTATGTTTACTCAAGAGTTTTTGAAAACAGACCATTGAAAGAAGTGTGCTTTCAAGTTATTCTTTTTTTTCCTTTTAGAGCACAATCTTGTACAAGTGTACTCTCTAAGCACTCCTGTATTTGTTGGGCTTTCTCTTCCATATAAATGTGGGGAACCTGTGGGTCCTGTAGATATTGGAGGTTAATGCCCATCTCTTCCAAGTCCCTTCTATGCACACTTACTTGCCAATGATAAGAAATGATGTGAGTAGTAGCTCATTGGAAAGGGTTAACAGATTAACTTTTGGTGCATTTTTTCTCTTTGTAACAATGCACTAAACAGTCACTAACTTTTAAGCTTTTTCTACTAAGTTTCCCATCTCTGATCTGGAGGACTGCAGCTTACTCCAACCTGTTATACAGGACTATTGATTAAGTCAGATGTGGTATTTATCTTTCTATTTTTCAGCTATGGAGAGCCAGAGTGGGGTAGTGGTTTGAGCACTGAACAACAACTATGGAGACCAGGGTTCCTCATTCAGCTATGGAAACCCACCAGGTGACCTTGGGCAAGTCACACAATCTCAGCCCCTGAAAACCCTGTGACAGGTCTGCCTTAAGGTCACTGTACGTTGGAAAAGACTTGAAAGCAAACAGGAAGTGTCACTCCCAACAATGCCCATGGTGTGTTTGTCTGTGTCTATCTTTATGTGTATTATATTGTGTGACCTAGATATATAAGGATTATTTCACCAATGTGGGCTAATACTTTTGAAAAATGGGAATAGAATACTGATGGAACTTCTTAAATAAATCTCAAAAGAATTTTTTTTAAAAAAATATTGAAATGTATTATACAGTTCTGTGCATTTTGTTGTTTGAGAACCACATAAACATAGGTCCACTTTAAATGGAGCAGGCAACACCATCAAGATGATTTGGACTACAACATCCATAATCGCTAGGCAGCATGGGGAATGATAGGGATGATAGGAACTGCAGTCTGAAACCACTAAAAGGTGCCAGAATGGAGAAGGCTCAAGTATAACTTCTTTTCTTTTCTTTTCTTTTAAATGCTCTTCTCCTCCAGCAAGGATAAGGGGGGAAATCTTTAAATGAAATCTTTTTTAATGCTCATAGTCAGATCACTCTGTTCCTTTTGAATGGAGAAGGAATGTAACACTTTTTTTTTTAAAAAAAGGTCCTGTCTTCCCACCTGTGAAAACTGAGCTACTTTGTCATAACTGTCTCAGAGCCTCTGAATGCATTATAGTGGAGGAAACACAATGTGTGTTTTAAAAAGTCATGTGGATGCACTGGGAACCTTGATGAATTGCCAGTTTCCTCCTGTTTGTATAGGTCTTAATTCACCTGGTTGACTGAGCACATTTTGGAACTGGGAAGTTTAGATTCAGATCCTTGCTCAGATCTGATGATGAACCATCTCTCTTGGTTTAAACCTGCCTCATGTTGCTGTTGTGAGAATACAATGGGGAAAGGGGGAATAATAATATGACAAACAAGCCACTGCAATATCTTTCAAAACACATCTTCTTTGCAGTCTTTGATTTTTTGAATTCCTCTAATATGAGCTACGAATGATCTTTTATCCATATTACTCAAAGGTATGCCAACCTGCCAACATAATGATTTGGGATTAGATGCCAAGAGTGGTGTAGTGATTTGAATGTTGGACTGGGACATTGGAAGATGAGTGTTGGAATCCCTGCATGTCCATGGAAACCTATTGGATGACTTTGGGCAAAGGAAGGCAATTGCAAACTTCCTCGGAACAAATTCTGCCAAGAAAACCTCATGATAGGTTTGTCTTACAGTTGCCATAAGTTGGAAATGACTTGAAGGCACACCGTACATGTCCAGAACTTGCTGGTATTGGCAGTAGTGCAAATAATCAGGGCTCAATTGGCCAGGATGAAGTCTGGGACCTGGTAATTTTACATATCTTTTTGTCTTTGTCAGTATTATCATTATTTGTCAATTGTATTTGATGTCCCTTGTAAAACTGGTTAATTTAAAATAATAATGATATACAAAGTTCTGTATTACAAAATATGAAACATTTTAGCTGGTCCCCCTTTGCTGCAAGAAAGAGCAGAATTCTGACCCAAGTGCAGGAAAAGAAGCTAAAGAGCCGCTCTGAGAGCCTTTAAGGCTGAAGGGCGGGGTATAAATACTGTAAATAAATAATAAATAAAATAAAGGTGAGCAAAGGGATGCAATATCACCAGTGAGTGGGAGGAATAGAATGAGAGGGCAGAAGGGCATGTGGTGTCAGAAGAAGCCACATGTGAAATGGAAAACCTTTAATGATGATGGAGACAGCTGGAAACAGAGACTTGGAGGTGAGTATCCCACAATGTCCTCAGCTGCCCAGAGAAGGAGAAGTTTCTACCACCATCACTATCAGCCCTACTACCATCTCCACAGCTTGGACAAGCAGGCCTCCAAGGCCTCTACTCTCTGTGGGCTGTAGAGAACCTCCACTAACCTTGAGGGTCTCGGTCACCAGTATCATTATCGGGGTGGGTCTCTCTGGGCTTCTTAAATCTCCACGTTTAGTCTTTATCTCCCTCTCTACTTCCAGGCCCAGAATAATATGTGTCATCTTATTACATGCTTTGTCGCCCCAATTGCCAGTTCAGAGGGGCAGGCTATTAAAATAATAATAATAATAATAATAATAATAATAAGGTTCTGTTTCAGAGGAAGGAACTGGCAAAAACCACCTCTTAGAATTCCTTGCCTAAGAGAATCTTATGAAATTCATGGGGATGCCATAAGTTGACAGGCAACTTGAAGGCACACAACACATGTACATTGTCTCCAAGAACAGCTCCTGAATGTCTCCTGGCTAGGCTGTAGAGGGATATGTGATGCAAAGACAATCTTTTGAGGGTTGGTTATAGAGCTAAATTAGGTTGCTGGGGTGGTGGTGCTGGTTGTTGGTAGTGATTGTGTCTTTCCCACACCCTACAAAGATTTCAGGGATCTTTGGAAAATAAGCAAACTTCATAGGCCTAACTTGTTTTCCCCACAAGGGCCTGAAACCACTTTCACTGGCCTTACATATGTGTACTCAGGTATAAGTAACTGTGTATAAGACTTGAACACTCACATTTTATTGACCAAGCAGTTTCAAGTTTTCCAGACAAAGTAGCAAGTTCCAAAAAACTGTAAATATTTAAGATTAGATATAAAAACCATATGCATAGTATAAATGAACGACCCCCACATCTTTGTTTCAACTCTTGATGTTACAGTTAATAAATAATTTTTAAAAATCCTCTTAGTTCCTTTTGTTTTTCAGTTGTTTGAAGAAAACAGATAAATCTTTTGCTGTGTCTTAAAGGTCAGCAGTGTTAGACTATTCTGGAGCAAAAACCCCATGTCACTGAATCCCAATCCTGAGAGTCCTTAATACTTGGTGTGAAAGATAAAAAGCTCATCTACAAGAATCAAAGCACATGAGTTTTGTCTTTATGTTTTTTCTCTGCTTTTATTCCCATTAATTTTTTTGAAAGTAACAGTATGTATGTGCATGCATGTGTGTGCATACACACACACACACACACACACACACAGACTCAAGAAACCCTATGATTTCCTCAAAGGGTAGTTTAATGAAGAACCAAGATAAAGAGTAAACTTTACTTGGTTGGTACAGGACATAAATCCTTAGAGAAATGGCAGCTTCATGAGTTTTATTATTGTATTATTTCCATAGACCTTATTCTTCTAGCTGTAACAAAAACAATGTGAAGAAGGGATGAAGATTCCCTTCAGGGTGACCTCTGCGTGGCTGGGCCAACAGAGCCAACGTCACCATTAGACAAAGTGAGCTAACTGCCTCAGATGGTAGTTGTAGGAGGAGGGCAACTATGAAAATCCCTTGGCAGTTCCTCCTGAGCCTACTTTTGCTAGTGGACAGAGCTATGCATGACACCTGTGTGGTCCTATGTTCCTAAACAGGCGTAGCCCTCAGGAGAAGTTCCATTGGTATTAACGGGAAGTCTACTCAGCTTTTGTACATGGAATAGCTACCATTTTGTCTTTGGTGCCATTTTGTCTTTTACCAGAGGTGGCAAAACAATTTGGTTTGGCTCTGGCAGTTTCAGGGGCTAAAAAAACCTTTGCTTCTTAAGCACAGTCTGAAAATCAAGCAGAGACTGTATTCTGAGGCAGGGATGAAAGGACAGACTTTTGAATACAATAAATGAATACTGCCTTATTTGTACTGTTGTCACAATGCCTCTCCACTAGACACCAACAATGGTTGTATAATAAATGAATACTGCCTTATTTTTACTGTTGTCACAATGCCTCTTCATTAGACACCAACAATGGTTGTATAACTATGTAGGAACAGCAGTCTTGATCGCAGTGGAGGAATCGGAGGTGATGATAAGGAGACTCACACGTCACTTGTGAAAGTGGGACTTGATTGCTGAGTCCTCTGGAACACAGAGGTAACCCAAAGGAAGTATTCTATATTCCTTGGAATCCAAGGTCTACAGCAATGTGTACAATATATGGCCCTCCAGTTGTTGTTGAACTGCCATGCCTAGCATCCCTAACAATATCTGGAGTTCACATGCTCCTTGTTTAGTAGAGCCTCTGTCCTTAAAAGAACTTGTTTATTCTCTTCTGTAACCAATGGAAGCGCTACAAAACTTTTATGCATGCCAAATTTGTTCATGTGGGTCTTGGCAGAAAGTCCTGCAAGTAATTTGGTTGTGGCAGTACCTCTGTGACGTTTTATTTCCTTTAACCCTGATGTTGCTAATTCTCTAGGGTCATTTTTAAATGTTATTCTCTTTAAGAAATGTCCCTGACTTGGTAAGGCTTGACATTACTTTGTCCCAGATCTTTCTCCTATTCTTATTTCCCTGTACTTGTTGTCAGCTGCCATGACAGCTCCTTACCTCCAGGTGGAAGGGCAGGTGAGTAGCTTTCTTTGGCAAGGATGTCAAGGTTGCTTTGCTTCACAGAATTGCTGAGAATGAATGTTCCACAAGCAGTTTGGTCTGCACTTCCTCCCTGGAGTCTGAACACATCATTGCATTGACATGGCTAGCTTTAGTGGCCTGGGGTCTAGGATCATCCATCCACCTACAGTTTTTGATGAAATATGTTGCCTCTGTGTTTTCCAGATGAAATAAGACCATCCAGTAGCTTGGCAAGCACATTCTTTTCATCCCAGGATTTTGGACAGAGCTTAGAAATGTAATTTTTGGGGAGTCAGTGGGAAACACAACTCTCACAAAGTCTGTGAATAGCTTGTTCTCCAAAATGTAACATTTCCAACTTTTTGATTTTGAAAGGTGCTTTCACAAGATTCCCTCTGCCCCATGCACTTTTGTCATTATTTGCTGTCAAGTTGACTTCAACTTATGATGACCCGAAGAACAAGAGACCTGCTCAGCCCTTTTCAGGTCTTGTAAATTCAGGGCCATGGGTTCCATGGTGATGTTCCTCTTTTCCTACTGCTTTCCAACTTACCAAACATTATAGTCTTTACCAGTCAGGCATATTGCCCCATGATATGTCTAAAGTATGATAGCTTTGGTCTATTTGGTGATAATGGTCCATAGAGAAATTTTAGGCTCAGTTTGGTCAATGATCCATTTATTTCACTTTTTAACAGTCCATGGAATCTATAGAACTCTTTTGTAGCACCTCATTTCAGATGAGCTGGTTTTCTTAATTTTGTTTCAAATGAGATGATTTTTGCACTTGCAGCTCTCCCAAACTGGGGAAATAAAGCAGTTTAAAATCATTTTAACTATCATAGCTCCACCATGTGGAATCCTGGGATTTGTAGTTTGGTGATTTATTCAGCCTGGGCTGCCAGAGAGCTCTGATGCCTCAGGATTCTGTGGGATAGAGTCATGGTAGTTAAAGTAGTGTCAAACTGCTTTATTTCAGCAGTGTGGATACACTTGGTTAGAAGCAGCCACACTGAGGCCAAATCCCATGTCTTCTAAGGATGCTTCCATAGGTGATTTTTATGGTGCAATAGCCCTTTCTAAAGCACAAAATTCTATGGAAGGTCCAGATACTATGACCTGCCTTTTGTATATCTTTCTTCCCCCAATTGTTTCTTCCATCTTTTTACATACCAGAAAGGCTCCATTCAGGATAAAGAGACAAAATAGCTTTGCAATGTCTTTTAACTTAGTAACTCTAGTAGGGATCCATCCAGGAGGTACTCATTATGCTTCCTTCATAGGAAAAGCACTATGTACATGTGTGTGAATCTCTGTCTGTCTGTCTCAGCATCCCCATTAATCCTCATCTAATTCTGGTAACTGCATTTGTATCGTATTTGTTGTATAGCAGAAAGGTTTTATTGGGATGAAGTAGCATTAAAGACCTAAAGAGATAAAGTCACAAGTTGAAGGATCTAAATAATAGATCCCCAAATAACAGTAAGGTAATTACCTCTATTAGGGCTACCTACCACTATGCAAAACACAGTGCAGAATTCTTACTGTTTTGCTTAACGCCCAACCTGGTGGATTATGAGGAAATCAGATGCATGTTTTCTACATTTACTTTATTTACTTGCCCAACAGATCATTACTCTGTTATATTTTTGGAATTAATTCCCTAATGGGCCAACACAGTTATTTATAATAATAATAATAATAACAACTTTTATTTGTATACCGCCCTTCCTGCGATCAGGGCGGTGCACAACATCTACAGTTAGAACACTTCAAACAATACAATAAAAAAATTTACAATAACACAAGAGATAAAAACAGGTAAAAAACATTATCCTCCCCAATGCGATATAGAATGGCTTATTCCAACGGCTTATCTGGGGGGAAGATGGCGATATCAATAACAATCAAAGATAAGCCTGATTAAATAAGTGCGTTTTTAGCTCCTTTTTAAATTGGGGGAGGGAAGCAGTCAGGCGGAGCTCAATAGGTAGTGAGTTCCAGAGGCTCGGAGCAGATACAGAAAACGCTCTCTTGGCAGTTGTCGAGAGCCTGGCCTCTGGAACTCTTAACAGGTGTTGTCCGCTTGATCTAAGTGTGTGGGGCGGATTATGTGGGGAGAGATGGTCCTTTAGGTACTCTGGGCCCAAGCCATTTAGGGCTTTATAGGTAACGACCAGCAGTTTGTATTGAGCCCGGAAGCGAATGGGCAGCCAATGAAGATCTTTTAAGATCGGTGTTATATGGTGGGTCCTAGGTGCCCCCGTGATCAACCGTGCTGCCATATTCTGGATTAATTGTAGCTTCCGAGTGTGGTACAAAGGCTGCCCCATATAGAGCGCGTTACAGAAATCCAACCGAGAGGTTACCAGAGCATGTACTACTGTTTCAAGGTCCCCCCGGTCCAGGTAGGGGCGCAGCTGGCGTATCAGCCGAAGCTGGAAGCAGGTGCTCCTGACTGTCGCATCCACCTAAGAAGTAAGATGGAGCGACGAATCAAGGAGCACCCCCAAGCTGTGTACAGTGTCCTTTACGGGAAGCGTGATCCCGTTCAGGACAGGTGGAACCACCTCCCTTCCTGGGCCGGGAGAACCTATCACGAGTACTTCCGTTTTCTCTGGATTCAGGCTGAGTCTGTTTTCCCTCATCCAGTCCATTACCGATTCCAGACAGGCCACGAGAGGAGCGACGCCATCCCTGGTCACTGCATCAGTCGGAGACATAGAGAAGACTATTTGGGTGTCATCAGCGTACTGATAACCCCGCGCCCCATGTCTCCGGATGATCTCTCCCAGCGGTTTCATGTAAATGTTAAATAGCATGGGAGACAGAATGGCTCCTTGAGGGACCCCAGAAGTGAGGGCCCTCTTATCGGAGCACACGTCCCCCAGCTGCACCATCTGGAACCTCCCAGAGAGGTAGGACCGGAACCACTGGAGCGCAGTGCCCCCGATCCCCACCTCTGCCAGGCGTTCCAGAAGGATACCATGGTCGATGGTATCGAAAGCCGCTGAGATGTCCAAGAGCACCAACAGGGACACGCTACCCCTGTCGATGCCCAGACGGAGATCATCGACCAAGGCGACCATGGCAGTCTCAACCCCATGGCCTGCCCGAAAACCGGTTTGAAATGGATCTAGAAAATCCGTTTCATCCAAGATCGATTGAAGCTGGATTGCAACCGCCCTCTCGATCACCTTCCCCAAAAATGGCAGTAGCGAGACTGGCTGGTAATTGTTGTAAACCAGGGGGTCGAGGGAGGGCTTCTTCAATATAGGTTTTATTGTGGCCAATTTAAGCTGGTTGGGAAACTGTCCCTCCCTCAAAGATGAATTGATGATCCGGTGTAACAGGGAAGTTACTACCGGTCCCCCCTGTGCCACTAGCCACGAGGGGCAGGGATCGAGAGAGCAGGTTGTCTTCCTAACACTTCTAAGGATCTTGTCCACATCCTCGGTACTGACAGACTCAAACTGATCCAGTACAACTGAGTCCACAGAAGCTCTGGATGCCTCTATTCTGGTTTCTGTTCCAACCCTGGCGTCCAGATCTTCATTTATCCGAGAGATTTTATCCGCGAAGAAGTTGTTAAATTGGTCACAGCAGGCCTTAGTAGGTTCAAGGATCTGGTTCGGGGCAGGAGGGAGTTGAGTTAACTCCCTCACTACCCTGAACAACTCTGCTGGACGCGACTCCGCGGACGCGATACAAGCAGCATAGAACGAGTTCTTAGCTGCTTGTATCGCCTCTCCATAGTCCTTCAAATGATGGTCTAGGAGAGCCTTGTCGGATAAACGATGGTGTTTCCGCCAGGCATGCTCTAGCCGTCGCAGGACCCGCTTCCTTGCCCGGAGGTCTTCCGTATACCAGGGCTTCCTTTTGGAAGCAGGCCTGAGAGGGCGCTTGGGAGCGATACTGTGTATAGCCCTGGAGAGATCTGTATCCCAGGTGTTGACTAGGGCATCAACAGTGTCGCCGTCACTTCCAACCATATACCCCTCTAGGGCTTCTTGGAACCTATCAGGTTCCATCAGCCTTCGAGGGTGGACCATTCTAATAGGTCCGCCACCCCCGGAGGGGATCTGGGTTGATGCCTTGATGCCTGCCTCCACCAGGAAATGATCCGTCCATGACAGGGCGGAAATGTTGGTAATTTCCGCCCATGGAGTTTCCATGTCCGTACAGAAAACCAAATCAAGAGTATTCCCCGCAAAGTGCGTTGGACCCGAAACCAGCTGAGACAGGCCCATGGCTGTCATGGTCTCCATAGTCTTCTATTGTAAAGGAAATTGTATATATAATAGGAAAAAGGCCATACGTAGAAGGATCATGGTATTAGAGGACTGCACTTTTCTTTTTTGAGGGATGAAAGGCCACGTTGATGCTCCCAAGTATTGTTAGTATTGGTGCAACTGTAGCTGGACATTGAGGCCTAAGATCACTTAGCCCAGGTCCCCCCATGTTGTTGTTGTGTGTCTTTCTCATTTGCCTAAGATAACCCAGTGGGTGCTTGCAATCGAGCAGGGATTTCAACCCTGGTGTACAGAGTGATAGTTCATTACACTACACTAGTTCATATGGCCACCCAAAGAGTGGCAGATAATGAGGGCAATAGGCTTGGCATCAGCCCCTGGGCTGACATGACCATGCTGGGAGCCAATGTTACTGGCCATACCATCCTCTGTGACTTAAAAAAGAAATAAGTTATAGTCAGAAGGTGACCAGTTATGCCTGTACATTGTTACAGATGTGGTGGTGGTGTTATTATTATCATCAGAAAAACACAGTTTTTCTTGAGTTAATTATTGTGATGCCACACCTATGGCACAAATCCTAAAATGGATTTTATGTATTTATGTAGAAGAAAGAAGATAGCTATATTAATTGGCATTGCTCAGAAGACTCATTAACCATCACTACATGAAGTGTAAACATATATACTTTATAATATATGCTATCTGATGAAGTGGGTTGCAGTCCATAAAAGCTTATGCTAGAAATTTCTGTTTCCTACTGAATCTCAAAGGTGCTACTAGATTCCCTTCACATCTTTTGATGCTTAAACAATACTTGTAGATCCATCGTAAGCTTTTTGTATCAAAACAAATAATAACTTTGGGGCCAAAATACTATAGGTTTATTGGCACCAGCACTTTTGTGTCTAGTAATGCTGAGAAACAAACTGCCTAATTCTTAGAAACTTCCTTTGTATCTTACAACATATCGTCAGCTAAGTAGCTGTGGCATGCTGCACGCTCCTGGAAATGGAACATGGAAAATAGGAGCAAAGGAGAGGAGCAAAAAGCCCTCGTAAGCTTCCTATAGCTTATATTATGCCACAGGAGAGCATAGTTGGATAGCTGGAACCCTTGACAAGACTATTCTGTAAGGGGGCCAGGAGGATATATTGAGTATTTTTGGGCAGGCCCTACTTGCCAGATGATTAACCAGATATGAGACTTGATACACCTAAAGACCAAGTTTCTTCTAGCTCAGGTTATTTGTCCAGCTAGCCTAGCTCTGCTGTGTGATTGGCAACAGCAGCTACTCTTCACCCTGTTGTCTGATCTTCTTAACATGTAGGTGGAAATTGTGTGACCCTGCAGATATTGTTGGACTGTAATTTGCCATTCTAGCCAAAGGTGTGGAATCTGGGAGCTGCAGTCCAACAACATCTGGAGGGCTGCACAATTAATATTTTACCCAATATGCCAGGGACTTCCTGCATACAAACCATGAGATTGACCATTCTCTTATGATCCTTTCCAAGTCAGCTCTAGAATAGGTTGGCTTAAATAGCTTTTCAGTGCAAATCCAATGAAAGTGCTTACCAAACTGAGTAAGGGAGGGAATGTAGTCATAAACTCATTTTGTCTTAACTGGTTTTAATGACCTCTGGCTTGTTCTTCCAATTTTTACTACAGGTTAACATCCTGGCAAAATGATAGCTTTATTTTGAATTGCATTGATCTGTTGTAATTTTGAGGGGTTATTCTGCATCATGACAGTAGTTAGTCTTCTGTGTCAAAGGCTTTTTCCACAATTATGATTTGCCTAATGGTACTTCTGTTACAATTTGTAGGCTAATGGAAGTCAGATATGGAAAGGACCTATTCGATGACTGAGTCAATGTCCTGCAGGTGCAAAGCCTAATCTTTCAGGGAGAGGGTACACCAAATGCTATCAAATAGATTCCACCCTTGATCCTGACTGAATGATGGCAACTAGTCACAAGTGGTTTTTTTGATCATATGGAAAGTGTAGACTTCTATGTATAAATAAGGTCTAAAAAACCCTTAGCTTACATTCTTTAAAGCTGGAATGAGAAAATTATGGGCCTCCAGAAATGGTTGAACTGCAGTTCCCATTAGTCTTAGGCAGCAGGGACAAAAGTGAATGATTGTGGGAATCACAGTTCAGTGGCATTTGGAGACCAAGAAGCTGGTTACCTTGCTTTAAAGGAAAGAAAACAAGAGAACCTAGAAACTTCAGGGGTCATTTAGATACTTTTTTTTTTACTCTAATCAGGTGCATTTGGGATGTGTGCGAAAAATGGAGATTCAACCTGGTTTTCACAGTGTCAATAACTCTTGAAAGACCTTTCTATTCTGCTGTATTAGAACTGTGGAAAATATTTTTGTCATGGCAGGAAACATCAAGATTAAGAAAACATATCTGTAATTAGTATGAGTAAGTCAGAGCTTAAGAAATTAGTGTTTAAAAGTAATTCTTACAATTCAAAACTTCCTAAATAAAGTCCTGTTACAGTTACTTTTTAAAAATGGAATCTGATATTTTTCTAAGTTTTTCAACATAGTTATGCAAAGGAATCTTGTACAACTCAGAAAGAGAAGACAGTAATGTGAATGTTCACAGACTATCAGTCTACTTTATCAAATGTACAGACCGATAAGTCTATGAAAGCTAATGACACAAACATCTCTCTCCCAGTTAGCCCCAAAATGTGGTACAAATTTGTTTTGTATGCTGATACACAGACAAATGCAAATTGTCTTTGAATACTACTAAAACAGTTACATTTTAGTTACTTAAAACACATCTGAATGCTATAAGGTGCAAGCCATGGTATCAAATAACCTCTCTTCTTGTTCACTTCACTATCACTTCAGCGCCCACAAGAGCACCCAAGACACAGCACAAGTCACATGAACCAGGTTACATGAGCTCATCCCTGATTATGTTGCAACACTACATACAATGTATATGTATTTATTTTATATGCTGCCCTTCTTTTAAATTGGCCCCATAGTGGCTCACAACAGACATAGTTATACATCTATTATTAGAACTAATTGCAAGTAACTAGTCATTTCCAATCTCTGGATAAGTTAGTATCATGGTTGGGTAAAACTGTGTTCTGCTTTTTTGTATATAGGTGTCTAAACATTTTTCATTTGGTTTCTTAACTTCGAGGGGGATGTTTCTAGTGATTGGTTTGGCCTAATCCAACTCGACTCTTTCCTTCTATGGTTTTTTTAAAGTCCCTTGCCCCCTCCACTAAAAGCCAGGACATCCAACCACAAATTGCAGGGCTTTTTTTGGGGTGTGTGTGTGTAAACTTCCAGATAAATATTTCAATAAACTATGGCCCTGAGTCTGAGCAAGGCTGTTGAGGATAGAATAACTTTGGAAGTTACTTATTCATAGGGTCACTATAAGTCAAAGTTAACATGAAGGCAATTAACAACAATACATGTTTACATTTTAAGGACAATTGATACCGCTTTGCTGTGTTTTTCTGGGGAAAAGGTCTGATCTGAGTTCCAGTATAAAAAATTGCCACTTTGTAGGATAAAGATGGCCAAATGACCATTCTGTGGCTCCTTGCAGCTTTGAGCCAGATTTCAAAAGCCTTCTGCATAGGATGAGCTTAGACAGTAGACTAATCAGCTGAAGAATTCCTATCTGTCTCCTTGCTGTCCACCCAGAAGGGAAGAGGGCAGGGAATTTTATAGGATGCTGTACATATAGGGCTGGATCAAAACATGGGTTTAGGGGATCCCCTAGCATTGCAAAAAGGGTCCTAATTTAGGAGTGGGAATCATGGTACCAATCCAGAAATTGTTGGATTACAACTCCCATTAGTCCAAGCCAGCATGGGCAATGCTGATTCTCACTCTTGGGATAAGCTGTGGCTTATTAAACTTGCAAACAAATCTAGTTTGTCTTATGTGATGAATGTACAAGTATTCCTCTGAGTAACTACAGGCATATTGTTGGAAGGACAGAGCCAAACAACAAAAGGAATTGGTTATTGTTATGTGTGTCCCTAAGTCATTTTTGAATTATGGTGACCCTAAGGCAAAACTATCATAGGGTTTTCGTGGCAGGTTTCTTGGGTTTATAGGGTTTTCTTGGCAAGCTCTGCTCTGATGTCACAACAAACTACTTTTCCAGAATTCCATAGCCATGAGTCATGGCAGTTAAAGTGGGGTCAAACTGAATTATTTCTGCAGTGCAGATGCAGCCTGAGACTGATATCTTGCGGTCTCAAGTAGTGATGGAGGAAAGATGGTTGGGAGGTTACATCTCCTGTGGGGCTGGCATTCTCTTTTCCTTGACCTGCAGAATCTGCTTTTCTGGCAGCATTAGCAAAGACAATATTGAAGGAAATAATAATAATAATAATAATAATAATAATTTATTTCTAGCCTGCCCTATCACAGAGAATCTGGGTAGATTACAACAGTAAAATACATCAAAGTTACAATAAAATGCAAGAAGAAATCAATCCCTATACCCATCCCCATTCCCAATACTAAATAGGGCATTGATTGATTGATTGATCCCACTTTTCTTGTGGAACCCAAAACAGCTTACATGGTTAAAAAAAGATAAAGCTAAAAACCAGTATTAAAAAAAATCAGAACACAGTTAAACAAGCTATTATAATAACATAAAATAACATAACATTAAATTTTAAAAGTACACAACCATTTAAAAACAACAGTAAAGATAAAAATACAGCCCTACTGCTCAGCAGTCCCAGATAATCCTAGGCTGCATTAGGCTGCATTTACACTATGTGTTGGAACAAAATTTTCTGCTACTCCTTCCAGCTGTGTTAGAAGTATCAATGGAAGCAAACAGTGGCTAGATACTACATAGCTACAGCACTTTGTTCCCCCTCTTAACTACCATAGCTATGGCATGATAGGATTTGTAGTTTTGAGAGTCAGTGTGGCATGTTTGAATGTTGGACTACAACTCTGGAAACCAGGGTTTGATTCCTTGCTCTCCCATGAAATACACTGGGTGACCTTGGGCAAGTCACACTCTCTCAGTCGCAGGGGAAGGCAATGACAAACCTCCTCTGAACCACTCTTGCCAGAAAACCCCATGACAGGGTCACCTTAGGGTCACCATAAGTCAGAAATGATTTGAAGACATTGCACACACACATGAGATAGTTACATTCCTCTGCCAGTGAGCTTTACTGCCTCTCCAAACTACAAATCCCATGATTCTGTAGGACAGTGTCACAGCCGTCAAGTTGCTATAATTATGCAGTCTGGATATTGTTGAGGCACTGTTGATCTTGGTCATATGGCTCAGTAACAATACAATCTGGGACTGTTTCCCCACTGCCTCTGTCTCCTTTCTGACCAGGTCTTGGAAATGAGCATGGCTTCCTCTTGATATAAAGGTGTGTGTTCCTAAGCAAACCTGATTCTGAAGCCTGACCCTTTTCTCGAACACTATTGCTAACATTCCTGACTGAGTTTGGAATGCACTGTTGGCACCTTTTTAAAGAGTCTAGTTGGTTGTGGTCCTTATATGCTACTGCCTGGTTTTCAATGAATCTCAGTACCTGCTCTCTTTTATTTATGAAACAAGAGAGCTCCTTCAGATCTGTCAGCAATGGGAGCAGGAGAAAGATTTCTGTGGTGAAGGCTCTTTATCTGCCTGGCAAGGAAAGGGTTTCTTCCATTGTGAACACATCCTCTGCTCCCTCCCTCCTTTGGCGAGTTTGCTTATGTAGTTTCTAGCATGCCCTTTACCTGCCAAACTGTATTTGATCTAAGCTTCCTTCCTCCAGGGTCTACAATCAGCTTTAAAAAGCCATATATGAAATGGGGCCTGAGGAACCCAAAACATGGAAGCCAGGGTTCAGAAAGCATTTCGGAGGCAAAGCGGATGCATCTCCTGAGGCCCTCTGTGTTTACTTACTGTTGCAACAGAGTCTGAGGAGCATATTAATATGCCTATTAGTAATGGAAGCCTATTTAATTTTGGGGTCAGGTAGCAAAAAAAGAATATTTCTTCTCCTTCCCTCTAACGTTCCCCCCCCCCCCCCCCAGTCTGCTTCATTGCTCTACCTGGACAGTAACTAGCAGAACATTTACAACTCTGAATGATATAATGCAATTAAGACTCTCTATAACACTCTAATTTGCATATCTCATTATATAGAGTGACACCATTAGAAGACATGTGTTGAAGCTTTCAAAATGATTATGATATGTGAAGGTATTAGAGGCCATGAATATGGCTTGCTGGAAAGCAGTGCGCTGACTGCGCCAGCACGGCGCCGAATTCTCACAAGCGCCACATCGCTTGCTGGGTGTTTTTAATGGAAAATAATAGATCCTGGAGGGCTAAAGTCAATCAGCTCTTATTCAGATGAAACTCCCATTGACTTGAGTGAGGCTAGAGGATTTAACTCTGAGAGAGAATACTAATTAGGAACTGGATTCAGTCTAGGAATGGATTTCTCCCCCTACCCTGGTTTTCCACTGATTTAAAAATATAATTTGGAGCATTGTACATTTTTGTTTGAAGGTCGGTTGTCTTCATTCATGTGTGGCCCTTGATTCTTGTATTCCTGTTTTGTGTTTTAAATAATAATAATAATAATAATAATAATAATAATAATAATAATCCATCACTATCTCTGGATATTAGAAGCGTGGAGAATGACTGAATTGTGCAGGAGACAGTTTGTGCTGTGCTAAAACTTGCCTGTCCACTAAGGATCAGAACATGAAGGAAAGGACTCCACAAACTGTAGAAACTGTCATCTTTTTCTAAATGTTTAGAATATCCACTTCAGTAAATTGTATATTTGATGGTATTTTATCCTTGGGCTGCAGTCTTGGAAGTAAATCCCACTGAACTGAATATTTTCCTCCCCCTGAGTAGATACGTATAAAATGACATTGTTACTCTATATAATAATAGTTTTTATTGTGATGGGGGGCACATCATTTGTGAGTTAGAGAGTTAAGTTGTATTAATATGTCACTCTGCTTCTTGCTAAGCATTGTTGATTGTTTAACATGATATGCAATGCAGGATTGTTTCAAATGGTGGAAATGCCACTTGTGGATAGATGTTAAATAATAGTTTTAAAAGAAGCATAAGTAGCTGTACATGCCTGGCCCACCTATGGGATTGTGTGGCATATAAATTAAGAATAAAACTCTGTGATGTAACACAGAAAATGCCTCATATGGCTATGTAATCTATCTTTTGAATGGGATGTTTGCATTTGTGATTTTCTTGCAGCATACAGTAGGGGGAAAATGTCTATTATCAAGTAAACAGAAGCTTAGTCAAATATTGTCTATGTTGTTTCTTAGGTACATTCAGTTTTAGGCAAGTCTCCAGATTACATATTCCTAAAACAAACAAACAAACAAACAAACAAACAAAAATGCAACTTTGGTGTGTGTGTGTGGAGAGAGATTGCTAGAGAGAGAGAGAGAGGTAGAAAAGACTATAGTCTAGGCTACTGATGGCGAACCTTTTAGAGACCAAGTACCCAACTCAATGGCATTCCTGCTCTGGGTTTCACCTGGTGCTGGGGAGGGGGCAGGTGCAGAACCTGGGTAGGACTTCTGGAGTTGGGACTTCCCCAGAGATAGACTTCCAGGGGCGGGACTTCCCTGGAGACAGTTGAAGGCATGGGAGGGCAGGGGAAGAAGAGGAACAGTTGTGCACCTGTTCCTCCTTTTCTCCTGCCCTTCTTTGCCTTCAACTGTCTCCACATGCCCTCAGAGACAGTTTTGCATGCCAGAGAGGGCATGCATGCCATAGATTTACCACTACGGGCCTAGACTAATTAAAACATTGCTTAAGTATGTTCATATCCTAGTTCTCCATGCAATGTGCTCACAGCTGAATATTTCAAGCAATGTGAGAATATCTACAGAGATCATCACAAGTGCCTTAGCCTGTCATTTTCCCGATAGAATACATGCATGTCTAACTTCAAAGATGGGTCTTACCGCATTCTCCCATATGCAGCCCGTATGCAACCCAGGCTTTTCCCATGGCTTTGTAAGGACAGGAAAATTACATCCTTGAAAAGCCGTGGGATAAGCCCAGGTTGCATACAGGCCACATAATGGAGAATGCAGTAAGACCCATCTTTGAAGTTATATGCGTGTGTATCCCATTGGGAAAATAATGGGATAAGGTGCATGCTATAATCTCCTTGATGTTAAAGGTATGTGTATCCTGTTGGGAAAATGACGGGATAAGGCACGTTCAACAACCTCTGAAATGTCCACATATTGCAAAACTTTCTATGAAGAGCCTTAGGTCATTGTTTGAAGCTTCTTATTTGAATATCTTATTTGTCTTTAGAAGCTTCTTTGAATATCTTCTTATTTGACTTTAGAAGTTTCATTAAACAAAGGCTTTTCATGGGTCACATTTTTCATGCTTAATACTATTTTTGTTGTTTTATTGTTATAATACTTTTTTGCTATTTTTAGCTATTATTCTTTGTTTTATTAAAACAACAAATACATTTAATGTGCCTTCTTTTAGTAGCATGCTACAGTTTATTCTCTTCTAGCTGTACTGTAAATCACCTTGAACAGCTGAAAGGAAGTGTAATTTAAAAATACAATAAATACATGATTATGCAAAAACGTGAATGTGCCTTAGCCTGTCATTTTCCCGATAGAATACATGCATGTCTAACTTCAAAGATGGCTTCTTACAATAATATGGAGAGGTCAATATGTGGTGCTGCTGCATGAGTTGGCAAAGTGTTTATTTATTTATTTATTTATTTAATTTTATTTTATTTATATACCGCCTTTCCAAAAAAGATCAAAGCGGTTTACAAAAGTGGATAAACAAGGGTTATCTTTCGTCAGGCAAGCCCTGATGGAGCTGGGCCTGCCTCTTCTCTCCCTCCCTAGGCAGAGGATGGCAGTTGGTATGGAGGGAGAGTCCTCTTGCCTCAGGCAAGCCCTGATGGAGCTGGGCATTTTGTTATATTGCATTTGTTAGACATCTTCCACTGTTTTGGCTGTGTCAAATATCTGCAGAATGCTGGTTCTTTTGCTACCAGGGGACCTGGTTGCAGAACAGTACCTTGTAGTGTGAATTTTCTAAAATTGAATTTAACATAATACTGGCTATCCAATGTTGCCTGCATCTATTTTCCCACTCTTATTTGATCAGACTGGTTTGGGAGTCTAAACACAGCCTTCTAAAATTCATATTGAGGTGGAAAGTTTATAGTTCTCTAGTGGAACCAGGGTAATTCAAAGGTTTGAGCTGGAGTGGGAATCATGTGGCCCACCAGACATTGCTGGACTGCAACTCTCAGCAATTACTAGCTTGGGTTGATGGGAACATTAGAAAGCCACATGATTCTGATCACAGGTTAAGAGTGTTGGATCGGAATGAGAAGATCCAGGGTGCATGTACATTGTAGAAATAATACAGTTTAACACTGCTTTAACTACCATGGCTCCATCCTACAGAATTCTGGTGTCTGTAGTTTTGTGAGGCACCAGCACACTTTGGCACAGAAGGCTAAAGACCTTACAAAACTACAGATCCTATGATTCCATAGGATGGAGATACAGCACTTAAACTAGTGTCAAACTGCCTTCTTTCTACAATATAGATACACCCTCATGCATTTGTTTTGAATACCAGGATTGCACAGAAACTGAATGCAGTTGATTAGCCATAAGAATTAACCAAGGTATTTCACTAATATTAATTTTAGACTGCAGTCTTTCTGCACAAAAAATATCTCCTACCGGTAGTTCCTCCATGCTTTTTTCATTTCAGCATTATTAGACTGTTGGAGAGGTATTTTGTTTTCGTTATTGGTAAATGTCCAGTCTATTCTGAATCTGTTTCTAGTGCATTGCAAAATGTCTGGAGATGCACCAGCAGAACCAGGTCTACCTTCTGCACCTCTCTGCTTTAAACTACAGTCCTAAGCCATTTAAGGTTGAAATGGTAAGAACCAGTCTTAACACGGCCCCAGGAAAAGACAGGTTCAGTAGGGTAAATGATCTGTTGTAATATCTTGAAGCTAAAAAAAATGGCTACAAGGGGATTCTTCTTAAGCTGATTGTGTGGATGCACCTTTCTTGGACTGAAGTAGAAAGGGAACTTATAAATATGCGTTAAATAGCTTTGTAACCACACAAAGCCCCAGTACACCATAGTTTCCTGGTTGAAAGAACATGCTTAATTCAGATACTCCATAAAAGATAATCTCTTTCTAGGGAGGATTAAGGCTCTCAGAATAAGAGAGCTGTATGAACCATGTAAGGATATACTTACAATTATAAGTAAGATGATAATTACCATGGTAATTTGGTTTCTTCATGGATGAGATTTCTTCAAACAGACTCAGAAATATCTCTTTCCTGCTTCTGCAACCCTCTGCTGAGCTTGACTCACAGACAAAAGCCTTAGATCAGTCACTTTAAGGGACTCTATGGTGCTCAGAAGGAAGTTCTTCAATGCATTATTTTTATTTGATTTTTTCATTTTAATTATTTTGCATCAATAAAAATGCCTTGGGTCTGTCCTTTTCCTCCTTTATGAAAGCATTTATTTGTTAGCATGAATAAAATGCCCTACATAATAGCATGGCTTACAATCAGCCTTCAGGTCCAAATGCAAACCTATTGATGGTACTGAGGTCTCCTCTCAACCACATGGCTGTTTTGTTTTGTACCAAAGACAGTCCTATTTCCTGATGATTCCCATTATTAATGTTGTTCCATGGGTGTTATACTAATGCTCTCGTGCATGTTGTTGAGTGCCACTCACTGTCAGATTCAAAGCTACCATTGCCTCCCATTAAGGGGTGTATAACACAATAACCAGAGTCCTCTATAAATTTGTTACTATTGTTGTATGCCTTCAAACCATTTATGATTTATGGCAACCCTATGGTGAACCTATCATGGGATTTTCTTGGCAAGATTTGTTCAAAGAGAGTTTGCCTTTGCCTTCCCCTGAGGTTGAGACAGTGTGATTTGCACAAGGTCACTCACTGGGTTTGTAAGGCCGAGCACGGATTCAAACCCTGGTCTCCAGAGTCCTAGTTGAACACACTCAAACTTTTTGTCAAAATGATGCAATCCCTACTAAAGACCAGTTGGTCTTTCCATTATCAGTTAGCATAAGCATTGGGCATTCTATAGAATGGAGGTGGAAATCATATGACTTTTGGACTACACATCCCAGCAGCCCTAGTAGACATAGCCACTGGAAGAATGATGGAAGTTGCAATATAACAATATCTGGAGGGCTGCGTTATTCCTATCCTTGCTCTAAAGTTATTGGTTAGCTTCTTCCGTTAGAGACTTGAGTTCATCAAGGCCATTTTCTTGCCTTTTCCTGTGGATTCACTTGTGTAGCTTGCTTTCACAGTCTGGTTGATCTTTCAGCACAGAAAACTGGCCAGAAAGAGTTTAGTACAATTCTCTGTCTGTTTTGAATGAAAACTTTTTTAAAAAAATGGGTATACAATACTATCAAAACACTCTAAAAATACAACAAAACATATAAAAAATTCAGATATGAAAAACCTTCCTGAGAAGTTTACCTTTATCATTTTCATTTGGAAAAAGGCCTCTCTTTGTAAAATTACCTGATTATTGAAATGTGGTCATCTATGAGAAATTTGAAATGGCTACACCTTGCTTTAACTACATTGTACAATGTATCCTTGTTAAGATACTATGTTATTTGTATGTGGGTCCAAAACACACTACAGAAATAATCCCATTTGAAACCACTTTAACTGTCCTGGCAAATGCTAGGGAATCCTGGGCATTATAGTTTATTGTGGCACCAGAGCTCTCTTACAGAGAAAGCTAAATGTCTCACAAAATTACAGTTCCCAGAATTCCCTACCAGGGTAGTTAAAGTGATCTCAAACTGAATTATTGCTGTAGTGTGTTTTGGACCAAAGATCACTTGGGGAAAAAAGTCCAGTGGCACAGCTTATTTTTGGTGATTCAACATGCGCTGAATGTTTTCTTAGTGTTCAATGCTTACCTTAATATGCACAAACTCCACACATTTGGAACAATTTGTGTGTAAGGTGTTGTATGGTTTTTATGCAGCCAGCAATATTATTGGGATAATAGTTTTGGTTCTGAAGCCTATGTGTATAAGCCTGCATATGTGTTAGAGTCAAAGCATCTCTTGTGCATTAGGTTCAATGTGCCAGGACCGGAGAAAGGAGGGCATAATGCCATTTATAATGAGCTTTGTCAGATTAGCTCTTGAATTCTTTAGTAGTCTCTTCAGATATAAGTCTTAGTTGATTGATTTTCAGGTGATTCTTTCTGGTATGTTGGAACCAATGAGGTGAGTTTATTGACAAAAGGGAGAGGTGAGCCATTATGATTGAAACAGTGTTGACATGTTGCACTATATGTATCTGTAGGAACCATTAGCACACCTCTAGGCTAACTGTGCACCTCCCATTGTATCAAAAGGTCATGTGCTCAAAAAGTCACATTACTCTTTCCTTCACAACCTTTTGAAGAGAGGGTCTTTTCTAGATCTACTTCTGGAGTGCCAGACACAATAGCTTCATACCCCTTTATGCGCTTTTCAGGGTGAGCCCAAGACATTTTGCCACTTCTGGGGAAGGGCAATACAATTTTTCATTTTAACATTTGTATATTTTATGTTATTTTAAGCTGTTCTTAGATTATTTTAATTGTTTTAAATTGTATTGAATTTTTTTAAAAAAATGTTTTTATCTGTGGGCTGCCTTGGGAGAAAGGTGGTGTACAAATGAAATAACTAAATAATAAAATACGATGTCTACTCCCATACCACATACACAGATTGGCATTCTGTTAGTGGCATACACAGGTGTAAGTTAACCTTGTGCCACAAATATTTATTTTTGGTCATAGCAGAGGTTAGTGATCCCTTCTTCCCCTTACAGCAACTTATGTGCTTCAGCTTCTGGTAGTGCTGCTGAAGCTCCTTCCCCACAGCCATTCCATGCCTGATGGAGGTGGTGATAACAGAAATATCTGACTGTGTCCCTATAGCCAGAAGTGAAATGAATACATAAGCCACTGAGCCCATCAGAGGATCCAGTGGACCTCAGTGGAAGGTGTAACCTTATTGCTTGTGGCTATGGGGACATAGACAGATGCTTCTACAACTTTTCTGCTCCCCACCAGGCAGGGAATGCCATGTATGTGTGGGGTATTCAGCAGCTTTACAGTAGGTCTGGAGGTTGTGAATGACACAACAACTAAATATGGAACTAACTATGCTGAGTAATGAAGGATTGCAGCCTGCAGATGATTAGACTGACTATTTAATGTGGAGTCGAAGGCTTTCATGGTTGGCATCCATAGGTTTTTGTGGAGCTTTTGAGCTATGTGGCCATGTTCTAGAAGAGTTCCTTTCTGACATTTCGTCAGCATCTGTGGCTCCTTCCCAGGGTCACACAGGATATATATCTCCATCCTTTTCCAGGCTATCATCCTCTGAAGATGCCAGCCACAGATGCTGGTGAAACGTCAGAAAGGAACTCTTCTAGAACATGGCCACATAGCCCGAAAGCTCCACAAAAACCTATGACTATTTAATCTTTCTTCAATACTAAAATCAGTACAGGTTGAATTTCCCTTATCCAAAATGCTTCGTACCAAAAGTGTTTTTGATTTTTTTTTTTTTTTTGGATTTTGGAATATTTGCACATAATGAACTATCTTGGATCCAAGACTTGGGACCCAAGTTTAAACATATCCTAAAGGTAATTTTATACACAATATTTTAAAATAATTTATCTCATGAAATAAAGTTTGTATAACTTAAACAATCAGAAAGCAAAGGTGTCACTATCTCGGTCATTCATGTGCACAATTTTGGATTTTGGAATATTTCATATTTTGGAATTCTGGATAAGGGAGACTCAACCTATTCAGTTTTTCTCCACTGTACCCAAAGGAAGCAGGCTAGTTTTGCATGTCATGGAGATCACTGACCTCAGTGGGTTACTGGACTTTCAAGGAGCTGGAGTTCAAAATATTCCCAACTTCTGCTGGCTGCATCCACCCCACAGTCTACTATCTGAGAAGGCTAGCTCGTTCTGCCTAATGCTAGAACAGGCCTTACTTGTCTCTCTGGCCAGCATGGAATGGAAAAAATCTTAAAAGAAAAATAATTCCTACCATTTGCCAGCAACATTTTGTCTTTGTTTTATGCGTAATCAGAATATAGAAAGAATAGCTAATCTGAGATGCACAGACATTTAGAACTACATGCATGGGATAACATAAAAGATCAAATATGACTGATTAGATAAATGATGGCTGAAATTGTGTCACCAGAAAGATAACCTGTGGCATATGATGCTTGCCAAAACAGACAGTGCAGATCAAATGGAGTCTTAGAAGGATTACAAATGATTACCCTGAAGCACTCATGCTTATATGATGTCCTGATCCTGTGTAAAACAATGAGCAGCCTATCCAAATATGAAAATTTAACAAACACTCTAAATGAAACTGTTTCATGAAAATTAGTTTCGCTGTCATAATACAATACAATAAAATAAAATATCCCTCACCCAACTCAGACATGCTTCTTGGTGAGGTTTTACGGTCAGAGCAATTTAATAAAGTGACAAATTTGGTTAGACGTAACCTCTCCAGTATTAAGTCCTCAGAAGGCCCATTGGTTTCACTGTGAAAGAGTGAAATAGAGTTGGCCCTCCACATCCACAGATTTCTTATTCATGGATTAAACCAATGGATTCAATATTTTTAAGCAGGCTTGACTTTTTTTTAAAAAAAATATAAATTCCAAAAAGCACATTTTGGTTTTGCCAGTTTATATGAGGGGCACCATTTAACTATGCCATTGTATATCATGGGACTAGAGAATTCATTGATTTTAGTATTCACTGGGGGTCCTAGAATCAAATTCCAGTGGATACCAAGGGCCCACTGTACTTGGTTGCCCTATTGAAATAAATAGAAATATAATATATGTAACATGAAAGAGGAGCATTTGCTCTTCCAGGTGTTTTGGACTGTTAGCTTGAGAGCAAGTAACTGTGAAATTAACCATCTGTAAACCACTCTGAGAGCCTTTGTGGTTGAAAAGTGGGGTATAAATACTCTACATAAATAACATAAATAAATAGAGCTCACACAAATCCTCATCATTGGGAGCTTTGTGGCAGCCTGGGGCCGAAATTAGAGCTTGGGAGCACAGAGCACCTGCATTTTCCGCTCTCTCTGGGCACCATTTTGGGTGTGTGTGTGTTCAGATGGCATGCGTGCTAATGACATGTCTCGTGCACCACATCCAAACAGCACAGTGCACAAGAGATGTCACTGTGCCACTCCAGGGTGCTAATGGCGCCTTGGCAGCGTTGTAGAAAGGATCTGCATGTGGTTGCTGTGGCAATGTTGTGGAACTCTTTATAAAAACAGTTTTTAATATAAATAAACAAATAAAAGCTTCAAACATGAAAGCCAAAGACATTAATGTTGCTAGGGAGTCAAAATAATACTTGGTGAATATTGTATATGATCAAATGAATAATATATATCAGAGTTAAGTGTACCCAGGTAGTTTAGTAATCCTTATCAGAGAATAATCATCTTTGTGTTGTATGGAAGAAGACTTTGGTGATAAGAGAAAATGTGGCTTATCCTTAAAATCTCTCTTGGGTGAGAGGACAGCTGGGCCAGAGTCTTCTCAGCCTCAATCCATGCTGGGGGGGATGATGATGATGATGATGATGATGACGACGACGATGATAATGATGATGATTCCTATGTCAGTGATACAGTACTTTGGAATGTTCAAAGTATTTCCTACGGAGTTTGGAAAAGTTACTTTTCAGGCTAGTATTACCAGAATCCCTAGCCAACATGGCTATTAATTGTTTGGAAGATACTGAGAGGAGTCTACTGCATTCCATGCAGCTGCAGACAGGTCTGCATAGGGACCACCAAATGCAGTGTACAGACAAGAATCAAGGAACATGAGAGACACTGCAGACTGGGTCAACCGGAAAAATCATCACTAGCAGAACATGCTATAAACCATCCTGGGCACAAAATGCTGTTTGAAAGCACTGAAATTCTGGACCAGGTCAACAACTACCATTTCAGAATGCACAGGGAAGCCATTGAAATCCATTAACACCTGGACAATTTCAACAAGAAAGAGGAAACACAGAGAGTAAACAAGGCTTGGCTCCCAGTCCTGAAGGACAGCAAGGTCAAGATTCAACCTATGCAAATGAGCAACAGCCTAAGGCCAGGGGATTCCCAGCAGGCAATGAGCACCATTTAGCAGACATTAATCCTTGTTTGCATATCCTCCCACCCTGAGGACTGCCATTAGCAACAGAACAAGACATTTGCAAATTACTCCTTCCTTCCCAGGGTTACACAGGATGTATATCTGCAATCCTTTTCCAGGCTATCATTCTCAGAAGATGCCAGCCACAGATGCTGGCGAAAGGTCAGAAAGGAACTCTTCTAGAACATGGCCACATAGCCCGAAAGCTCCACCAAAAACTATACTGAGAGGTGTCATACAAAAAGGAGCTTTTCCAAACTTTGATTTCATATACCTCATTGCAGCAGAAGCTCAATGTGAGTTTAAACTGTTCTTTGAATCCCAGCCATTGTCTTTAATGTGTGTGTGTGTGTTTAAAGCAGAAAAATGAGACAATTTTGTTATTGTAGTAATGTTTCAGACTGTAACCCAAAGAATCTGAAACAGTTGACACCATGCCAAGCAGGAGTGAATTTTTCATTGCAGTGTGGGCACGCTGTTAGTGGTGTGGGATGCCTCCTGTTTTGATTCCTGAAGAGCAACATGGCTAGGGGGAGAAATGTGATTGGTGAGCTGTCATATCCAACTAGTACTTGGCTGCCCAGCTAGCTCTAATTAGAGACTCCTTGAGACATTTGCAATTTGACCCCTGGGATTAAGCACCTGATGGCTCCTTTGATTAAGTTTGGATGCTTTAACATTGCCTTAAATCACATTAATTCCTTCCGAAGTTGTGGGATGGCAGGTGCAGAAAAGCTAATTCTAATGACTGGCTGTCTTTCTTTTCTTTTCTTTTTGGTGTATAAGGCATTTTAAGAAGCTTGCATGTTAATGCTTTTTTATATTCAGGATCTTTTAATGAAAGAAGCTTTATGCTCACTATGATTATCTTGCATCTTTTTAATTGTTTCAAAGAAGTTTAAGAGCATCTGTATATTGCTCTGTCTGTCTGTCTGTCTGTCTGTCTCTCTCTCTCTCTCTCTATCATCTTTTTACACTTCCTTTGAGTATATAGGCAAGATGGTGGGATGGTATCTGTTAGTTGACTACTTGGGTGATGACCACACAAATATTGGTATGGCTGATATTGCATGACTCTTCCCATGGAAAACATGTTCCACACATATGCCAACATTTATGTGACTCTGCTGTGTGGACTTTGCAGTAGAAGCTGGGAAGGAAACATCTTGTTGCAGGGAAATTAGCTTTGATTTAGGGGGCTGATAGTGCTGTTAGTAAAAAACAAACAAACAAACACACACACACATACAACTGAGGATGCATGCATTAGCACTAACAAACAGAAGTGCATAGCCTCCAGAGATATGCTTTTAACTTTACTAATATTAAAGATTGGAGGGAGGAGGGGAAAGAGAAGAGAACCAGGAACAACTTTTAAGAAATCAGGGTGGCAGATTTTTGTGGTGGGTGGATAATTGGGAGGGGAACTATTTAGAACCTTATCATACACATTTTAAGTGCCAATCTGGGCATGGGCAGAGGGCGCTCAGGGATGCACGTTGCCTAGGGAGAACACATTTTACTGTACACTAAAGTGTCCTCAGGCTGGCCTCATTCCATCGCCTGGCACCAGGCCATTCCCATTCACTACTGAAGTGCATAATTTTGGTCTGCAGGAAAGCTTCCGTTGGAGCAAAATGACGTGCCTCAGGACTGAATGGGAATGGCCTGGTGCTGGGCGATGGAATGGGGCAGACCTAAGGATACTTCAGTGGGCAGTAAAATCTGTTGTTCCTCAACAACGCTCAGCCCCAAGCGTGTCCTGCTTGTGCACAAAATGGCACCTAAAATGTTTGCAATAAGGTTCATAGTCTTCTTAAAAACTAAATTGAGAAGTTCCATTTAGACTTTAAAAAAACCCCTCTGGCATCAAATGTCTTGAAAAAGGAGAGGTAAAAGAATTCCAATGCAGAAATAACAAATGGTTATTGCTCTATGTTTAATAGACTGATTATTTAATTTCACTTTTTCCACTCTGTAAGGCAGATTTCTTTGAAATCCTCTAGAGCATGACCTAGTCCAGAAGTGGGCAACTGTGGCCTTCCACATGTTTTTGCCTACAACTTCTATCAGCATAACCACCACGTATGTTTTTGGATTGCACCTCCCTTTATCCCTTAGGACAGACTGGGTTGGCTAGGGCTAATATGAACTATAGGCCAGAAATAACTGTAGGGCTACAATTTTCCACCTTGATCATGCCAGATCCAGTCACACAGAAATCAGTGAGGCTTAAATTAAGCACATCATTTTTCTGCCATTGAAATCAATGAAATGGAAATATTTCTGGTTTGGAGAGCCTTCTTGTTTCCGTTTTAAAAGGTTACTAATGTGTTAATGATTCTGTCACTCCAACAGGCCAGTGAGGTACCCATGTTAGTGCTTTCAGTTTAGAGAGAAGATTTTAATGATAAGATAAATAGTGTGCATGTAACAAGTGTCAGATAATTCACTTTCACCCCTTTTGGCACTGAAAGTAAGCAAGGTTCAGTAGGGGTCCTGGGTGGTTTACACAGCCATCACAAGAGCCATGTATGCGTGTGTGACTTACTAAATGCACAAAAGTGTTGTGTGGTGAATGCTTGGGAAATATTATATTCTTGCAAAAAGAAGCACAGACTCTCTGAAAGATGCATGGATTAAGGGACTAAAGCATATTTATTGAGGAAAGTGTGTGTGGGAAGTCTTGAGGTTGCCTCTAACTCTGCTGTCCAGGGTACTGATCAGAATGGGTCATGTTAACTTTATTTATGCTGCAGCAAATGGATGCCGACAATGTAACTTTGACTGAAGGACATCTTTGAACAAGAATGACAGTTGCTCACTGTCAGTCGAACTGAACGTCATGTTTTTTGTTTGCTGAGTTTAACCTGTTGTGTCATCTAGTCAATCAGAAAGGATCTCAGCTGTAACATCCTGTAAAATAATACTGGGTTTTGGAGCAATCTCTGCTATGCTTGCTGAAAATGTAATTTGTTTCATTACTGTGGAAGAACCAGGTACAGTTCTTGTTTGGTGTGTGTTATATGGAAATAGACTTCTTCCCTTTAAGTAAGGGGAAGAAGTCTATTTTTCCTATAATAAAGTCAAATATCTTTTTTCCACATAATACTTTCCGTATAAAGTCAAGACTTTATATGGACTTTCCATATAAAATCAAATATCTTTTTTTCTGTATAATAAGAATGTAGGAAAAACAAGCCATTCCTACATCCTTTTTCTTTAACTAAAGGGAAGAATGTAGTATTGACTTATTTTTCCTGGTGTGTTCTTAGTTCTTTTACCCTATATTCCTCATCTAGGCTTCTTCTCTGTGCCATGTCCAGTGGAGTACGATGGGCAATGGCATACTTGAAAGAACAGATGTTTCAAAGCATATTACTAACTGTAGTATGCATGACATAATAAGAACATGACAACCAAATCTCATCAAATTATACACTTATCAGACATTTGGCATAAAAAAACCCAAGCCATATTAATGCAGTGTTACAGGATAAATGCCACCTGCTTTGCAAATAAACATTTTAGCCTATGCTGCTTTTAACAGATGAAGGCAAGTTTGGATGTTCTTATCTGGTCTTTTTGACACAGTGCTAGGAAATACCTTTAGGAGATTGTTGGAGAAATGGTTGTAATGTACTTACTGACTGCAGTCCGAAGCATGCATAATTGGTAATAAGTTGCACTGAAATCAGAGGCACTTATTTCCATGTAACTATGGTTAGGAATGGGTTGTCAATATTTTAATGGTTAGCTTTTGCTTGTGTTTCATAAAGGATTGCTCTCATATTTGAAAAGGAAAATATTTCCCATGTTTTGTTGTCCTTTTCTTCTATTTGCTTTACTGGTAGCGCAAAAACCTGGGTAGAACGGACTTGATTCTTCCTCCTAACCCCTGCAAAAAAGGAGATTTTTAACCCTATGGAAAAGATACAGTGTTGACAGTATCGCTTAACAGGAAAGTTTGAGGTATTATTTTGCCCTGTGGCAATATGGGTCTCCCTCTCACCGTTTTGTCCACTTGCAGTTGTGTGGAAAGACAATATCTAATCCATACATGTGAACTGTTGCACTTAAATCCCTCACAATAACAAAGATATAAATTACATTATAATTGTAATGTAGCATGGGATAACTTTACACCTTGTGTGGTGTAACTGTAACATTTAGTTACTTGTTTAGTTACAGGTTGTAACTTCACTAAATGGCAGATAAAGACTATCACATGGTTCTAGGGCTGGCTCATGTTGTTTCTGATGTTTTATTGTGGGTGGTAGGGGATGATGCTACAAACAGAAGAAGAAAATGTTGTGTACCAAAGCCCATTGGCTTTGTAACATTCTCTTTTTAAAAGTAATATAAAGCAATTAGTGCAGTTCCTTTTGAGAACTGGTATAGCAAAGAGTTATTTTAAAAATGAAATGCTAATTTACTCTAACCAATATTTTTTTAAAAAGTAACATTCCAGGCTGTGACTTTTTGAATGGAGTTTCTGTTCAAGGTGACAGTTTTCTGAATTTAGTGGCTTTTCAACTAAATAGGGCTGTTTATGCAAATAAAGTGACAGCTAATTTTGGATTGATAACAGCATGTCAGTAGCTCAGTTGACCAGGACTGGAGATTACAAAGACATAATTCTATACATGTTAAATGCCCTTAGAATGTAATTATTCAGGACAATGCATACTGACAAAATAAGAATATATTTAATTTCAAGAGTCTGGGTATGACAGATTCAACTTATGGAATCATATAATATACAAACCCACAATGAAGTGAAATTTCTTCCATTTTTTTAAAAAAGAAATATAACGAGCAACACCAAATGAAATAAAATACAATAGAAATGGTCAGATTGTTTCACCAGGGAAGAGATTTGGGAGTTATTGCTGAAAAATCCTTAAAGCTCTTCATCCAATATGCAACCACAGCAATGAAAACAAACAAGGGACAGCTAGTGATTGTTGCAAGAATAGATTATGAATCAAAAAAGTAATAAAAGAATACTAGCTGATGGAAAGATACAGGTAAGGGCTCCTGTCAAGTAATAACATTCTACTATCCAGAAACTATGCTGTTGGCTGAAAACAAAGCAACCAAACTCCTCCAATATTATATTAAGCTTAAAATATTTTATGCCTCAGTATTTCATTGGTTGGGTGTATTTTCTTAATAAACAGTATAGATCTCTTCAGCCAATGATTTTTTTTTTCCGGAGGGGGCAGTGGAATAAAACTGTCAAATGTAAAACATTTTAATGCTAAATAGTTTAGTTAACTTTTCAGGAGCAAAATGAAGTCCTCACCTAGGGCTCACGAATATTCAACAGGCATAGACTTACAGTGCATTTTAAAAATATTTCTTGTGTGGCTCAAGTGAGTGGAATGGTGAGGGAACAGGTTGTTCTTAAGACAGGAACAATCAAAACTTGGAAAACCTCTTGGATTGGATCATAGTGCATGGTGGCTGTTGCTTGTTGCAGGATTCTGGTAGCTGAAGTCTTAAAAAGTAACTTTTCCAAGTTCTGTTAATAATGTAGCATATAATAATAATAATAATGTAGCATATTATTTCATGCTAAAATAACCCTTGGACTTGATTCATACATTATCAGCATGGCACATGTAGCACTGTAAATTTGTCTATTAAAACTGTCTTTTGTTTCTTGTTCACACAGTATTATATTATTATTTACCGTTCTCTCCTACTACTTTCTGTTTTGGTCGTGACATTTCTTCCATTATAATTCCAAACGTAGCCTTGCATCAAGCTGAAGAAGAAGAAAAGACTTGCTAATCTTGGTTTTCTTTCTAACAAATAATCTTTTTTTGGTTCACACCAAAGCTAATAAAACATTTGCTTGAAAAATATATTTCAGATATCAGTCCTGTATTTTCATTTTTAATCACTGCTGAAGACAGAGCTGATCCTAAATTTAGGGTACAGTGCTGGAAGACTTAATATTAAGCCTATTATGGAATCTGAGGATTTTATGGTTTCTTAACTGCTAATAAAGATGCCTGATTGAAGCATACTGTGGATTAATTAAAATATAGAAATGCATGATTTTGGGGTGGTGGCTCCCCAGACAAAATTATTTTATGAATGATAAATTGTTTATGAATGGGAAATTAATAAAAAATATTTATTGGTGTATGGATGCTATGTGTATTTGGGATTGCTGCCTTCATGGCACACTTTCCCCACCTGTTGCATTTGAGTAGATAAATGTATTAATCTCATCCCACTTCTCAATAAAATTGAGGGAAAAGAAGAAAACAGACAGGGTTTTGCCTACTTTTTCTCTTTGCAGTGGACAGTAAAAACTTTCAGATTTACTCATGTCTTTGTTAGTTATTTGTATGTAGGGGATCATAACTGATCATGGCAATTCTAAAATAAAAATAATTTCATTTTCAAAAGATTTTTTTTGTTTCATTTGTAATTCTGCCATGAGAATTATCACAATTCAATAGTTCTGCTATTTCTATTTCTATTCTATTTAAAAGAAGCATTCTCCACAACTGAACTTTAAAGGTAAGTATGTGAAAGCCAAAGTGGTGTAGAGGTTTGAGTGTCAGATTACAACTCTGGAGACCAGGACTGAATTCCTTGCTCAGTCATGAAACCCAATAATAATAATAATAATAATAATAGATTTATTTCTATTCCACCTTTCCCATAGGATCGAGGGAGCTTACAACTACAATAAAATTCATACAATATAAATAAATCCCGCTATTCCCTCCCTCCTTACATATATAACCTAATAATTCTAACATAACAATATCATATAAGTTAAATCATTAAAACAGTTAATTAAAACCAATCAGAGACAGGAAGAAATGGGATATCTTGGGGTAATCAGTAGGGAGTAATTGGTGACATGGTCTATATCAGTGGGGTGTCTGAGTGAAAGGACACAGGGAACAGGGAAGGCCTGTTGGAAGAGATCTGCCTTTTTAAAGTCATCAAGTTTAGTAACTGGGTGACCTTGGGCAAGTCACATGCTCTCAACCTCAAGGAAAGACAATGGCAAAACTCCTCTGAACTAATCACATCAATAAAACCCCATGAGAGCTTCACTTTAGGGTCAGCATAAGTCAGAAATGACTTGAAGCCACACATTTATCTGTCACTCAGCTCTTGAAGTGATATGCACACATTATGGATCCGCACTCAGCAATATGTACCATCAGATCTTAGTATTTGCGGGGGATCCATTCTGGATCCCTCCCAGATGGATACCAAAAAATGCAGGACCTCAAGTCATGTTATGCCTAATGGTGTTGTACCTCCAGTCCTGTTGTGCCCGATATGCATGTGCCACCTGTGGATGCTTAAATCCATGGATGGCAAGCCCACAGATGAAGCCGTACTGTATACATGTGATTAGAAGATGGAGAGCAAAGTTTGGCTTTGAGGCTGCTTGAGGGCCCACATCAGGCTATTTACCCAGATCACCAAAGAAACTGAACACAAGTCTCAGGAGCCTTAAAATACCATTGTTTTATAAGTAAAAAAGCCCAATGCATTTTGACCCATGTTAAGGTTTTCTGCAGATGACTATATAATATCACAAATATATGATATCATCTTGCTTGAAAACACTAATTCATTAATACATTACCTGTGACCAGTACATATCTAGATACAATCAAAGATCAGAAATTTATGGATCAAGAATTCTCAAGCTATTTATTGGACAAGTCAAAACATGTAAAGAAAGGCTGAAGGTTTTTTTTTTAAATCTCCTGTAAGAAGATGGTAGAAAAAAATAGATAAAATTCAAATCACATAGATGTATCTGGGGGAAAGGACTGGCAGAAAACTCTGGTAGATTTTACAAGAGTGGAAAGAGGTCAAAATCCTCATTCTACTCCCTAGTAACCAAATATTTTAATTTTAAAGTCCACTCGACTTCCTGAAGTGGTAGATTAGAGACTCACCTAGTAAAAAATTGACTTCTAGGTACTACCAGTCAACACCCTCATTAATTCTTTTGGCACTCCATGTGATCATCCCCTAGAGGATAGCAAGGGGAAAATAGTTGGTCCCTGCACCCACTGAAGTTGTCCACCCCCTCTTGCAAAAATGCAGTGGATTTTGTAAAATTGTACACTAATGCAAAACATGTTGCTTCTAAATATCATCTCTCTCTAATGGGTGCTTTTCAATAGAGCACTGTCTTCAGAGGGGCCCTGTGGCCCTTTAGATATTGTTGAACTACAACTCCCACCATCAGCCCTAGTTGACATAGCAGTGGTAAGGATTGTGAGCTAACACCTGCTTGGTGGGCCATGGGTTGCTCATTCCTAATGTACACTGATGGGTGCCATACAAGTGTTACTGTTGTTGTTATTCAGTCATAGGCTCTTTCAGAGGGCAGGATAATGGATGGTATCCTCCTCTCCAGGTGGCAGAGAAAGGAAGAAGGATCTGGGAACAAGAAAAAAGATTTTCCCTGGGATGCTTCCTCACTATGGTGGCAGGAATGTCTGCTGCCATCTCTCCCCCTTCATCAGAAAAGTTTACATAAAATCCAAAATTTTCCACTTCCTTTCTATAGGCCACAGAATGTTAGTTCTGTAGGTGGCATCATTATTTTTCCCCCAGATAACTTTTCTCCTGACCATCAGATCTTTACAAGTGATGGCTCCTTCTCTGTGGAATCTTCCTCCCCCATCTTGCTCTGCACCTTGCTCATTTTCTACATGTACACAAATATCCCAAAATCCCAATAATCTAAAATCCAAAACACCTCTGATGCCAAGCATTTCAGATAAGGGAGTGCAACCTGCATATTTATTTATTTTTTAACATATTTATGTCTGTATATGTGCTTTCAAGTTGCCTGTTGTCTTATGGTGACTCTATCAATTTAGCAGGGTTTTCCTTAAGCAGGAAATATTCACACTCTGAAATATATATAGCCTAGAGTACCTGGTATATTCCGCTAATATAATATAAATGTTATAAACTAACAAGGGCTGACCCTGCTTAGCCTTTAGGTTATTTAGGCCATAAAATATTTATATCCTCCCCTATTTCTGAAGATCTCAGAGTGGATTCCAAAGGAGAAAGCCATGCATTTAAGGTGGAGTTGGTAAATGAGCCCCAGGGCTGAACTTTCAGAGTCTTTGGGATATTGCAGATCTTGTGTTTTTTGGAGATGCTTGTGTGTAAGGGGTAAGATAGGTGGAGGGGAAGACCAGTAGTGGCATTTTCACACCATACCATCAAAAGTAAGCACTGGAGCATTGCTAAATTGATTTGCTGTGCTTACATCAAATGGCTAAATGATCAATTTGACCTAGCAACAACAACCACATGTACAAGTTTTGTGTAGTTATAGGGAAAACTTTGGAATTGTTGGCCTCAACACAGGCAGCCTGAGATGGATGCTTGAGATGGAGGGTGAGAGTCTCAGAGGAAATTTATGTTTTTTATGTGAATGGGTTTGTGCATTTCTGTAAAAGGAATAGTAAGGGACAGTGCAACAACTCTTGCCTTGTTGCATGAACTAGTAAAAGCAGTAGCAAAGGATGATTCCTTTTGTGTCTGTGATACTACTGCATGCTGTGTTGTGCTTGCTGTGCATGTGCTTACATTTCACAAGGGAAAAGGACATTAGTTTTGCCAAGAAACAGAAGTTTCATGCAAATTATATTTTGCAAAAACTATCAAAAATTGTTGTCTTGGTGTTGTGCAGGAGGAGTTGCCAAATGCTTTCCTTGAAATCTCACTGTGATGAAATGACCAGGTTCACATAAAACTGTGGGAACAGTGAGGTTTGTTTTCACAAGCCTGTGCAAATCCCATAATTTTCAGACTTGCAGTATAAGAGTCAACTGAACTGGTGCAATGGGGTATGATGCGTTCTGCTTTTTATCAGCATTGCTTTCTATCCCCCCTTTCAGAAATTGTTTTTGGCATACTAAGTTGGAGCAACACAAGTTGCTACTGCTACAATCCATCCTTTGTATTTTAAATTAAATTAAGCTAAATTAAATTTTAAAAAATTTAAATTTGGTATGTAGGTTTGCTTTGAAATGTAGTGCCAAGACAAGGGTTTATCTCACCCAGCAGTGCATGGAAGCTTAAAAATATTGCCCTCTAGTGGAATTTGGAGTAGAGACAATTCATAACTACTGAAGATCTACTGCAAGGATATGCAAAACTATACAATTCTCTATGAGCAGAATAAACTATGGCACGAGTCCTCATGATCAGAGGGCCCCTGTATTACAGAAGACTAAAATTCTTGTGCTGATGTCTTATCACTCTGTTTTTCACTGTTTGGTGGCTGAGTACTGAGTATCAGTGAAAGGCCACCCTTTACAAAACATTTGTATTTGGAAAATGATGAAAAGGCTTAGTGTTTCATGTTGTGCTTTGTTATAGCTGCTTCACACACATGTATTGCCACTTGATGTAGTTTTCAAGTTATGAAAGTGCATGGATGAACTAGTCATACATTGCTACTGTTTAGGTAGTAGACCCTAGGCTCTCATCCACACTGCAGAAATAAAGCAGTTTGACACCACTTTAACTGCCATGACTCAATGCTATAGTATTCTGGGATTTGTGATGTTGTGAGATATTTATCCTGCAAAGTCAGAGAGCTGTCGTTCTCCGTCAAACTACAAATCCCAGAATTTCATAAGCATTGAGCCATGGAAGTTAAAGCAGTATCAAACTGCTTTATTTCTGCAGTGTGGCAGCAGTCTTAGAAGAGAGAGTCTGACTTGTGTTAAACTTGTCCCTCCTTTGCCTCTGGAATTTTGATTTGAAGGACTTTGGGTGCTATTCCTCCCCAGATTTTGATTTGGAGCACTGTTTATGTTATCTGGTACAGTCTCCATTTCTGGATGATGCAAAATCAGTAATAATAATGTTTTTTTTCCTTGAGAAAGGTGCTCATACTCTTTCCCTTTGTAGGAAACCTGACATGTGGTGCTGCAAGATTTTTTTTTTTTAATGAAGCTATTTTGAGGAGAGGCCAGACCTCAGTGGTAGATCATAGATTTTGGAGGCTGAAAGTCACAAAGCTGGGAAAGATCTGTAAATGCAGAGAGCCACTGCCAATCAGTGCAGATAGTATTAAGCTTAATGTACCCATGGTTTGACTTGGTTCCTATATGACAGCTCCATATGTTCATTAATGCTTCAATCTGTTCCAGCTGCACTTAGCGGATGCTTCCCGTTGCTACTTCTTTTACATATATGCATGCACTGAGTCAGACTTGGCTGTAGAATTGTTAATTGGTTAATAGTGCCTAGTGTCAGTGAAATCCTAGTTAATTAGACAAGTAATAGTTAATTACTGAATGCCTCACCATGTCAGCTAAATAGCCCTGGGCTTTCCCTTATAGCTACCATTCTGTGTGTTTTAGCAACCTTTTTATTAGTGTATCATCTAAGTTAATTGACTCCATCATAGATATCCACTCCCCCATACCTCCAATTGCAGTAGTATCTTGTTAATATGAAGTAGGAAACCTTCCTGGAAACTGTGAAATAGTCATTTAGCTCCAGGAAAGCACCAAGCAGTGACAGTGTTGGCTCTGGAAGGCCCAAAGAGCTGGATGGGATGAAAAGGAGGAGGAGGAGGAGCAGTGCTGTTTGTAAGAAAGAGGTTGACCAGCACAGACAAACCTATTGCCCAGTGAAAGGACAAAGCTCAGAAGATGACTTTAAATAGCCATGGTCAGCATGAACTTATGCAATTGGTCAAGTATGGGGGATTTTGTTCCAGTTCATTGCTGAATTTTTTTAAAACTAAAATCCATGCATTGCATCATATTTGGGAAAGAAAGGGCATGAGATTTCAAAAATATAAACAAAACTGAATACAGGAGAAAGAAAAAGGGATAGGTTTCTCCACTCTAACCAAGAGGCATTCAGGCATAGGGCCACAGAGTGAGTTCATAACTGAGTGAAATTTGAATCAGAGGCTTTCTGATAATGTAGCTCTGTTTCCTCATAACTATAATTGGTGTGGCCACACTGACACACACACATACACACTTTTGCAAAATTTGTTCCCCCAGTAGGATACACTATGGAGCTATCACTTGGCCTGCATCCACACTGCAGAAATAATCCAGTTTGATACCACTTTAATGGCCATGGCTCAATGTTATGGAATTCTGGGAATGATAGTTTCTTGTAGCATGAGAACTGTTTGACAGAGAAGGCTAACAAAACTACACTTTTCCTAGAATCACATAGCATTGAGCCATGGCAGCTAAAGTGGTGTCAAACTGGAATATTTATGCAGTGCAGATATAGCCTTGGTCTCAAATAATAAGGTAGTAGAATTAGCAAGGTTTACAGCAGTTGTGTGCTGAAACAAGGAAGAGGGGCAACTTATAGAAAGGGTAAAAGGTTAAAGGTAAAAGGCCTGCAAAACAATGGAAGGTAGTAATATCAGAATAGAAGTGGCTCTTTGTATTTGCTTAGAATGAGCATCCCCTTATCTCTGTCATGAACTTGCTGTCTCACCATATATAGGCCATTTTCTCCCACTCTCATTTCTTCCAAGGTATAGGAGTGATTGTGCTGACTTACCTTATAGGGTTGTTTTAAGGATCACAGGTAGGTAGTAAATATGAAGCATTTTAAGGTCTTCTTGAAGATACTACGCTACACATATTTCACTGTTTCAATCTATGTTTGAAATGAAATCACACAAGCTTGTTACTTGTTAGACATGCTTACTATTATTTGCAGAATTCTAGAAAAAAATTTGGCCAGTGGATTTTGCAAAAACAAATAGATGGGATTATCCCTAATTAGAAAAGGACACACATAGTTTTCAGTAGTTTTGCCTTCCATATGCCTCAACTATGGAGTAGCTGAGGAGGAGGAGGATTAATAGTTACACTTGCAATTAACAGCATATTTTGGAGCAAGAGCAGGAACTATCTGGCTCTCCAGGTACTTTTGGACTGAAGTTCTCATCATCAATCGCTATTTGGCTGTGCTCTTTGATGGAAGCTACCAATTTGAGTTTGGTTACAAAGGAGACATTCTTTCTATTCTCTTCCCCTCTATGACCATCTATCTTCCCCCCTAAAACATAGATATTATAAAAATCAGATAATTATGTGTGTGAGCTTAAAATTCCAAACAGTCTGGTCATGGAGGTATTACTAGTATTCTGAGTTTCCCCCACTTTTTGTGTCAGAGCTTTCTGACTGCTCCTGGAGACTCCAGATCCTTTTCAGCTCTTGCTGTTCCAGTTTGGGCATAGCAGTGTACACAAAAAACCCAGTGACTCAGAGGCAGGTTGCATGCCACTTTGACCCTGAAAAGCAGCTTCTATGTTTGGTCTCTGGTGAAGTTGGGGGAAGTTGTTCTCATCAGCAAAGAAGACCTCAGGCAAGCTCTTTATTTGGCAACTGGGCAGAAGGTCAGCTGTGAGTTGACGTGAGCCTCAAGGGAACTATGTGAGATTTTGGAAAAAGCCAAAGAGGCCTGCTTGGACATCGTGGAACAGAGTGGGGAATATTTGAATGAATAAAACGGCTTATGTTAGCAAACGTGAAATGGTTAATTAGAGAAAAAGCTGTATCTGAGTCTAAATTTTGATTGGTATGCTAAATGATCTAGAGGAGGGTGACATGTGTCCATCAGCATTGTTGAAATGTAGCTCCCATCATCCCTCATTATTGCCTATTTGGGCTAATATTTATGGAAGTTGAAGTCCAGTGACATCAGTTGGGTCCTAAATAATCTACTCCTAAGAAGTATATAATGTAAAGGATAGGGTCACTTGAGTCTGGCTTGATTTAACCCAACTATCCCAAATTCCTGCAGTGTATAACCATTCTGGATGCACCATGTTCCCTTGCTCTAAAACATAATATTTGAAACAGGGTGTTAAACTCCACTGGGTCATCTGATGACACACTCAATGAAAAATTGCTTTTTTTTTTCTTTTTCTTCTAAACCCTCCCTAAGACCCATGGATCCTGGAAGGAAGTCTGTGGAGGGATCTTGAGACTCCTGCCAAGAGTAAATTAGCCTACACTTAAGTGATCTGGCAAAATTGGACCTCCAAAACTTCAATATAGTTGAACCTCTTCAGGAATTATGAATCAGGAGTATACCAAATGATATTCAGACTATTCTCATTGATCCTTCCCAGGACTAATAAAGGCTGCTTGCAGTTGCTCCTAGACACACTTACCTGGGAGTAAGTGACACTGAACATATGGAAGGCACTTCTAAGTACACACTGTGGATTTAGGAATCTTCATATTTAAAGATTTCAGTGTAGATGAGTGGGAAAAGTAATATTATTATCTCTCTGAAGAGACCTAGAAGTAAGTAGTAACAATGTGATCCTCAATATACAATATAAACCCCCCCCCCCCCAGTATTGAGTTTCCCCATGTTAAAAACAGTTTTGGGGTCCCTGCTTAGAGCTACCTTAACCTTCCCTTCCCTTGCAGTATTGATTGAACTCTGTGACGCATCAGCTTGGTCCTGACCTGTGACCTAGCTGACTTACTAAACCAGAATGGAGAAGGATCAAGGGCACATTTGGTAAGTCTCTCCCAGATTCTCACCCACATCCTAGGGTTGCAAAAACTGCAAAATATTAATAACAGACTGATAAGCTGGAGCCCCATTAACTATCATCCAAATCAGGATCTTTATGAGGGCCTTCCTTCCTTCCTTCCTTCCTAACAATAACAACTGATGGTCAACACTGCACTTTGTGGCAGTGAATGGTATAAGCAGAATCAGGGGGAATTGAAAAAATGCTTTGCTTTGTCTGCTATCGGATCCATTTTTTTCCAAAGTGGCTCTGCTTTAAAACCATCTCCAAATACATCTGTGTCTATGTCTATACCATCTTGTAAAATAAATAAATAAATCTAAATGGTGTATATTATTTCAGAAAGACTTTCTCCACAGACTGCAGGTCTGTAACTATGAGCAACAGGATATGTGTTCACCCACTATGGATGCTGGATGTCGCTTCAGCTTGCTAACGTTCCTTCTGCTTCTCCTGCACAAAAATGGCGGGGAGGGGTGGGTGGGATGGAAAGGAAAGAGATCTATTTTGGCAGGTGGCAGTCCAGGAAGTGGGTGGTAGGAATATATGAGAGAGAGAGAGAGAGAGAGAGAGAGAGAGAGAGAGAGAGAACCACGTCATTCCGATCCAGTTAGGATTACAAAGATTAGTTTGCTTTGCATGCGTAGAATGATGTCGTCCTGGTTTCGCTGTTTTAATAAAAAACCCATGCACGCATGTTAGATTTCGTAACAGTTAAATGCCACACCAGCCCCCGGGCAAGTTAATAATGTACATTCTCCATATGCTACTTAATCTAAAGTTTGTGTGTGTGTGTGTGTGTGTGTCTGTGTCTGTGTGTGTTTTCCTCCCCTCTCCCAAAATCCAATTTCATACATGGTGGAAGCTGAGCAACTGTGTCAGTCTATTTTGTGCCATGTTGTTGAAGGTCTGTATAGTTATACATTACACTGGGGAAGCAAGGACCCAGTGATAAATTAATATTCCTAATAAAGAGTTCCAGTATCTTTTTAAAAAGTCTGTTATGAGCACATCTGCTCCCCATATCACTGTGAAGAGATGTCATAACTTTGACGTTATGGCCAAGTGAACTCTGTTGTTATTTTTTCCCCAAAAAGATATTAATCTGTAGAAGGTGGAAGACCAAAGGGCAAATCGGCAACCAGAACACAATGCTTGTTCCAAAAGCCTCACTGAAAAATAGAAAAGAAAAAAGTAACTGCAAACCATCATTATCCTATGGAACTTTAGGAGAACTTCCTACTGGATTGTGCTTCCAGTTATAATCCCGAGGATTTGTAGATTTAGCAATTATATTCTTACCTGCACATATATAAGAACACTTTGAGGTTTAGATTACTAAATGAATATGGATACAGCATTTGTAATAAGGGTGAGTTTTGCTGTTGTAGTTGTTGCTGCTGCTGCTCTTACTGTTAATTTTATTCATGTTCAAATTTCCCTTGCCTCCAAAGAGCTTAGGAGGGCCCACAGGGAGCTCTTTTCCATTTTTTTCCTTTACAGAAACCAATGAAGTAGGTTATCCTTATGCTTTGTTTGCATAGTCCAAAAGCCCCTTCCTTTTTCCTTGTTTTGGTGGTGTCATGTTTAGATGATGCCTGGCCCAAACTTCAGTTCAGGGGTGAACAATCTGGATGATGTCTGGCACGTTCAGCACCAGAACTGGGGTATAACACATTGCAAATTTAACACATCTGAGGAAGTAAGTTCAAGTTTAGGAAAGCTCATGCTAAAAATTTCTCTTTTTCAATTAGTTTCAAAAGTGCTGCAAGGTCTCTTTGCATGCTGATTTTCCAGACTAAAAAGGTGATGTCTTTGAATTCAAACATATATCTTTGAATTCAAACATATGTGTTTCTGTATGTACTACTGTTGCCGTTTGTATACCACATCCAATGATATATCTTGTATGTAAGCTTCTGTCACAATGAATCAGCCAGTCACCACAATGCTTCAAAACATCAGTGTGTTGACTATTCTTGTCAGTTTCAGCTACCTGGAAAAGAGAAAAGGTAGATACATAAATTTCCCCTTCCCTCTCTAAGATGGGGCAGATTGCACTCCAGGTGCCATTTATTCCTAACCAATTTCTCTTGAAGTCTTTGACTCTAAGATAGCTGCTTATACAATTGCTGGATTGTGTTAATTTCTGAAATGTAATGCTATCTATCTATCTATCTATCTATCTGATCTACCCATTGTCTTAGTGGTATGTTTGTAATTCTGAAACACTGCTTTAAAAACATCTTTGTCTAGATTTTCCATTAAAAGTTATAGGATCATTTTCTGTTTCGAGTCCTGACTTCTGTACTGTGCAGGTCATGACAGCAGCAAATATTTTCCTTCACAACAACCTCAACAGACACACATTTTAAAGAAGCTCCTGGGAAAGTCTTAAAAGAAATTGTTGGCTCCATCTATAGGCAGAAAAAGAGAATGGGACTTAATGGATTGTATTCAAATTTGATCTGGAGAATGGTTTCACTTAACTGTAATACGGGATGGATGGATGGATGGAGTACTGATAGTAACCATTGGTTAAAACCATGCTAGAGGAAGCAGTCTAGAATAATAAAGTACAGTGGGTATCTGCTGGGGTTTGGTTCCAGGAGCTTCCACAGATACCAAAATCAATGGATGCTCAAGTCCCATTCAATGACATAGAAATGGTGCCTCTTATATAAAAGTACAATCAAGGTTTGCTTTTGGAATATATATTCAAACTGTGGGTGTTGAATCTGTGGATAAGGAATCCATGGATAATGGGTGGGTAGGGGTGACTGTAAATATAAAAATGTCTAAAATAAATAATAAAATAAAATAGAAACCAATTGATATTTTAGAGGGGGAATGTAAATACTTATGCATGTTATGGGTGTAATTGAATGGTCACTGGTGGAATATCCCAGGGTTCAGAGAACGACTCACATACCTTTGTGAATATCTTATTGTCGAAATGCTAGGCCAGACTAAATTTCAGTTCTGAAGGGAATGTTTTTAGTGTTGGCAGATACTAGCGGGAGCAGTTTGGACCTGCATTACCTCTGCTGGAGTAAGGATAACCTGAGGCAACTAGCCAGTAAGGAAAACTGCTTCAGTTAAGTTGCTATTTTCCTTGAAAATCAGATGCTACTCCATGTTCCATGAGAATTTAACAGGGCTTAGCCAGTATTCACACTGCAGAATTAAAGCAGTTTGATACCACTTTAACTGTCAAGTCTCTATTTTGCAGAATCCTTTGATTTGTAGTGGAGGGTATTAGTTTGTCAGATTGCTGTGGTGCCTCACCAAAGTACAAATCCCAGAATTCTGTAGGATACAGCTATTATAATTAAAGTAGTGTCAATTTGCTTCAATTATGCCATATGTGTTGGATGATTTTTGCATTCACTTTCTCCCTCCTTAAATAGATAGGGATTTTCTGCATGCAAACACTCTCCCCTCTCTCATTCAAACTAACCATGTGATTTCAGTCACTCACCCTTCTGGACTAACAGACATTCTCTCTCAAGATTTTTAATTGAACTGCACATTTTTCATCCTCCTCCTCTTTAAATTTTCTATGGAACGATGGTGAGATAAAGATATCTTTTTTTACCTGAACTATTCACTAGCTAGATTAGGATATAGATTAGATTAGGATAATTCCATCCTGGACCTGTTTCAGTCTGGTTTCCGCCCACGGCACTCTACAGAGACAGCCCTCACCAAAATCTCAAATGATCTCTTGCAGGCCAAGGCAAATGGCCTCTACTCTATTCTCATTCTTCTAGATCTGTCTTTAGCCTTTGACACCGTGGACCACTGTCTCTTGCTTGACTTACTTTCTGACCTCGGGTTCTCCGACTCTGTTCTCAACTGGTTTAAATCTTACTTGTCAGACCGATCCTTTGCCGTGGTCACAGGTGGTCAGACTTCCTCCTCTGTCCCCTTATCTGTTGGAGTTCCTCAGGGCTCTGTCTTGGGTCCCCTTCTGTTCTCTCTTTACACACTGTCCCTTGGTAAACTCATCAGTTCTTTTGGTTTCTCCTATCATCTGTATGCCGATGACACTCAGCTGTATCTTTCAACCCCTGACCTTTCTCAGGGGCTCGAACAGCGAGTCTCCTCTTGTCTGGCTGCCATCTCTCAGTGGATGCGGCATCGGCGCTTGAAGCTCAACATGTCTAAGACAGAGCTTCTCGTCTTCCCACCTAAGCCCACCCTTCAATACTCCTTTTCTGTTTCTGTTGACGGCATTTCTATTCAGCCGGTTCAGCAAGCCCGCAGTCTTGGCTTCATTTTTGATTCCTCGCTATCATTTACTCCCCAGATTCAGGCCACTGCCAAGACCTGTAGATTCTTTCTTTACAACATTGCTAAAATCCGTCCTTTCCTCTCAGCCTCCACCGCCAAGACTCTGGTCCATGCCCTGGTGGTATCTCGACTAGATTATTGTAACCTCCTTCTGACAGGGCTTCCTCTCTCTAATCTCCATCCAGAACTCAGCTGCACGTATTATCACATCTGCTCACTGCTTTGACCATGTTTCTCCTCTTTTATCCTCCCTTCACTGGCTCCCCTTCCCCTTCTGCATCCAGTACAAGCTTTTGTTGTTGACTTTCAAAGCCCTCCACGGACTGGCCCCTCCTTACTTGTCTGAACTTCTTTCTCCTCACACTCCTTCTCGTACCCTCCGTTCTGGTAGTCAAGGTCTCCTGTCCCAGCCAAGGATTTCCACTGCCCCATCCCGGATTCGTCCCTTCTCACTTGCTGCCCCTCACTCCTGGAACCTTCTTCCCCCACATGCACGCCTAACCAGGTTCAAAACTGAGTTAAAGACTATATTATTTAGGGAAGCTTTCCCAGGACTGTGACATCCGCCCCAGGATGCCTCCATTTAACTTTGTATTAAGAAGCCATGCCCTCCCTCCTGTCCATCTGCTTTGGACCTGGCCCCAGAGGGAGAGAAGAACCACCGGACCTCACCCCCTTTCCCATCACCTTCCCCTCTTCCTTTTGTGTTGTCTCTTTTAGACTGTAAGCCTGAGGGCAGGGATCCGTCCAATTTAAGATTGTATGTACAGCACTGTGTAAATTTACAGCGCTATATAAATAAAGGTTAATAATAATAATAATAATAATAATAATAATAATATAGCCTTTATGTATATACAGATTAAAGACATTAGTAATCTTTTGTTTGAACTACAAGCTACCGATACTCGTGTTGCTTTTGGAATGAGTCTCAGTTCTCAGGGAAGCATAGTTAGACAAAGGCACATTTCTGCTACTCTGCTAATTTAAAGGTAGAACCTAACAGTCTTTACTGTTTTTGATATTTAAATATTTTTGGATCCTTTACAAATGCTGAAGCCTTTGGAAACTTAAATTGTCTTACAGTATGGATACACTCTCAGTGGACATTTGTGCTGCTTCCTATATGTAAAAGAATCTATGATGGAAGCTGATTCTAGAGGGATGGGACCAGTTCTGAATATATGCCCTCTCTTGTATCCACCCTTGTTAGTGAGCTTGGGCGCAGACTACACAGGCCTGTGATTAAAACAACAATTTTTTTTTTGTCAATATGTAGTTTTTTCAAGTGCATTTTGGGTGCTGGATTTGAAAAAAAAAGTATACAAATGCTGTACCACACACAGTTCTTTCACACATTTAATATTTTTATCAATTTATTTTTTACTCAGCTTTGATTAGGTGTGGACACTGATGTTCCAGTGCAATTCTTTTGTTGCTTTTGGAAAAGTGTTTTGAAAGTCTGTTAGAAGATTCTCTCCCCTCCCTTTTTAAAAAGTATTTACAGGCTAATTTCATTCAGTCACTTATTAAAACTTCAGAACTTCAAAGCAGGGTGTGAAAAAACTGTACGTGCTGGAGCAAATCTGAGGTCATTTTTGAATTTAGAACCCCAAATTCCTATAAAACAAATACACATTGAAAAAAAAGAAGGTTTTATGGGTCTTCAGTTTTGCAGGCCTGTGCGGTTGAAGGCTAGTGAGTAGGAGCAAAACCTCACTCTGCTTTAGCAATTGTGAGGCCATTTTGGGAGCCTGGTCTTAATGCTCAAGGCAGAGTCACATAAAGAAATCTAATCCTGTCTCTAATAGAGGCAGAGAGAAGATGGGCCAATGAGTCACATATGTGCTTACCTCTTGTGTTGGGGTAATAGGCCAAGGGAATATGGTGTGCATTTTCATTATGAAAAGAGAAACAGGTGTTTGCGTGCATTTCTAATGTGTACTTCTTGCCTTGGGCAATGTTGAAACCCTATGTAGCTGCAATGAGGAAAGTGGGAAGATGGCTTTTGCTGGGGGAAAATCCCACACTTAGGACCAAGGGAGGTTTGAAGATACAAGAGTGTTTAAATTTCATATCCTGTTTCCATACGTGCCATTTGTTATGATATGCCCTCAATTCAACTTATGGCGACCCCTATCGTAGGGTTGTCTTCTCAAGATTTATTTAGTGAAGGTTTTTCTTTGCTTTCCTCTGTGGCTGAGAGACTGTGACTTGCTCAATGGTTTTGCATGGCTGAGTCAGGATTCAAAACCTGGTCTCTTGGAGTTCTAATTCAACTATTAAACAATAATATAACACAGTCAACCAGATACACTTGTCACTCCTCATTTGGTGAGGTTAGGGGCACAGGACCTCCGTGAATGTGGAAAAATTGCAAATAACAAAAACACTATGTTTTTACTTGAGAGAAAACCTCTCTAGGAATCTCTAGGTTATACAGTACAACTCTGTGGTCAACATCTGCCAGACATTGATCATAGAATTATGCTGGAGGAGCTACAAATGACTAGTGGAGTGTTCTCTCTAGGAATCTCTAGGTCCTTAACTGCAACTTTCAGTGCAATTCTCTAAGTCCTTCAGTGAGACTTTTGGTTAAAGTTGATCATAGAGTTGTGCTGGAGGACCTAGGTATTCCTAGAGAGAACATATCAATAAAATCCGTGAATAATGAAATCTGCAAAAGCCAAAGCTGCAGATGTGGAGGGATGAGTGTAATTGATGCAAGGGAGTTTATCACATGGGAGGTATTTTTTTCTCAATTGCGAATGGAGCCAATTCGCAATTACGTGAATTCACTAGTTTAGCAAATTTACGAGAAAACTGATTGCATTCGGAATGTGTTCAAAATGACTCCCCATTTCCTGAAAATGACCCCCCATTGCCCAAAATTGCATGAGATACTCTAATACGCAATTACGCGAAACCCTAAGGTTGCGTTCGGAATCACTTCCCATTGCCCAAAATTGCATGAGATATACTCATTTGCAATAACGTGAAACCCCATGATTGCATTTGGATTGCCATTGGAGTATACCCCCAAATTCCGTTGTATGATAAACTCCAAGGAGGGAGAAAGGACAGCAGTAGAGTGTAGTGAATTTTGCATAGCAATTTTAAATAGCCAGTCTCATTGGTGCAGTGTTGTAAATCCCTGCTTATTTCATTCTCATGAAGGAGAATGAAAAGATGCTATTTTTTGCTCCTTAATCAAGCAAGATGGCGAGCAATTTTTGTGTCTTTTTATAAACTATTTGCATCTTTTTCGTGCTCAAAATTTTGCTCAAATCCCACAAGCAATTTTTTTACCAGTTACAATCATTGCTGCCTTGTGCCATGGGCCTTTGAAAAGAAGAATGGGTTGTTTGTGTCTGTTTCATCAATCAGCCAGTCCTTTCTTTGGCTCCTTGAGAAATTATACTTATAGAAAGAGTTGTGTGTGGCAACGCTTTTATGGAGACACTCTTCATACCAACTTGGTGGGCATCTAACACTGTAGATATAATGTAGTTGGACACCACTTTAAGTGCTGTAGCTCCATCTTATGGAACCCTGAAATCTGGAGTTTTACAAGATCTTTAGCTTCCTTTGCCAAAGAGTGCTTGGTGTCTCACAAAACTATAAATCCAGGATTCTGCATGGAGCCATGGCAATTAAAGTGGTATCAAACTGCATTATTTCTACAGTGTAGATGCACATTGGGTCACTCAAGCAAGGGTCAACCACAAGTATGCTCTGCTAGAGGGATGTTCTGGCTCATACAAGCAGGAGATTCAACTTCACTAGAGACTTTTAAACAGGGGTTGGATTGCCTCCTTGTCCAACTGCTTTAGCTGTGGGTTCTTGCACTGGGAGAGGGTTGGACTGGATAAAGTCTGGGTTCTGGGGTTTTTCCAGCTCTATGATTCTAAGTGCTACCATATTCATTGGCACATCTCTATGCATGTCTCAGGTGATTTACCCTAGAACTTGGCACTTCATGCAAATCTGCACATTGCAATGTTAAAATACACATTTCCTCGTACTAGAAGATATTGTAGGAAACAATTTATTAGGAAACTTCAAAATTGCCTGGAGGACATGTCACGGTTCCTAAATTCAACTGGGTCAGAAGTAATTTTTTTTAGGGGGGGGTGGATTCACCCTTTCTTGGCTTCTCCTCTCTGCACTTCAGATTGAAGAAGAACTGATCTTCAAAATATGGCAGCTGCCATGAATCCCTCTGAAATGAACTGGGATTTTCCCCAGCAGAAACTTTGAAGGATGGCAGTCAGCTGGAGAAATGCCAGAAGCTTAAGCCTCCAGCAGCACTTCCTGGAATACTGCTCTGCCAGTGTTCCTTGGGAGTCCTTCCATTGAAGGCCTTGCCCGACATGACCTTGCAGAACCTTCCCAGTGAGAAAGAGATCATTGTGCCAGTTGGCATGGGGTCAAGCCAGTGATAAAAGCTGGAAGGGAATCTTAACCGCAAGACCTGAGCTCCGTGCAGCCTTTGATGGCGCAGTCCTTAAACAGTTGTACTGTAGCCGGTGTATTATGTCTGTGTTTGTTTTGCTTTGCACCTGGGAGTTGGAACCATCTGCATCTATGTGACAGATAAACCTCTTTCCACTTTCTCCTGTAGCACTTTCACACAACAATATCATACCACTATGATTTTACTTTTAAGTGTCATGCTTCATCCTATGGAATCTCATGGGATTTGCAGTTTAAGGAGGGGCATCCACCAGACAGCTCCTCTAGACTGTTTGACCAAACTACAGATCTCATTTCACAGATGAAAACCTGGATACGTGTGGCCAAGCAACAGCAGAAAGTGGTCATGGTGGCAAAAATTATCAACAAGGAATAAGATTACATAAGGTAGCAGAGGCTGCTGCAGTTTGCTTTTGCCCACGCCAGCACTCTTTGGCACAGAAGGTGAAAGGCCCTATAAAACTACAAATCCGAAGATTCCATAAGACAGAGATACAGTACCTAAAGTGGCATCACTTTTTCCAGTGTAGATACACCGAGTATCAAGACCACACACACACACACACACACACACATATGTGTGTGTATAGGAGCTTCTTTGTCCTAGTCTTCATTTTAGTAGCAGTGAATTCAGAGTCAAACCTGATCCACTGCACTTTCTTCTCCTTTGAACTAGTCCCTCCCCTTGCCCTGAGACTGGGCTCCACAAAAGAGGTTTATTTGGATTAGAGGAATTTCCTGCCCTCCCAGGCCTCCTTGCAATAAAATAAAAGAATATCACTATTGCCCTCACTGTGAGATGCAGCTAACTGTAGTGGCTCTGCAGGGATTGTCAGTTTACTCTCTGAGATATCCAAGCCCCCTTAAGCCTTGTAAAAAAAATGAAATGAAAAGAAAGAAGATGCTTTAAAGAGGGATTCCCTAGTTAAATGCCATTAGGCATTTGATTCCCCACGCTCCAATGTGTAAATTGTTTGGATGTTATTAGATTTAAACTGCCACTCTTTTGGAAATGTATTTGCCCTGTACAAGGTTGCTGATGTCACTGGTAAGAGTTCACATCCTGGGAGAGGCTCACAATTGAAGCTGAGGTGTATCTGATTCAGCCCCAAGGCAGAAAAACTGGATGAGGCAGGTTTCTCTCCCCCCTCTTTCCTTTCCCTCTTACAGAATATGCAGCTTTTGAAATTGCATGAGCTTGACAAATAGGGAAGTGTTTTGTGCTAAATTCATCTTTTATTCTAAGGTCACAGAGTGTTCCTTTAATTCTGACATAAAAAGCATGTGTGTGTGTGTGTGTGTGTGTGTGTAGGAATGAAGTTGTTCCCGGCTCATCATTATTTGAGTAGTCCTTAAGGTTTGGCATGAGCTGCTCTGAAGAAAGTCATTTGGAGGATCCTGACCCTCCAAGACCCTGATTTCATTTCATTTCTTCTAAGGCTTTGATCCTGACAGCCAGCCAAAGAGACTTTGAGGTCACATAAGAAGAAGTTAAAATACATATCAAATTCAATAGAGCAAGCAAACAAACAAAAATACATGAAAAGAATACTGGTTTCCTTGTTTTTATTTTTAGATACGTATTTGTGTTGGATGAAGATGGGAGGCTATTTTGAAGAGCCATTTTGTTTGTGTCAAGGATGCAGCTGACACAGGTGGGTTTGCCTTTTAGTTAAGCACAGACAGCATCCTAATGTCAGGGCTACCAAGCACGTTTATGAGGCTGGGGCATGCCCTCCAGTGTTTCACAGAAGAAAACTGAACACATGTGGCCAAGCGACATCAGAATGTGGTCAAGATAGCAAGAGCTATTAATGAGGAAGTACATACCAGCTAGAAGAGGCTACAGCAGTATGCCTTTGCCTGAGCCAACTGGAAAAGGGCAGTTACATGAGTGCAGACTACTTTTCCACTTTGCATTCAGCAGAATTCAGCTACAATGGAAGGAGACAAAGGACAAAAGTAGAAATCAGGAGGAAGAAGAAGTTGGGACATTTAAAAACCTGCTGAAAAAATAGGTTGACATTAATTGGAACAGTCGAGGTGTATGCTGAGGCTGGTGTGATGCTTTTGACAAAGATCTTGAAGGCTCCAGATGCCTCACCCCACTTTTACCCAGTAGGACAGAATGGTAAGTCATGACTGTTTTTAACTCAGTTAGGTCCTGCTTTTAAAAAGCCAGTCAGCCTTTTGAATGAATGAATGAATGAATGATATACATGATTAACTAACCATATTTCAGTCAATGTAATCGAATGTATATGGCAGTATTTCACTTTATTAATATTTTATTTATTTTCATTTTAATCCCAGCATAATAATAATAACAATAATAATAATAATAGTTTATTTATAGCCCGCTCCTCTGTACATACACTCGGAGCGGGGTACAAGTAAAAAAACACACATAGATTAAAACAATCCCATGACCCGTTTCCAAACCTCCCACCCCTTAAAAATAGATTAAACAGCAATGATTAAAACAGTTATTTAAAAACATATAACTACATCCTAACCCTTCCTTATGCGGCCACGTCATAAGTGGGGATCAGAAACATGGGAGTAGGCAGGAAATCAAAGTCTGGAACTGAAGCCGGGGATAAGGAATTTCAGGGGAAGGCCTGCCGGAAGAGATGCGTCTTTAGGGCTTTTTTGAAGCAATCTAGAGATGTCATGAGACACATCTCATCCGGCAGACCATTCCAGAGCTTGGGAGCGGTCGCAGAAAAGGCCCTCTGGGAGGTCTGTGCCAGCCTGGTCTTGATAGGCTGTAGTAGGTTCCTCCCAGAGGAACGAAGTGTGCGGGGAGGATCGTATGGGGAGAGGCGGTCCCTGAGATAAGATGGGCCCGAGCCATGTAGGGCTTTAAAGGTTAAAACCAGCACCTTGTACTGTGCCCGGAAACTAATTGGCAGCCAATTTTATTTGTATACCGCCCTTCCAAAGATCAGGAATACGTACACACACACACACACACACCTACACCTATATGCATATGTACATATCTGATTACATACAAATGGATACACACTCATAGTCTAATCATTTTTTTTGTCTTAATTACCATAGAACCTTGTTAGTCATATGCTATGGAGGTCTCATTGAATTCAGTGAATTTACTCTGTTGTTGTTGTTCTGTGTATTCAGGTTGTTTCTGATCTATGGCAACTCTAAGTCAACTCTGTCACAGGGTTTTCTGAGGTCTGAGAATGTGTAATTTGCTTAAGATCACCCAGGATCTACTTTAGTAGGGTCTAAAATGGGAAATATCAAGGATATCACAAACAGCTTCATTTATATACAAACAGTTTCATTTATATACTGCTTCATACCACCTAAGGAGTGTCTAAGCAGTTTACAACTGTAAGCTACTTGCCCCCAACAATCAGGGTACTCATTTTAGCGACCTCAGAAGGATGCAAGCCTGAGTCGAGCTTGAGCACTTTTGCTGGTCTTGAACTCGCAACCTTATGGTTTTGAGTGAGTGCCTGCAGTACAGGCATTTAACCACTGTGCCACCAGGGCTGAGGTTGTATTTAATGCCTACAGGGCTTTCTAGATTGGCAGGAAAGTGTGACATGAAGTTGCCTTTTCCTTAATGCTTAGCATCTGCACCACAGCCTTTAGATGGAGCTGCGCTGTTCTGCAGTTTTTAAAAAAGAAGCTGGGAAAATCAGCACCTTTTTAAAGGCGCTTCTTCTCCCCTAAAACGCAAAAAAAAAAAAAAAAAAAAGCGTTTTCATGGCACACTTTCCCTTTTTCTCATCTAAAGGCTAGAGTTTCATGCAGCCATGAACACACTTCTTTTTGCCAATCTAGAATAGGCCATTGATTTCTTCCAGATGAGTCTGAAGAAACTTGAGTTCTCCCAATATAATGCATTTGGTTTTTGATATGTTTTTCTTGTTGTTGTTGCCTTGTTGGAGCCCTGGTGGTGCAGTGGTTAAATGCCTATACTGCAGCTACTCACTCAAAACCACAAGGTTGTGAGTTCAAGACCAGCAAAAGGACTCAAGCTCAACTCAGGCTTGCATCCTTCCAAGGTTGTTAAAATGAGTACCCAGATTGTTGGGGGCAAGTAGCTTACAGTTGTAAACCACTTAGACACTCCTTAGGCTCTATGAAGCTGTTTGTTTTTGTTTGTTAAGACATTCCATTTTTTTCTGGGTTGGTTGTAGCACTGCATTAGGTCCTTTCCAAAAGTCATTCAAAAACCATGATTTGCTGAAGTGGTCCTATGGTTTGTAGGGCAAGCTTTCTCTGATTTTTTCCCCTTTAGAATTACAATGCTATAATACAAAAGTGCTGTTTCACTGATGCACTACAGCACTACGGTAACTTTAGACTTAATAAGGGAAAAGAAAAAGAAAGAGAAAGGAGAAGAGGCTACTTTTTTGGCTTCAATATGTGTCAGAATGAAAATGAAACCCACATGAGGGTGAGAATAAAATGTTACAATAATGGCTATAAAATAGACTGGAAAACAGAAATGTTATTTGGATATTTTAATTTCCCCACCAAGCACTACAGCAACTAACACCACAACCTCCAGATGGGACAACATACTTGTCCCATCTTGAGGAGCCCATAGATGCAGACAGCTATGGCACAATTTGGATTCCTCCAAACTATGGGAAATATATTAGCTGGGGAATATTTTGGAAATGTTAGGGTATCTGCTTCCAGTGGTTCCTTTTACCTGTGCCTTTAGAGGTTATGAAGGAAAGCTGCTCTTCTAAGAGGACAAAGAAAGACACAAAAAACAAGACAAGAAACTTAAACTGATGAAGTGGAAACCTAAGAATGAAACAGCACAATCATTTTGCAAACAAATCATAAAATAAACAAATCATAAATCATACAATCACTGCAGCAACTTTTGAGGCTTGTCTCTATAGTATTTGATCTGAAATTGGTGCTGCTTTGTTCTCTGATTTCCCAGGTGTCTGATTTTTCCTCTGACTGTGATCAAGCTGGTTTGGTTAGGTTTAATGGTGTTAAAATAAAAATCCTAAAGGGCTGTGGACCTAGATAGTTGAAGGGGTGCTGCTTTCTCATAGACACGTGTTTGAGGACTGAGGTTTGCTAAAGTGTTCCTCCCTTGTGTCTCACTAGTGGAAGAGATAGCCAATTTGGAGGCTTCAGGGAGGGTCTTCTCTGTGGTGGCATCTTGGTATGCGGAATGACCTTCCCTTGGAGACCTGATAGGAAGTGAAACTGGTTTCTTTCCAGCACTAGGTTAAAACATGACTCTCTACAAAAGCCTCTGGGGTCTAACCATTTTGCCCAAATCTGTAGGAGATAGAAAAGGGTTTTAATTGTTGCTCTGTAATGTTTCAAATGTTCAGTTTTTAATATTTCTTAAGACTATTTATATTATTCTTCATTACTTTATATTTGTATTGTTCTGAATTGTTTTAAATTTATTTTAAAAATATGCTGCCCTGAGATCCAGTGAAATAGGGCAGGCTATACATAATACATACATATGTATATACATAAAACTAAAAATGCCATTCCCTATGAGAGGACTCATTCTTCTACTTTCCTCTAATACTGAGTTTAGCTGGCCCAGTGCTGGTCTGTTTAGAGACAAAAGAGGGTCCCCGACAAAAAAGAGGGTTGTGCAGCATACCATAGGGGGATCTGGAAATATGTAGAAGTTTTCTTGGAAACATTTGTTCAGAGGACGTTTGCCCTTGCCTTCCCCTGAGGCTGAGAGAATGTGGTTTGTCCAAGGTCACCCAGTGGGTTTCATAGCTGAGCTGGGAATCAAACCCTGGTCTCCAGAGTGATAGATCAACACTCAAACCACTACACCATGCTGGCTGTCAACATTTCCATTTGGGAAATGGGAAAAATTTGATGGCAAAATAAAGGGGTGTTCCAAAGGCATGGAGAAATACATATATGTAACACATACACTTTGTACATGTATACTTTGTATATTTATCTCTCACACACTATCATCTATCTATCTATCGCTAATTAATTATAACTCAGACATCCTGTTTTGGGGAAAAGGCAGTGCATAAATAAAGCTGGTGTTGGTGCTGGTGGTTCTTCTCTTTCTCCTCCTCCTCCTCCTCTGCCTGATCCAGCTTCATTTATATTCTTTGAGAACAAACCAGAATGAAAACTTTCTCCTTTGGTATCCCCACAAGCAGGAGCTGTCCCTGATTGTCTGGCTCCTTCAATTAACATGCCAGTAGCCCACGCTCTGATTGGAGGCTCCTGAGATGAACATGATGCCTCCTGGAAGAAGGTATGGCCCATTTTCCTCCACCTTTCCCTACAGCTGGCACAGTGAGGGGCTCTTTCAAAACCCTGAATCCAAACTTATAAATATACTTTGTAAATAATGTTTTTGTAAATTAATTTGTTTAAAATGGCCTGACAGGGACCTGAGAGGTTGTTGAGGTGTTACCTGGGATGTAGGAAAGCTGATAGGATCACTATAAGTTGGAAAAGACTTGAAGGCACACAAAAACAACAACAACAACAACAACAACAACAAGCAAGAGGCTGAGGAATAAAGAAGGATTCAGCCTGCCTGAGTTCCTAACAGGTAACACTTTGCACTTTGGAAGGGATTTTTGCATTGAGCAAAAGAGGAAAAAAAAAATACACAGCATTTCGCCTGGATCATGTAGGTTTTTTATTCTGTTTGTACACAAAGACAACTTGGTCCCAGTGCATTTCTTATACTTCCATCTTCTGTGTGGAATAACACAACTTGTGTACTAAGTCTCTCAGAGACTGTAAAGTACAATAACATCCAAAATCTACAAAACAGGAACACCTTTATTGGGATGTTATTGTACTTTGCTATATGGCCAGCACAGCTACCCCTGAGAATTTCAGAGAATGCAAGTTTTCATTAAAGTCATGGTGGTTTCCTGCCCACCTTCCCCATATGTACAGGGTTATTATTATTTTCCCTGGGCCACTTATTCCTCCTTGCCCTTGCCTTTCCCTCTTCATTTTATGCAAATAGTGATCAGATAATAGAGAGAAATGGTTTCCATGGTGCTGAACAAATATAGGTCATATTGTATGGGCCTCTCTTGCACATGAGAGGTAAAGAAGAAGATGTATAGAATTTCTAATTTAGAGAGCTGGAAATAAATTTATTGCTGTGAATAACTTTTTATTGCAAAGTTACAGTAGAGCTTTCGAAAAAAGAATCTGTCTTCATACAAACTATCCTGCAAATGGATGTCATCCCTTCAAAATATATTAATTAACATAGGAATAGAGACAAAATAATGATGGAGTAACTGTCCACACATGTTACATTAAGCATTTAGGACCTTTTTTCTGGAACATTGCAACATATGAAAAAAAAAACCCATTTCCTTATATTGCAAGCATGACTATTTCCCCTCATTCATAACTTGGAAGTATCATGTTAAAAATAACAGCATTGCATGACAAAGTGTTACTTTGGGAGGGTTAAAAAGTCATAATGCCTCTGCTCCTTTTACAAAATTAATGTGATGACTAGAGATGCTGTCAGATGTCTGGTATACAAAATGGATATTTACTCAATACCAAAATATTGGATTTTGGCATATCAATTTTGGAGACTGTTCAGCATTTTTCTATTTAAGATTTTTTTAAATGAAAAAATAATGGCTGACATTCTGTATTGCAGTTACAGATTTGGTAACCTAGAGTTGTAAATCCACAACCACACTGTATTTGGTAAGACTACATCGTCTTACTTTATATGATACGAGATCTCCTCTCTGTGCCTTGGGGTTACCTTTTAACACTTACTTATTAGAAGCACCCTCCTCAATGACACCTGCCCAGCATCTATCCTTTATACACATTCCATAAATGTATAAGGGCTAGAATCCCAGCAAACACTTTAAGCTATTAAGGTGAACTGGGAAGGTGTCTGGGCCAGGAAATGTTGCATAGTTATACATATTTATCTAAATAGTTGATGTAGACTATTGGGGGGCGGGTTCCATGCATTTACTTTTAGAAATAATATTCAGAGCTCTGATTTTATTTATGCCAGAGATCAGTGCATGTGGGTTTCATCTGCATTCCTGTACCTGGAGCAGATCTGTGCATGGAGTTCTCTGCACAAGTTGATCCTAATCCTGCATGGATATAAATGAACTGCTTAAAATAGATTATTGCATCCCTTTCAGTTTCTCTCAGTTTTTATTTGTCCTCATCTAAAACGGAACTTCTCTATACTCAAAACAAAATAGGAGCCTCCATCTTAAGCCACACAGCCCTCTTTCCAAGGTTGGAAGTACCTTTTCAATACTTTTTGTCACAACTTCACAGTCATTTGTGATCCATAGCTTAGCATCCTTATGCAATGGCTTCAGCAGTTTGGATTCCTGCTTGTGTCACAATATGACTTCTGTATTTTCAGACATATGCTCCAGGGGTGTAGCTACTTGAGGAGGGGACAAAATGAGGGCCTTACCTCAATTAGAATTTGCCCCCAGAAGTGATTTCTCACATTGCAGTAACTTAAAACTTCTGTTGAGCATTTGGAAATATAGTTTAGGTATCAAAAGAAAAAGGCAGGAGCCAGATGTCCAAGGGAGGTTCAGGAAAGGAAGAGGCACTAGGGAATCATGTTCCAATCATATGTTGGACAGTGGTTTCAAAAGAAAATTAGCCCATACTTTGATTGTATAGAACTGTGCCACTTGGAAGGGCAGCTATGAAGAAACTAGACAAGATCCCGAAGTATCAAGAAATACTTTTGAATACTAAAGTTAAGGTTGACCATGCCATCATATTTCCAGTTTCTATGTATGGCTGTGAAAGCTGGACAGTAAAGCAAGTTGATATGAAGAAAACAAACTAATCTGAAATGTGATGCTGAAGAATTCTAAGGATACCATGGACTGCTAAAAAGACAAATGAGTCTTAGAGCAAATCAAATCTGAACTCTCCCTAGAAGCCAAGATGACTAAACTAAGACTGCTGTACTTTGTGCTCATTCCCCTTGCTGCTATGCACCTGATACTCTTATTCCCTCCTCTCCATTGTATATACCAGGAAAGTGCACATAACTGACCATATGATGGCCTATTAAAAACTGTTATACATCCAGTGCAAATAAATAGTATTATGAATTCTAAAATTTACAGCGCTATATAAATAAAGGTTAATAAAACAAAATGGCATTGTGGGGACTGAGAGTAGAGGTCATGTCTGCATTTAGACTGGGTAACCACATAGCTACTCTTTCAAATTTCACTATTATTTTGTCATGTGAATCAAAAAGGTAATTTATTTCAGAGATTTAGTAAATTATGCCTTGTGGGTTGTACTGCATGGCAGATCTGCTGATGTTGTTTGACTGTATGACTAAAAGCAGTGCATTTAACTGTTAGGGAAATGCTTATTCAAAGTGTTGTTAATTTGATTCATTCAGGAAAATAGGAATGAACCTTTCAAAATGAATTGTTCCTGGTTTTCCAATTGTAGGTTTTAACCATGTATTTTTTCAGCCATTACAAAAGTTGCTAGTGTTCATGAAAAAAGTGTTAAGGCCCTCCCCTTGGAGGGCTGATTGGTGCCAATACAGGTGCCATTTCAGCACCAAGTCAAAACATGGCTTTTGATTAAAGCCTTCAGGGCTTAATTGATTTGATCCAATTTGTACATGTACTATGGTTAACATTATTTTAAATGGCTTTAACTGGTTTTAATTTTGTTTTGTTTTGTTAACATAGTTTATATGCTTTTAGTCTTCTAAAATTACTCTTACTGTTTTAAACTATTCTAAATCACATATTGCACTGTGATCCCTGAACGTAGGGTGTGTTATCCATGTTTTAATTAAACAAACACACACAAGCAAAATCAGTCAAGGGAAGGATCAGGAATGAGTGGTAAACACCACATTTTGTATGTAGAAACTCAGTTCTTGATAGCTATAATATAATGGAAAATGTGGTAAACAGCTCTGGAAAGCTAAGGAGCTGCATTAGCAGAAGACCTTGGCTGCATTTCTCCTTCATTGCCCTATTTTTTTTTTTGGCCCCAGATACTTCTGTATACTCTTCAGGAGGAGTGGGGGCATTTTTGCCATGTTTTAGCCCCCTATTTTAGGCCCAGGAGAGGCCTTTTTAATAATAGAAGATGAACAGAAGTCACTTCTTATCTTTAAAGGAAAAAGTTTCTCCTAAGCATAAATTGGTCTGCCCCCCCATGTGGCTAAATGCCCCCATGCCCCCTAGGCATTATTTGTGGGGAATTTTGGAGGGTCCTTCTTGAGCCCATGGAAACTGCAAATATGGCCCTGGGGGCTGCATGTAGTCTTCTGGCTGTACTTTGTCCTAATTGATATACACTATACATGCAGTAAGCACAAAAAACTGAAGAGAGATTCTAAAGATATTCATTGACATGTGTTTAGAACCTTCTGTGTAATCAGGGATTTTGGCAATGCTTGATTCCCAATTGTGTGGTATCCTCTCAATGTGTTTAACTGAACACACTAGGAATCTTCATTCAGTGATTTTTCCATAAAGGTTGATACTGGCACTGGTAGTGACACAGGTATTGACAGTGTGGCTTCCTTACATGGGTTCATGTTATTTTAATGCATTATTTCCTTTCAGTTTGGAATAATGCCTGAATAGGGCTATTGTCTTTTCAAATGGCCTGTATCAATTAAAATTGAGGGAGAGGGTGCTGCCTTTTGGCTGATAACTCTCTTCCCCAAAGACATGACAGGACATACAGGATTAAATTTTTGCTGCCGTGCAAGAACAGAGCATTATTTGCTCCTTATTATTATATTTTCAGTGCCAGGGATGGGGAAAGGTGCTTATGATATCTTTTGCCTTGTGTGCCAAAAGAATTTAGGTCCTAAGCACCTTGATGTTTTAGCAAAATATCTCAGGTTGGCCCCTGGCAGCAAAATATCTTTAGGTCTCATGACATGCAAGGGAACAAGAACAAGAATGGAGGGAAAAGAAAGAGGTGAGTGTTGATTTGTAAATACAATAACCAAGTTGTTCTGGTTGTTCTGTCAGGCATTTCCATGCAGCTGGGACCAAGCTGGTCTTCCCGGGGAGGTTGGTTTGCTTGGATGGAGTAGTTGCAGCTTACCCAGCAGCCTCTGTTCCTCTCACTGGTGGCAAAGGCCTTAGGGCACTGTGTCCTTCTCCTCACTCCTGCTGCCAGAGGCTTCCTGTTAGTCATTTGGATATATACTGGTGAAAGTCATGCTAGTTTGTGTCCTGCGTGTCATTTCAGCATTTTACAGATGGATGCAAACAGCACCTCCAGCAGTTAAGCAGTTTTGTTGTTGCTGCAAATAGTCTTGGATGCTTGTACATTAACTGGGGAAAATAGTAACAAAAACCCCAAGCAGAACTGCACCATTTACAAATTACTTAAAAATCTTTTTAGTCGCTGTGAGATGCAGCTATGAAGGACAACTGCATTCAATGTATACATTACTAGAGATAACTGTAGACATTATGAATTTTAAAGGTGATCTGCTCTGATTATTACTACACTATAACAGAATGAAAACATACATAATTCTAACTTGTAAAGATTTCCATCTTGAGAAAAGTAAAGTTACAGTAGCAGAGGAGAGAAAAGTTTCACGGGTGGGAAGAAATTCCTTGCTGTTTTTTCTTTGTCATTTAATTTTTAAAAAGGAGGCAAAAGACCATAAATATTATTCTTTAGTACATTGATAAAAAGGAAGAAGCGAGAGGTAGAGGAAAATTGAATGTAGCAGCACCTTTAAGACTAACTTGTTTTTAGTTTATCGTGAGCTTTCCAGGATATAAATCGACTTCTTCAGATGCAGGACCTAGTGGTATGAAAGCCTCAGATTATAAAGCATGTTTGGCATCTTGTTGGCTAATTCTAAGTAAGTTGGTTAGTTCCAATTATTGAATGGTAAATCAACACACAGATAAATCCCACTGATTGAATGGGTCTACTCAAGTCAAGACTAACAACAGGATTTGGGTCCATATTTATACAGTTGTGGGAGTGGGATGCAATGTAATAGAATCCAGAAAGATGCAAATCATGTCTATTGCGCATGTCTCTGAGAAGATTTTATCACACTGATGATTCAATGAAAAGGTATGGGCAGCTGCTTCTCTGTTTAAGGGGAAACTTGTATGCTTAAGCCCCATCTTCTTGAGAAAGGTGTTTTCCATTCCTCTTTAAAGACTTCTGTTACTGCTTATATGACTAAAGAGACAATCATTTCAGAAGCAATGTACTCAAATGAAGGGGATAAACAAATAAGCAATGAATGATGGCAACAGGAAAATCAAACTCTCGTCCTGTTATTCCATTTTAATGGCTAATGCCAACAGGGACAGGACCAGCAAAAAGAGGTTAATGAATTGCAAAGATCCTTTAGAAAGTGATTGACTGGTATTGAAGCCCAGTCAAATCAGTCATAAATATTTACTATTATTAGCAACAGTAGGTTGCCTGTTATTTCCAATTGATTTTTAAAGCTGTCAGAAATCTACCACAGCAACTATTAGCTGGTGGTTTTTTAATCAATATTTTCTAGCAACAAACAGTTCTGTAGTGCACAAAGTCTCCTAAATCCTGTTAAAATCACTTTCCTCAGCCCTTGATAAACACTTTGTAAGGGGAGAAACAAAGATAGTTAACATAAAGTTTCACAATTTCATTCAAAACAACCATTCTGATCTTTTTATTTTGTCAGCTGTAGTTCATAAACCATTGGTGAGTTTACTATTCCTTGATGATCTTTTATTAAGCCAGCAATGATTCACAAAGCCAGAGATGCCTTTATTTGCTTTACCAGAGTGAATGAGGCATAACAGACCATTATCAAAGGTTATTTCCAGCAGTTGGTATAAGTGGAATAAGGCCTTTCAGGGGGTTAACATTCTTGTTATTTGCAAATAATGGATTAATTTTTTTCATTGTGTCTTTAGCAATCTTTTTATAAAATTCAAATTTGTGTGCAAACTAATTTCTTTCTTTTCATGCTTTTGTGGATATAGATATCACAAAGGCAGAGTACTTTCTGAAAGGTGGGTGTTTTGTTAAAACTTATAAAAAAGAATGATTTTTTTTAAAAAAAGAAGCATAACAAAAGGAGATTTTTTTAAAAAAAATTGATAACAACAAAGAGTTAACATTTCCCAGGGCAGACAAGTTTCCAATTCAATTAGTTTTAATGAACCTTCTGCTCACTGGTTACTGAACTAGAAAGAACAGCAATAAATGCCCAGAGGAAAGCGAGAGAGAGAGGATATTAAGAGGGCTAGCATATAGTATATAAATTTCTTAGTTGACTAAAAGACTAGCCTTGATATAGGTCTTTTTGTAAAAAACAAATTAAATAAAAAAAGGGAGCAATGAAACCCTGTATGCCTTTTCTCCCCTCCCATCCATGTGAAATTCCTTTCAACTTGAGCTGATTCCTTCCACCCATGTTTTATTCCATTTTTGTATCGTATTGTGTTGGAAGATCAGGATTTTGAGAAAGCAACTAATTCTAGTTGGTCTGTTTTAGGCAAATAATTTCTGAGCCCTTCAAACAGAGCAAGAGCACTCCACTAGGACCTCAATCTTACACTCACTTCTCTATGACAAGACTCCATAGAACTCAATGGGACTTACTAATAATAATAGTAATAATAATGAATATTTTATTTCTTATCTCTCCCCAAGGCTGAAGGCAGGGTACAACACAGATTAAAACATGACATATAAATAAACACATGAAACTATTTAAACACATAAGTTAAAACTCTTAATCCTATTTTACACATTAAAATCATTCAGATATAAACTTAAAAACATAACAATTTAAAATTCTTAGTTTAAAACTGACAGGGCAGATAGAATAGACATACATAGGTTTGTATTGCTAGTTGGCACATACTTCCATTCCACATGCATTCATAAAGAAATATTTGTTAAAATTTGATTAGTTGGAACTGTTGGATATTATTATGATACAAAGGCCACGAATTAAAAAAAAGATATATATAAGAAATTTGTAATTAAATTATCTTTCAGGACTGGCTATTTCTTAATCAGTGACTAGCATCTCTAGAATTCCCTATTCTAACATTCAAAATGAAATATTTTAATCAGATTGGGTTTTTTGGTATCAAAAAACACAGTTGCATTAACCAGTCCAACATAAGTAATCCCCTGTCTCTACTTATTTTCTAGCTAGGAATGGAGCTGTTTTTATTTGGGCCTACTTCACAGGACTGCTGTAATATTCAAAGACCTAGTATCCATGAGCAGGGCCAATTGCATTATTATGCAGGTCTGGCAACATTTGCAAAGTAATTACATTTGGATACTAGGTACACAGTAGTGAGGCTTCTATAACTAACTTTAGCTATATGGAATGAAGCCTTGCTAAAATGGTAATATATGAAGGGGACCATTGTTGTGATATTTTTCGGTATGTCGCTTTTCCAGATGAATGTTAATAATATCTTTCTTTTCTCCTCCATTGATGCATGTAGATCCTATAGTTTTGGAGTTTCAGGTGTTACATTTTAATCTTTATTAGAAAGTTCTTCCTGGAAAATTTTATTATTAATTATTCATTAAGAGAGCAATATCTTATTAATTAACAGAGCAATTTCATAGGTTCTTAAATGTTCACTTTAGCCATCGTCATCTTCCTCCTACGATACGAACTAACTTGCTGCATATTTTTCTAATCTTCTTGTTTAAAGAATTGGGAAATGGATTTTGAGTTAATCAGATTTTTAATTGTGTGCATAATTTTATATGTGCATACAACTGAAATGAAGTCTACATGAAATATAGCTTTAAAAATGTATTGCGTGAATTTGTATAGTTCTTATTTTAAGACTTATTAGTTGAAGAACATCTTGACACCTTGTATTTAAGAACTTGGTTTGAGAATTTAAGAATTTTAAACTGCCAATTCCAAAAAGTGGAAATGGCTGATATTAATCTGTATATTTTTACTGGACAGTTAAATTTATGAAATTCTTATTTTTTTGTTCTGAGAATTGACCCAATACTCGCACAATGCTGTCTCTCTGATTTTGGCATGTATTCTAGATAAGTACAAGTACTGTATAAGTAAGGGTTTGATTCCCAGCTCAGCCGTGAAACCCACTGGATGACCTTGGGCAAATCACATAGTCTCAGCCTCAGGGAAGGCAGTGATAAACCTCCTCTGGACAAATCTTGCCAAGAATACCCCATGATAGGTTCACCTTAGGTTTGCCATAAGTCTGAAACTACTTTAAGGCACTCAACAACAAACATTAAATAAAAGTGGCCAAGGTTTTGAAGCCAATATCTTATGCTGTCATGTCTGCTGGGATTTCTTAATGCTCAATCAATGCTCCGATTGCAACGAAGCTTCCAGAATACAATCCATGTGTGTGTGTATGTACACACACAAACAGACACACCTACCTACCTTCATGAGGAAAATTACTATGTGCCAATATACTTTGAACACAAAGGTTCTTGGACATAGCTTCATTAGTCTGGAACATCAGTATGCAGAAGGCTCTTGTAGCACCTTTGAGACTAACTGTATGAAAGAAATTGTAGAATAAGCCTTTCCTCAGACAGAATTATCATCATTCCCAGATGTCCAGATAGAATTAACAGTGTGCCTGCCCCATACTTCTGTGGGTTTCCCCCCCATTTGTTCACAGTCCAAAACATTTCTACAGACGGTGTTATTCACCTTCTACCTTTTCCCCACAAATCTCTCTCAAGACCTTTCAAGCTGCTCACATGGCTGGCCTTGGTGGATGCTGGTACTATCCACCTTCTTTATACATCAGTTTATTATCTAGCTAACCAATTATTTCACTTTGTGCAGACACCACAAATCCCATCGACTTTATCAGCAAAACCAACTTCCATTCTCATACAAGTTCCATAGGGCATTAACAATAACAGTACACACAGTTGTAAAACAACAAGCAGAAATAAACACACCAGCTGTTTACATGGCAGGATCTTCTGGATTCCTGACCATGAAGGGAGGACCTGGGCAAGCCTGGTTGGTGCCACCTAATAACAGCTCAGGGAATGGACATGAAGGGGGCCAGCAGGGAGAAAGGATACAAAAACTGATTCTGTGTGAATCGAAGTTGGGGAAATATTAATACTGTTGCGTTCATTGGTTTTTAACTATTTCATGTATCCTACTTTGCCCATGTTTAGTTATGAATGTTGAATTTAAGAAGCATAATATGGATCAAGCAAGGTAAATATAATGTAATGTAAAATGTAAAACTGATTGTGAATACTAATAGATAACTAATAACTGAACAGTCAATCAAAAGAAACATTTAGATACTTCTAATATCTGTTTGAAAAATTACTGTTGTAGAAATATAACTTGACAGTTAAGAAAGAGAACAAGTAGGTAGAGGCCAGAAAGTGGCAACAGAAATGAAAGCCTGATGGAATTATTTATCACCAACTTTCTGAAGGTAGGAATATTTGATATTTTATATAGTTCATATGTTGTTTTCATTTTTAGTTCTGAATATATAGTCTGTCAAAGGGCAGATAGGGGAATGGCACTGAGAGAAGGAAAAGCTGTACTAGAGCTAGGTCAGCTGGGGAAAAGACTGAATAGGGTTTTTGAGATCTGCAAATGATTAAATAGTTCAGAGATTAACGTGTTACCTAAATGTGCCTTGATAAATTTCCACTTGTTTTATTTATTTAGTTTTACAACTATTCCTAGATGTTCTTGTTATGTTTTAAGAGATAGTCTGGACACACTTACCACAGTGAATCCACAGAACAATACAGTGACTGGTCCACATAGGGATCATGTTGAGGCCCAAGGACCTGATGAAGGGATGGATCTTGAGAAGGAAAAAGGGCAAGGTAAGTGATAAACCTGGGGGTCTGGAACTGTGGGACCAGTCTGGAGTGGGGATCCATCACAGATCCCATCAAGATGAAATTCTTAGCACTAGTGCTGCAGCATTTCATTCTGCATCAAATGGTCTGACAGCCAGGCTATTTTGGGAAGCACCCCTGAAAAACTGACAAGTGATGATATGACAATAGAGTGACATCATAGACCAATGAAACCAATTTTAGGCCAATTTTAAAAGGAGAGAACATACATGTGGAATTTTGCTGATGTTGGGTTGACTTGTTTACAGTAATAACTGAGAACCTAGTCATTGGATCACAAAAATGTACAAACAAGTTTTGGAGACTGATACGGTGGTGATTGTTGGCATTTTTTTAAAATAGCCAAAAGGTTTTGCACTGATGATGCCTAGTATCACGGATAGGTAAGGCAAAATAAGAAGCAGATTCCAGATCTCTTTAGTTCATTAAATCACAATAAATGATAGTAGAGGATTCTGGGAAGATGAACCTGAAAGATAAAGTAACTCTGACTCCCACTTTCCTAAACAGCAACAGACATTCTAGAACTTGCCTTTAAGATATTACAAGAACTTTGTCAAGTAGCACATGAGAAAATAGAGCCCACAGCCATATAGTAAGCAAAAAAATTCTGTTTGAGTATTGACATGACAGTTTTTGAAAGTTCAAGCAGAAAACCAATTATAATGAGCACCGAAAAGCCTGAAGCCCTGCTGTTCAATAAATAAAAAGTACAACAAACTGTTTTCCAAAAAGGTTCTAGAGAGTTTCCTTCTTGTCCCACTACTTACAATATGATTACATAAATAGTCTCTGTTTGCTGTTGAATTGCCAGGCAGCTGTATTAAAGTACAAATCAAATCAAGTTAGGATTAGAAAGTAAAAGAGCATGGTTTAAAGTAATCTATCCCCCAGGAACTGTGCTCAGATTCATCAAACAGAGCTTAAAGTACAGTATATCTTATACCCTTGTGTTTCTATGCTGCACTGCTGTAAAACCAGTTATTATTTTTGATATCCAGAGAATGTAGCTTGTAGCTTTAGGAGGCTCACTTGCTTATTTTAAAAGTACTATAAACCTTACCTGTCACTTATTATTATTTCCTTTGGTTAAGACCCATGAAAATGACATCACGATGTCACACAAGCAGAAGACCCCTTTTTATTGATCATCCTGCTTTTGACTCTCTGTGAAATTATTTTGAATAACAAGCACATAAAATAGGAAAAAATGTGATTTGGGGCACACAAAGTCATCCTGGTTATTAAAAACCAGAGAGATGCAGTGCTGATAAATGCTTGAAATAATGCTTCTTGCCTTCTTGGAGATTTCAGGAACTTTAGGGACTCTGCCTTGACAACTTCCCTATTCTTACTCTTAAATGGTCTGGTTCTAGTCTCAGAGAACTATTTTTCCATCTCTGCATGTATCAACATGAAATCTTCTTTATTATTTAGTAAACAGTACAGATGACCACAGTAACCCCAGAATAGGCTGTCAGTATCTTGAGCCTTTACACTTTCTCATTTCTGTCCTAGTGGTAAACTTTACATATTATATCTACTTACAGATTGCAAGCACAGAAATATTGTCTAAATGTTACATTGCTTAAAGTTAGATGCTTAAATAGATGGCTTCTAGTGCTACCAATAAAAAAAATGCAGTTATTCCATCTCTTCTTCCTTAACTTTCTTTTTCCTGATAAGAAAAAATAAATATATAGAAGAAATGGTGGGAAAAATGGAAGGGCTCACCACACAAGATAGTGTTATCTGGGCCTCCTGAAAAATCCTCTGTTTGAAGCAGGGAAAGTGCCGCATAGAAGCATCACCTAATAGCACCCTATGAGCTGTGTGCAAATATTTTTAAAATCTGTAACAATGCAGTTCCTCTCCTACAACTATCAGCAATGCTGTTGTGATATACTTACATTTTAAAAAGATAGGCTTATAAGGAGTCTGAGAATGGACCAATTGAACAGAAACGTATTTAAGACAGAACATGCCTTAAGAATAAAGTTGTTGCCAAAATTATTTTTAATCTTTTGTTATTTTATTAATCTTTATTAAATTCTTAGTTAACAAATATGTCCAAATTTTACAATTCTAAAAACAGCATTTCGTCTTCTATTAGATTATTGTAGCAAAATGAAATGTTTGTGAATTTCCAATAACTCTGCTTGGTTGTTGAGTAAAATAGAATATACAGTTCCCTCTTTCTGTAGTTAATTTTTGTGACTTCAAGCTTTCCACTTTTGGAGTAGATCTGAACTATTTTGGGATTTTTTCTTTTTCTTTTTTAACCTTAAACATGTGTATTTATGACCATTTTTTACAATAAATTTTTAATTTCTCATCATGTGTATTTATTGTTTCATCAGATTTTCTTTCCAAAAAGCTTTGTTAACCTGTCTAATTCTATGTTGTGTAGCATTTTAAGCAGACAGTTGTCTATTGTGGCAAGTTCTTTTGTCTTCGATTTTTGTGCGATAAGCATTGTGGCTGAAGTGGTCATTTTTGTTTCCATGTCTGATATTTTGATGGTCATATTTAACAAGTATATTTCAGGTAGTGTTTGAAAGTTTATATTTAAGATTTTATTTATTTCTGTATGAATTAGTTCCCCAAATTTTTGGATTTTAATTTTAACGTTTTTTTAAAGGGACACATTTGATAATATTAAAAAGGTATAATAGCCAAGAAGGCAGGAGCAACAAATCTGAAGCTGATTTTACTGCTGCTCCTCTCACAACTATTCAGACATGTTTGGGAGCTTTGAAGGTACAGGGACCAACACCAGGAGAACTTTCCATATAACACAACAGCATTATTGATTGATACAATCAAGAGTGGATTTGCTCCTTCTTTCAGCTCTGACTACTGCTGCAGATGTCAGCAGTGTCTTGTCTAAACTAGGCAAGTGGTGTTTTTCTGCAGTCATACTAGTATGGGTTTTATTTTCTTTAAAAAATAAAAAATAAAACAGAAATGACATCAGGATTGTTAGGTTAGCTAAGACAACCTCACAGGTTTATTCCTCACACTATTCATAGTTAAAATAATCACACACACACACACACATACAGAGAGAAAAGATTGCTAGTCTGGGCATACTCTCAATGAATGTCAGCTGGTTTGAAGAAACCTCCCACATAAACTGTATCAGACAACTAGTTGATGCATGGGGCTGTGAATCTTCCCCCACCATGTGCTAGCAACTGGTACTATATTTGACTCAATTGTCTACCACACTTACTTTCTTTTCTATAAACCCTTCAGGAACCAGCAGCTGAGCTGTGTCCTAGTGTACTAGTAGTAATAATAGTAGTAGTTGTGTGCCGTCAAGTCATTTCTTACTTATAATGACTCTTAAGGTGGACCTATGAGGGTTTTTTTCTTGGCATGTTTCTTCAGAGGGGGGGTTACCATTGCCTTCCCCAGAGCCCGAGAACATGTGAATTGCCCAAGGGCACCCAGTGGGTTTCAGAGCTGAACTTGGAATTGAACAGTGGTTTCCAGAGTAATAGTCTAGCCCTCAAAACATTACGTCACACTGGCCCTTGTAGTGTGACAACACATACCAATGATGTACAGTTGAATTCAGGGTGAGATGATTTGTGAGAAATGTGGAAATTCCTAAATTCTCATCCTGGACTGATTTGAATGCTTTCCAGGGTGTCCTTTGGAAAATAGCTTTCTATTTTGTTCAGCTCTTATTTATTTTAACTAATAGGACAATTTCCAGAATTATTTGCTGTTCTCATGTCATTCTTAAAATCTACCATTACAGTGCTTAATTTTATCTTGATGTTTGTAGTGTATAGAAAAGCGCTGTGATTTCAAGAAGCTGTGAGCTAACATTTTGTTTCAAGGTGTACTATGTGGTGAGTAATGATAAGGGAATTAGACCCAGAGTTTGAATATTTATACCCTGTTTCTAGTACATGGTCTAAATATACAACAGTTGTTAAACAGTGTCCAGCATGTAAGTGCTCCTTTATGGAGATGAGATGTCTTTCTCAGTGTGATAGAAGAAACAGTACAGTGGGGCTTGATCCAAGTCAAAGTGCTTTGCCTTTCTCCTTAATTTTTGAAACCTAAAATTTGTTTATTGGATCAAACAGCTTGAGATCCCTTTTAAGAAGAGTTTGATCAACAAGCATTATTTAATTATACCTGCACTATCAATGAGTAAAATAGCCCGTCTGCCCCCTCACATCCTGAATGGCAAAATTCCCAAAATACACACATTGGAAATTTTTGTTGCTACTTTTACAACTACAAAAGGTGTTATCTGTTTTGAGAGCTGTTAATTTATGAAATTCTTTTTAATGGCATATTGATTTTGATCAGCCACACCAAACTAAAGGCAAATGTACCATGCTTCCATTATTAAAGAAAAGCACCCCTCAATAAATTAGAGGTAAACGAAGATAAATGATTTAAGTGTTCAGTTTGTAGAGGAAATTGAACCCATATATCACTGGCTTTCATTGCTTTTTTGGGGGGGGGGGGGGGTTATTCTAAATACAGCCAGGTGCATGGAGTTGATTGACTAGTCATAAAAAGAATTAGCAATATTGGCTATTTGTGTGTGTATTTGGAAAAGTGGGGGGAATAGCTCTTGGAATGTAAAGAAAAGGACCCAGATTTCCATAATATTTCCCCTTGCCCCATTTCTTTGACTGTGATGGCTAATCAGTCTTGGTTCTAGGATCCTTTCTGCCACCACTCCTGATCCCGTGTGAAGAAATGAAGGGCTCTGTGTTAATTTTAAACCTTCCTTTGATTGGGTGAACCTGTCTCCGTTTTCTGTGACACGGTTGCCACAGGTCATTGCCTGGTGCAGTGTACCATGAAACAAACAAATAGAAAAAGGCACCTTCTGGCACTTTAAGTTCCACTGCCATCTGACTACAGCCCCAGTGGTTCAGAATGATGAAAAACAGAGCCTGGGACCAATATATATATAAAAAATCTTCTTATGGTTAGAGTGGGGAAAAATACGCATGATGATCACATGAACTAGGAAGGGCAGGACAGACAGCTGAAGTCATCTCAAAACTCAAGAGAGAAGCTGCCGACAAGAGGTCACAATTATATTCTAGTATTGCCCTCCCTTTCAGCGAGATCTGATATATTCAGTTTGTTCTTGTATGGTGCTTAGGGAAGTTCTAATTAAGGGAAGAAAGAATTTTGACACATGTGAAGCAGAGATCAATATTTAGCACTATAATCAGCAATTCCTGATGGTTTGACAGTGTCACTATACTCATTGTAACTATCCATTATTCTCTGAGAAGGGAGCCAGGCGAAGGCTAACAGGCTTACTGCAAGCTATCATGAATCATATAAAGCAATGTCTCATTCACTTCTATTTGCCTTTCTTTTCATCTTCATTCATCCTTATAGAGAAACTTCATAAGAACTGATTCCAACCCTGAAAGCCACCATGCTTATGAACCTCCACATGTTCACCAATTAAACATCTGGTTTTCTGAAGCACAGTTACCTGCTTTCAAACAAGACTATTAATATATTAAAGAATATATCCTTTGCTTATGTATGCAATGTATTGTAACAAGGCTTGGGGGGGGGGGAAGGATTGCTACTGGGGAAACAAAACATGTAGACCATATCTATATCTCTATATCTACATATCTATATATCTATATCTGTTTCATAGAGGAAAAATTAAAACAATGTTGCCTGGAAAAACTATACACAGATACTGTGCACAGGGGCAGTGGTGGTGGCTGTGTGTGTGTGAGTGTGTGTTTAGAACAGGCTGCTTTTATTGGTTATTATTAGTCAGGATTGGCACAAAAGTCCCAAAATCATTCATAATGTGTTTGTGGCATATGTTATATTGTTAATCTCATTTTCAGAAAACAAAAAGACCAAAAACAGAATACAAATTTCAGCAAACAAAATAATAGAGAAGCAGTGTGGTATAGTGGCTTGAGTGTTGCACTAGGACTTGGGGCAACCAGGGCTTGAATTCCTCGTTTGGCCATGGGAACTCATTGGGACACCCTGGGCAGATCACACTCTCTCAGCTTCAGAAAAAAGGCGATGGAAAACTTCTCTGAAGAAATCTAGCCAAGAAAAAAAAAATGTAATAGGTTTACCTCAGTAATGTTATAAGCCAGAGTTGACCTGAAGATACAGAAGAATTTAAAAAAAAAAAAGAAGCAAGAAAACAACAACAACCATTAATCAAATATGGTGCAAAGGCCAGATGTGTTAGCACAAGACAAATTCTGTAGCAAGATCATTTTTGTAACTGTCTCCTCCTGATTTGCAGGCCTTTGTTATGAAAAATGAGTGTTGCATGTCAAGCAATTAGAAAAGCAAAAAACTGAACCAAATCCAAAACAAACAAACAAACAAACTTGTAAACTTTCTGGTCTTCGATGGGGAAAGTTGTCCACAGAGAGAATGGTCAACTGTTAGGAGTTTTAAAAAAATTATTATTATTATTATTATTATTGGGTGGATTTTAAAAAAAAAATTATTCAAAAACACTTATTTTTGCACACACCAAAGAGCATGGTTTTATGTCAAAATTATATTTGTGCAGAAATAATTTTTGAACAACTACTTTTTTTTTACAAAAAGTTCTAAAATGAGAAAAAAATAATCAAAATATGCAAAACCTCTCACATATTTGCGGAGCAGACAGAAAACCTTTCAAATTCTTTACCCTGCAGAAATGAAAGATTTACTTCCCACCTGTATGCATGCAGAGGAAATTGGCATTATCAGGCTCCATTGAAATCAGTGGGCTAATCTGCAATTATCCTTCTAACTTCATTGGGAGTCAAGTGCAACGAATTTTCTTTGAATTAGGTGGGGTTCTTGGTATGTTGCCCATTCCTAGCTACATCCTTTCTAGGACTGAGAGTAAGCATTACAAAGTGACTGAATCCAGGAAATGGGAAACACACATGCTTGTGTTATATATTTTAAAGATATTTTAAAAGAACAACAACCCTCAAATGATCATAAAGACAGTGAACATATTGTTTTTTCCACACAAAGGTTAATAAAGCTATTCAGGGTATCTTGCTGAATTAATGAGTTTTTGTTTGTGAAAAATAACTTTCATTCATAAAATACTCTAAAACATGTAATATTTTGACACAACAAACAGGTTTCTTATTTAAGAAATTAGCTGATATTGGAAGAGGAATCTAGTTTTGCATGCATCAGTGGGAAAAGAAAAAGAAAACAGTATAAGTAACTATGTATCACTTTTGTGACTAAATTCACAAGTACTACTATTATGGAAAAGCCAAGCTATGAATATGAAGAGGAAGAAGAAGAAGAAAAGGAGGAGGAAGGTGTGTAGGTATTTTGGTGACCTATTGGTGAATTAATCCAACCAGGTATACGTCTTTCCCATATTATACGTTTCAGAGTATTTGATGAATGCAAGTTATTCTCCATAAACTAAAACTCATAATTCAGCAAGATACATTGAATAGCTTTATTAACCTTTGCGTGAAAAAATATCTGTTCACTGTCTTTATGATTATTTGAGATTTTTTAAAAACAAAATCCTTAAACTTGCATGCTTCCCATTTTCTGAATTCAATTACTTTGTCATGCTTAGTCTCAGTCCCAGAAGGGAGTTATATATCTAGGTATGGGCTCAGCTTCCCAGTAACTCTCATTGCTTTCTGCAGGTGAAAAATATCTCATGTCTATAAGGCTATTGAAGCATGGTGAGAAACACATTCAGGTTTTCTGTAATGTAGAAAGAGTGTCATGAGAGGGCTGTCATAGAAGGAATGAAACAAAAGGAAGAGTTAAACCAACTTATCTTCCTTCCTTCCTTCCTTCCTTCCTTCCTTCCTCTTCTAATGCAGAACTGGCCTCCCATGTTTGGCAACAATGTGAAAAATTGTAAGGATATATTAAGTGCATTCTTCTAGTCTAGTTTGGCCTTCACTTCCATATAATTATCTGCAATTGATTAAAGCAGGGACAAAATTTGAAAACTGACTCACCAGTGTTTACATTAAAGAATTAACATTTATTCCCATCACTATGCTGTGTAAATTTACAGCACTATATAAATAAAGGTTAATAATAATAATAATAATAATAACAATAATAATATGCTGCTACTGATTGTAATGCTTAACTGTATCCCATAGAGCTGGGTGGCATCTCTTGATTTTGATGGGATTAGCTAAATCCTGCATGCCACATTTATATGGGCACATTCACACCAGTCACCAGTTACCACTTCAATAATAAACACATCAGTTCATAACTTTCATAACTGGTGACCACTCCATGTTGTGAAACTCAGGTATGAGAGTATGTAGTTACAGCCCAATTTATGCATCATAAATTTAGGCTGTAACCTTATGCCCATTTACTAAGAATAAAAAGACATAAAAGAATCCAGTAGCACCTTTGAGACTAACTGGGAAGGAGAAATTTCTAGCAGAAGCTGTTGTGGACTGTAGTCCACTTCATCAGATGCAATCTGCATTTACTTAGTAGTATGCTCCATTGTCTTCACTGAAGTGGTGTTCTGAGTACATATGCCTAAGCAATGGTGAGTAATGGCTTCAGTGTCTGTGGGACAGAGAAACCATACTGAGTTTAAATCTGAATTTTAAATGAACTATCCAAGGTACTGAACACTATTCCTGAAATAGATTCAGCACCTTCAGTAGCTTCTTTGGAGTTCTAATTAAAAACTGGAATGAATTTACTTGCTCTGTTGATTCATGTACGTAAGACTGCAGTGCCAGCTTCTTATTTTCTCCCTTTTTAGCTCTAAGGATTGGGGTGATCATAGAAGCAGTCTAATGTGTGATCTAGATACTTGCCACAACTACAGTGATTCATGATACCTGTGTTGAGACCAGACTTTTCAAGTATTCTGTGAATTTCCAGAGTACTCTTTTATTATATGCAAAAGTTGAAGATCTTTAGCCCAACTATGAAGCCATTAGATTACTCCAAGCAACTGATTCTAACCCCCCACCATCTCTCTGATGGGGAGGGGGGCTATGAGAAATGTGAGGATGGTGATACTAGTCAATCATAAAAGGTTTCATCACTGAGGTAAAGTATAATGAACATGGAGGCTCTACATAAATTCAGCCTAGATAATGAGGAAATCAAAATAGTCAAAGATTTCCTGTACTTTGGATCAAATACTGATCAGAATAGAGGCTGCAGTATAGAAATCAGAAGAAGAATAGGAATGGGAAGGGCAATTATGAAAGAACTAGACAAGATCCTAAAGTACAAAAACATACAAATGAGCAGTAAAGTTAGAATAGTCCAATTTCTATATTGTGTGTAGTCCAATTTTTACACTGTGTGTACTGGCTTTGGGTACCAAGCACCTTGATGGGAGAGGGGCATATTTTTCTGCATCAGAAAACAAAATGTCTTTAGTCAGCCCTGTCTGTAAAGCACTTGGAAAAAAGAGCCTTATTCATACTCAAGACTTATGCAACTGTTATTAATAATGATATTAAAGATGAAGCATGCCTTTCCCATTTGCTAAAATTTCTAATTGGAATTTGCTATTTTACGTTACAAAATATCTGCCAGCAAATTTCCTGCAATTTCTAAGTTTGAGGAAACTCCACCTTTGCCAAATCGGCTTTCAAAATATTGTGATATAAAATATTATTCTTATTTCTTTAATTTAGATTTGTAGCTTGCTCTATCTATGTAAACAGATTATATATTTTATAATGTAAAAACAATGTAAGGGGAAAAATTTGTGTGTGTGTGTGTGTGTGTGTGTGTGTGTGAATTGTCTTCTTTTAAAATGCACCCTGTGCACCTTTTATTTGATGTTGAGGACAAATGAAACCAAATGAACATAGAGACATTTTATAGTCATGAGATTTTGGAGTGTTTTTTCCCCTTCTCTTTTGAGGAGTTGGTGGTGTCTGTTAACCTGCCATAGGTGTCTTCTGCAAAAGTAAACTGATTCTATTTAATACCTGAAAACAAAATCTTCAGCATTTCTCCTAGGATCTCATGTTTGTGGATTGTGCCTCAGTACTGGAGGAGGCTGTGCAAAGCAGTCTGGCATCCTACAAGGTTCTGTCTTCTGGCTACTGTGCAAAGGCCCCTATCCTGCCTGGTGCGGAATGTGCTGGAGCTCCATTGCCCCCATTTAATTTCAGCCAGGCATCCTCAAGATGGCTCCCAGCACCTTGAAGGACTGAGCTGTAAGTGAGATGCTGACATAGACTCAGATATACTGACTATCCCAAGTAGCACTAATTAAGGGCTGTCCAACTGTGCTTTCTGTTGAGCCGTTTGCTCCAGTGGGTGACAGCAAACAGCCTGGGATCTGTCTCCAGAATGACATAACAAAGACGGGAGGCAGGGGAGGGAATAATCAGAGTGAATGGGCTGCTATAGAGAGATCTCAACTAGTTAAGCCTTGCTCGATCTCCTTGTGAATATGTAACTTGCATCTGAAAAGAGTGACTTTATTCCACCCCCCCTCCCCCGGTTTTCTTTGGTCCTGTTGATTTTGGCTCTCTGGGTTACAGCTGCACTTGTATGATAATTATCACACTATATAAATTCATGTGCTCCCATTGCTCTGTTTATTTGGGATAGTTTGGATTTCTCTGGTTGCTTGTAAATCTCTCTGGGTGGATTGGGTGGGTTTTGTCCTTTTGGAACTTTTTTTTTCATAAGCCTGAATTACTTAGAGTTTCCATTATTTCCTTGGGGCCTCCCCCTTTCTTCATATCTCCTGAAATTAGGACCTTTGAGATGGAAAGTGTGTTTCATCTGCACCTTTATGTCCCCTGACATGGAGGCTGCACATGTGTTTTGACATGACAGTGGCCATCCTATTCTGTACCCACTTACCTGGGAGTAAACCCCACTGAACTCAGTAGGACTGTTTCTGCTGAGATATGTATAGGCTTATGCTCTAAGGCACTATCTTTGCAGTGCACAGCCTGTCATTTCAGGAGGTACAGCTGGTGAGCTTTACTCTGAACATGTTAGAGGACAATTATGTTTTCCTAGCTTATCTTTATCCAAAAGAACACACACCCTCATTGCTTTTCAATCAGTCTAGGACAGGCTATTGTAGAGCAAATTAACACAGCACACAGCATGAAGACAAGAGCTTTCAGCCATGTGTAAAGAGGCAGGTTGGAGCTCACTTGGCAGTTCTTAGTAGGAGAATGTGTGTAATACAGATGGCACAAGAGTGTCTCTATTTGAGCCCGCAAAAAGGGGGAAGGTAGACACAGTAAGGAGAAATGTAGAGGTTGTAGCTAGTGTAAATGTGGTGTATATAGCCTTGTTTGTAGGGTAGGGAATTGTTTTGTGAGATGTAAAAAGTGAGTGGGGATGTTAGTGCTTGTGTAAATTAACAAGTGGAACAAACATAGAAATTATTCATTTGCTGTTCTTATAATTAGACGGATCCCTGCCCTCAGGCTTACAATCTAAAAGAGGCAACACAAAAGGGACTGGAGGGAGGGCACGGCTTCTTAATACATAGTTAACAGGGGGCATTCTGGGGCAGACGGCACAATCCTGGGAATGCTTCCCTAAACTATATAGTCTTTAACTCAGTTTTGGAACTGGTTAGAGAAGTGATGAGGTGTGCATGTGGGGGAAGAAGGTTCCAGGAGTGAGGGGCAGCAAGTGAGAAGGGACAAATCCAGGACAGGGCAGTGGAAATCCTCAGCTGGGACAGGAGACCTTGACTACCAGAGTGGAGGGTATGAGAAGGAGTGTGAGGAGAAAGAAGTTCAGACAAGTAAGGAGGGGTCAGTCCGTGGAGGGCTTTGAAAGTCAACAACAAAAGCTTGTACTGGATGCTGAAGGTGAAGGGAAGCCAGTGAAGGGAGGATAAGAGAGGAGAAACATGGTCAGAGTGGCGAGCGGATGTGATAATACGTGCAGCTGAGTTCTGGACAGAGATTAAAGGATGGAGGTGAGAGAGAGGAAGCCCTGCCAGAAGAAGGTTACAATAATCTAGTTGTGAAACCACTAGGGCATGGACCAGAGTCTTGGCAGTGGAGGCTGAGACTGCAGTGCTAAGAGGGGATCAACTGAAATTGCTTTTTGAGTGTCTACTTGAAGCTCATTTTAGATTCTTGAGCAGCATAGAAATAGTGACAACTGTTTATCACTCACAGTTTTGTTATGCTGGTGTGTGTGTGTGTTGTGTCTCTTCAAGTTGTTTCTGACTTATACCAACCCTCAGGTGATCCTACTACAGGGTTTTCTTGGCAGGTTTCTTCAGAGGTGGTTTGCCATTGCCATCCTCTGAGGCTGAGAGTGTATGACTTGCCCAAGGTCACCCAGTGGGTTTTCATGGCCACGCAGGGATTTGAACTCTGATATACAGAATCATAGTCCATCTCTCAAACCACTATTTTACCATGCTGGCTAACATGACTAAAAAGGCAGCCATTCAGAGCCTTGTATTCTAACCAGGCTGGAATTCTGGACATCTGGAGGAACCTAAAATTAGTTGGTGTTGCCCTTTGGGATTTGAAGTCTATCCACTCCTGTCCTAGAGCATCCTGAAGGAGTTGCTTAGGGAAGCAATTCCAGAAACATGAGCACCAATGTCACCTTGATGGATGACCTTCTCAGGGAACTGGACAGGGAGAGTATATCCCTGTTAATCCTGTGAGATCTGTCAGCGGCTTTCGATACCATTGACCATGGTATCCTTCTGAGACACCTCTCTGGGATGGGACTTGGGGGCACTGTTATGCAGTGTTTCTGGTCTTTCTTGGAGGGATGGACCCAGAAGGTGGTATTGGGGGACTCCTGTTTGACTCCTTGGCCACTGGCCTGTGGGGTCCCACAGGGTTCTGTTTTGTCCCCCCATGTTGCTTAACATTTACATGAAACCATTGGTAGAAGTCATCCGGGGTATTGTGGTGCGGTGTCATCAGTATCTGAGTCAAGACATGGCATCCTAGACGATGCAGGAGATTTGACACAGGGAGACAGACATTTAGGTCACCATCCCAGCCTTGGGTGTCCCTACATCTTAAGTGGAACCTATTTCACCACATCCTTCTGAGAATAAAAAGAAGAAAAGCACATTTCTGCCACCTTGAGAGCTTTTTGTTAGTAGGCATAATAACATATTAAGCCTACTAAATGTCTGTCTCCCTGCGTCAAATCTCCTGCATCGTCTAGGATACCATGTCTTGATTCAGATAAAATTTATCCCATAATATGCCATCTGATCAAAAGATTTAAATCTTTTCACAAATGATAGACCAATGCCAAAGGTCTTGGGATGTATATGTATAAAGTAGTTAGGATGTGGATGTGGAATATAAAGCTATGTTTCCGTTAGAAGTAGGTACCTAAAGTCAAATTCAAGGCAGCAAGAAGGAAATAAGTAAAGCAAGCAATGGCAATAATGCTAGGCAATAACGCCTCCTGGTTGTTATTGTGTGTCCAAAACACTGTCTGGTTCAGTGCTCTGCCATCCTTTCTACAGGGCTGTCATTTAATTGTAAGCCAAAGATCAGAGGTCTTTAACTCTTTAACTGAATCCCAATGTCTGCCAAATTCAATAGCTGTCATTCCTTGGGAAAAAGGGACAGTGTAATATGTGTGTTCTGATCTAATTTTACAGAAGAGAGGCACAATTTACATACAGTTTATTTAGTTAACTCTCCAAAATCAATACCTTTGTCTGTAGCTCTTTTATTTAAAATACATCATGACATGGCAAACTGCTGTATAAATGAATGTTTCTAAACCACATGCGTTGTTAATGTTTCTATATAGCAGGTGGGTTTTTTCTTTTTTTAAAAAAGTTTGAGCAGCAGAATTTAATAGAAGAAGCTAAATCTGTATTAATATTGGATTCTTAAAGAATGCTAAGCGCGCGCACACACATATATAAGTACATTTCTAAAATTATAAATATTGTTTTGAAAGGTCAGTCATTTACTCAGTACCCATTTACCAAACAGAGAACATATTTCAAAGAAAAGCAATACAGAAGGAGTAATGCTTAAGAGTTTAAATGGGTAATTTGAAAAAATGCTGTTCAGTGGAATGATAGCGGCCTTAGGCAGGAGCCATACTAAGAAAAGTTATATTATTGCTGTAAACAGCTGTTTTGGGTAGATTTCAAACTAATTTGCATTTTAAAACACATATAATATCTGTGTTACTACTGTTTCCACCATATCACAGTCTTCTGTATATATTAGTGATAACCGAGGCTGTAGTCCTATGCATTCTTAAAGGAAGAAAGGCTTCATTGAACAGAATGGGACATTTTAATGACCCAGTAGACAGGGGTGTAGTTAGGAGGAGGGCAAAATAAGGGCACTAACCCACCATAAGAAGTCACCTCCTCCAAAGTTTTCCTCCAGCTCTCAAATTCTTGCATTGCAGAGGGTGAGATATCAAAAACAGTCCCATCTAGAATATTTCCATTTTTTGTGTTCGCATTTCCTTGGGATCTTTGTCTGCCACCTTTCTTTGGATGCCTAAATGGTATTTCTAAATAGTAAAGAGAAGTTTTAAGTTACAGCAATGCAAAAAATGTGGGGACAGAAGTAAATTTCAATGAGGGACGGCAGAATTCTTATGTGGGGGGCAATGACCCCTCTCTGGAGTCATGTTCCAGTCAATAGGTCTTCAGTTGTGTTATAAGACTTCTCTAATGTGCTTCTTTTTACTTAGTTTCTAGTTCTCATGGCAGAACAGAAACTGGAGCCTATCAACACAGAATGTGTCATTAAAGCTCAGATTTTAGAAGTCATAATATTTGGAGGCATGGGACTTGGATAACGGTTTCTAATGATGCCATTTGACAGAATTCCTAATCACTTCTGCTGTTTCTGTGAGAAGCTATATTTGTTTCTGGACAACTTTTAAAATAATCCCTGTGTGTGTGTACAAGTGCATAAATTAAATAGTAAAATAGTTAAAAACACACACACATCTGAATGCTACAAATTACAGTTAATTTTTAGTTACACCCCAAAAGGAGTGAAGTTATGCTTCACTAAATCATATTGTAACATTGTGTTATTCTGTGACTTCAAGTTGTTTCCAGGTTATGGCACCCCTATCACCGGGCTTTCTTGGCAGGATTTGTTCAGAGGAGGTTTGACATTGTCTTCCTCTGAAGCTGAGAGAGTATGACTTGCCCAAGGTCAACCAGTGGGTTTCCATGGCCAACAGAGGATTCAAACCCTTGTCTCCAAAGTCCTAATCCAACACCCACACTGGCTTTCATAATGTAATAAACAGCTTCATTTATATACCGTTTCATACCCTTAAGGAGTGTCTAAGCGGTTTACAATTGTAAGCTATTTGCCCCCCCAACAATCTGGGTACTCATTTTAGCGCCCTCGGAAGGATGCAAGCCTGAGTCGAGCTTCAGCCCTTTGCTGGTCTTGAACTTGCCACCTTATGGTTTTGAGTGAGTGGCTGCAGTACAGGCATTTAACCACTGCACCACCAGGGCTGCATCCATGGATAGTTGTACCTTATATATTGGAAGAAAGGATAAATTACAAGTAAATATTTATGTGCAGCTAGTTACTTCTGAGCTTTAACTTAGCTTTGGTTATGTTTTTGCTTTGTTATGTTTTTAATAGTCCTATATTTTTAATTTAGGTTTTTTTAGGATTTTACATTTTTAACTTGTGCTATTGATGTGGTGTTTTAATTGTTTTAAAATTGTACTGTTTTAATGTTACTTTTTAAGTACGTTTTGTGGGTTGACTTGGGTCCAATTTGGAAGAAAGGTGGCATACAAAATAAGTAAATAAGTAAATAAATAAATACATATATATTTTTAAAAACCCTTCACTGTTAAGGACTAGGCATTTCACCCACATTGTCACAACATGGTGTTTAGATAACTACTTGGGACATTCTTCTTGGATATGTTTTATGGTTAACTGAGCTCACATACAGTGCAACTTACAAATCTAGGGAGTTCTATGTGTCCTGGTTGTGAGAACTCTGTCCTTGATTTAAAGCCTATCGGGGTTCAGCTTGGGAAAATGCCTTTTTAGACTACAAATTCCATGAGAATTCTAGGAGTTGTAGTAAAAAAAAAAATCCCGAGCTCTGGCAGAGAGCAGTTCTCTGTTTAAAAAAAGGCCTTTATTTGAAATACGGTCTCATTCAAGCCCAGTTTAAAGCTAAAGAAGATGTAATTCTTCACTGAACATCCTTCACATTGCTTCCAACAATTGGCAACAGAACGGAAGACGTTCAGCAGTTGTACAGGTTAGCATTTCCCTATAATGTAAATTATAATAATTAGTTCTAAGCTTTCATCTATATGTATAAATTAGCACAAACATTTAATGTCCTGTTTTTGTTCTGGGTGTGTTCTATGTTCTATGTTTTAATTCATTGTTAATTTAATCGTATTTTAAAGGATGGGAGGTTGGGATGGGATTGCTCTATTTTAACTGTTTGCTGTTTGAAATATGTTGTATCCCACCCCGATTGCTTGCTCAGAGGAGCGGGATAATAATAATAATAATAATAATAATAATAATAATAATAATTGGGACAACCTACCCCCCTCCTTTTTTTAGGTATGAGAAGATGAATCCTATTCATGTATTCATCATTGTAACAATTTTCAGGTGTGGTAGGAAATGGTGTGTCACAAATTTAATTCCATTTATGTTTCTCACTTTTGGTATTTAAAGTACTGCTAGGGTGGCAGCTACAGATAAAACAATAAAAATGATGTAACCATATGAAAGGAGAGTGAGAGATTGAGAGAGAGCAAGAGCTCACTGACATTCAAACATCACCATCAGAAGGTGATTAAAAACAACTCAAGAATACAGTTCTACACATGCATACCTGGGAGTAAGCCACACTGAAAATAATGGAACTTCTCTCTGAGGAAATGTTTACAAAATTGTACTGTCAGTCAACATTTTTTAAAAATGACCTTATCGTCTCCACAAATTGTCCATTGCTTCTGGTAATGAAGTACACCAGGGCCAAATAGCTCCTAGAAAACAAAACAGTGACAAACAAAACCAAGACCCCTGTCTTGACTAATGCCAGCTCTGCTACCTCTGAACTAGGTCTTCTTTGTATGCAGAGGTTGCTAATCATCATTAATGAATATAGTCAAATTGATTTTTTCCACTTGTAGTCTAACCCATTTTTTTTCTTTACAGGAGAGAGACAATCACTTTCTAGAACTATGAGAAAGAATTGCTTTTTGGCAGCTTCTTGGTAGGTCTGTCAGTCATAATAATTATATGATTGTTCTCATGTAAGGTGGGCCCTTGGTATCCACTGGGGTTTGGTTTCAAGACCCTCCGTGGATACCAAAATCCATGGATGTTCAAGTTCCATTATATACAGTGGCATAGTAAAATGGTGCCCCTTGTATAAAATGGCAAAATCAAGGTTTGGTTTTAGGAATTGATATTTTTTTGGAATATTTTCAAGCTGTGGATGGTTGAATCCATGGATGCAGAATCTGTTAATATGGAGAACTGACTGTACTTATCATTGAGATAAATTCTTTCTGTTATGAAAAGGGAAGTTAATATCTCAAGGAAGACTTTGAAAGAATTTGTCCTGGAAATTCTTGCCAATTTCCTTCTCTGGGTTGGTCCAAGACAATTCCTGCCTGAATTGAAAAGCACAATGGTACCCTTCATCCACTCTGTAACAATAAGAGAATATCCTTCATCACACCTGAAGCCAGCAGGACAGCACAGAGAAGGAAAATAATTTGGCCACAGCGCTTTCCTCCAACATGTTGCTTTCACCTCCAAGCATCTGCTGCCTGAAGTGACCACCTCATTCTGCTTAATGGCAGCTCAGCTTTTTCCTTCCTTGGCTAACCTCTGCTTTCCAGATTACTTTACATTAAGTGTAGGAGAGAGACCAAAGTAAGGCACATTCTGAGCGTGGTACTTCCATGGCCTCTTACTGGTAGTCATTTGAAACATGTACATGCTTTCAACGGGACATAAATATAAAATGCCACTGCTGTTCTATTTCTCACTTGCTACACTGTACCTTTCAGAATTTCAAAATGGTGGATTGCTTCACATATAAAATTTTGCCTGTTATGATAATTGCCCAGGCTCTTTTTTAATTCCTTCATATGTGAAGCTGTTCTTAGGAGGTTGTAGAAAAGTAGTTTCAAGGTACAGCTGACTGTCCAACTAATAGGTGCAACTGCCTGGTGTTGGTTATGGGAGTAATGGTGCTGGTGGCAACTGTGTGCTATATGGTCAATGTTTGATACTTATTTGAGTCAGTGGCATCCCTGCAACAGGTGTCACCTGGTGTGGGGGGTAGGGCTTCTGGGGGTGAGGCTTCTGGGGGCAGCACATGTTCCCTCTCCTCATGCCACCCCATCCTTTTCCTGATGAGGAAAAGGGTTGGATGACATGTGGGGGAAGCACATACAGGAGGAAGCATGGGGGAGAAGTGCAGGAAAGTTGTGGGGGACCACTTGCAGGAATGGCCCAGGGGATGGGAGTGCACGCAGGGGGAATGCAGGGATGGCACGGTGTGTGGGAGTGCAAGTAGGGGGAGCATGGGGGAGGGCCCCACTGGGTATCACACTCTTCTGGGGTGTCACCTAGTGTGGGCTGCACCACCGCACCCACTTAGTGATGCCACTCTAAAGGGAGGAGCTGCTCAGATTCAAGGCTGACGTTAGGAGCTTTGTAGAGCCAGGAAGAAACCTATCACACCTTTCTGTCATCTTTGGGCAACTGTATGATTGTAGCAGCTTGACAGATCTCTAACTGTTATGGCACAATGGTAGTTTATTGACAGATCTGTAACTGTTATTCAAAAGAATTCTGGGATTTGTACTTGGTGTGGTATTTAGAATTCTCTGCAGACAGGCACTAGAACTCTCTAGCAGAGAGAATTCTGAATCATTCACCAAAGCACAAATCACAGTACAGTATTCCATAAAACACAGCCAAGGTGGTTAAAGTGGTATCACTCAACACTTTTGGTATCCCTGGTTATGCATACTGCTGGTGAAGCACACTAGAGTAAGTGTTTCTCATCAGTGCAGGGGGTGCAACCTGCACCAGGTAACACCCTAAATGGGGGGTGACACCACTGCTCCTCAAATACCTTCATTTTGGCAGAAACAGGCTGTGGCATTCATCTGCTTCACTTTAAAATGCTTTAAGAGATATTGGGAGGGGGAAAGCTCAGTGGGGGGAGAAAGGAGTGGCCCCAGAATTTTTCAAAATGAAAATTTCAAATTTCAACATTTTTTAAATTGAAATTTTTGAAATTTTTATTGTTTTTAGATTTTTTTTAACAACATCACATTTTAACCAAATCTTCACTGTGTATATGTAAATACATTTAGGTTGTGTGTATGGTATAATTTGAAGGTATAATTTTAATTTTGCTTACTGTTTATGTCAGAACTATTAGCATTACATTCAGTGGTACATGGGAATTACGATTTACAAGTAACATTAGTACAAAAAGCATTACTAAGGATTCTATATAGTGTGAAATGGGAGGAGGTCAATGACAGGGTGTGTTACCACATCAGTTACCACACCAGGTGACACCAACCCTAGTGATGCCACTGTTTCTCATGCCTTCTGATGTAGTAAACTTGCACATTTTCCCTTTAACCCATGAGCAAATAACATATTTGTATCTTATTATTATCACATTCACTATGGAGATTATCAGACAGGAGTAAAACGGATTGCTCCCATCCCTAACCTGTGTTATTCACATGATGGGGGGGGGGGAGATTATTACACCCCCATGTGCCTATCCCATTCTTCACCCATCTGTAAAGAGTAATGGACCTGTCCTTTGGTATTAACAGAAACTCCTGTTAATACCAAATGACGGGTCCATTGCTCTTTATGGATGGGAGAAGAATGGGATAAGTGAGGGTGTGTGTGTGTGTGTGTGTGTGTGATAATCTTCATAGTTACCTGAAGCAGGCTGCTGACCTTTAACCCATGGCTTGCAGACTAGCACAGGCTTTTAGGCCACCACATTTGAATGGCATAGGCCAGCTTCTTCCTCCTCCAGCAAGATGCCACGGTGGCAGAAAAAATCAAGTTTTCTGTGTCCTGCTGCCAGCACCCCTGCTTTGAACCCCCATGCTGGCTAACCTTAGCCCCCTAGCACAGAGCATATAAGACGCGGAATGGGTCACAGAACAGGACTGGACAGTCATTCATTTTTTGGTGACTAGATAACCAGGACTGCAGTGAAATATTGCAATGTGGGGTGCTCCTATTCAGGGTTTCAGCCAGCAGTGCCCTTTTCCAGGATACACTTTTCCATTATCCCACCTCAGTTTTCTCTCACAACAGGCCTGCCCATATTCCATGGTCAGTGACCAGGTTCAGTCCTGTTTGGGGTATCCTGTAAAGAATCCCCCTCCCAAATATTTTCTTACAAAACATTCAAGGACATTCATTCTTTGCTCCAAGGGTAGTTGGATTTGAATACTTATGTAAGTAGTGTAAATAAAGCAAATCTGCATAATCTCTCTTACTCTTCTCCTTTTACCCAATGAATTTTGTAAAGGTTATCTCCATGTATTATTTATTCTACTTCTTTCTAGGGAAAGGCATAGAAAACCCAGCCTCTGGGAAGTATTCAGTAATCCCATTTCTTTCTGAGATTTTCTACAGACATTTTCTGCTTTACTTTTAAGCATATATTTGCAATGCATGAGGTCTAGAAACTTGCTCTTAAATCTCCCCCCCCCCCCAATAATTCAGTTGATGCCTGAATCCTTTTGTTCATTTACACTCGTATCTTTGTATGTTTTGCCCAGTACTTGTATAGATGTTGCTGATGGAAGGAATCAGGGCTTCCTTGTACAATTATTTTTGTCTGGGTATGCAAAGACCTAAATACCGTAAAGGCACCAGATCCTGTCTGATCTTGGAAACTAAGCAGGATTGGTCCTTGTTAGCTCTTGGATGGGAAACAGCCAATGAATACCAGGGGCCATAGGCTATATTTCAGAGGCAGAAACTGGCAAACCATCTCTGAGTATTTCTTTTCTATGAAAACCCTATGAAATTCATGGGACCACCACAAATAGATGGGCAACACACATGACAGCGGCCAGGCAGAGTTGGGTACAGCTGCACCCCCAATGGCTACTGGTTGGCCAAGGGAGAGCACTGTTGTACTGCCCCCCTCCCATAGCTCCACATAAGGACAATGGCAGAGGTTTATGTTTGATCAGCATTAAATAGGATCTTGGCCTGAAAATCTCAGAAAGCTAAATTTGCTCTGCCATGCCTAATCCTGCTTATATTCTGAACTTGTGTTGTATTGTGGAAAACATGCAGCCTCATGTGCATTCCATTCAATGCGTTTATTGTGCTAGTTGAAGGCCGTGACAAATACTCTTCTGTACATGTTAATTTTTCTTAACTATCTGGCACCTGAGCAAACTTTTTATCTGCAGCTTTTCTTTTTCATTCTTTCTCCCTTCCCTTTCCTGCTTGACTGACTTCTTGCCCTTGTCCTCTAAAGCCTTAAAGAGTAAACCCGGTGACTGCTGAGAAATGTTTGGTGAGGGCAGAGCTGGTCAGCAGCATATGTGCCTCTTTATTGCTGCTGATTTTCCTTGACAAGTCACTCATATAGTTCTGAGAGAGGCTGTCTGCTCCTAAAGAACTTCAGTTGATTCTTTTTCTCTCCCTCCCCCCCCCCCCTTCGCCTCATCTTCCCTCATCGCTCAGTTGAAAATGCCAGCTTATTACAAGGCCTAAAGAATTTATCATTTTATTTTTTCTTTCTCTCAGGCCCTCTTAACCATCCCCATATAGCCTTTTAACAGACGACGTAAGACAATGACAACAGTCGGATGGTGTTAATTAAATACATAGAAATTTATGCATAAATTTATGTATAAATACATGCCTTTTTCGAAACGGATTTATGGCTACTCTGTGGCGTCTTAGTTAGGCTAGCCTTTGCTTATTTGCAGGACCGTAGTTTGCTTGCTTTATTGGATGCTTCAGTTCATTTCCCTTGAGCTTCCTGTAGCTTAATTGCTGAATTAGTTCATGTGGGAGCAATGGATGCATCATATGATTTCTTTTTTTAAAAAATCTAATCCTTTCCATATCCTAGATGAAAATGCATTGTGGAATAATTTCAGCTCTCTCATATATCTTGCTTCCCCTCCCCCCTTAATTTAAAAATGTGGGATGATTGCCTCCCAGACCGTAGCTATTTCTTATGTAAAGAGATATGGGCTAGAATGCCTAGATATAATGTGCAGGAGTCCTTTAACATCATCCTCTAAAAGAGGAACCAAGAATTAGTTGCTCTTGCCCCATCTTGCATCACCTGAGCAATACCTTCTTTCCCAGATATTGACAACCCAATCTGCTCCTGCTCATAGGGTGGCCATGGATCCTACTACACAGAAGACTATCCTCTATTTGAAGGTCTGTGCAGTCCAAGACTAGTTTAATCACACAGAACATGTTACCTGTTAACTTATGGTGACCCCATAAGCAGCACAGGGAAGGGGATAGATCCTCTTCAGAACCACCACTGCTGCCACCTCCCTGTGAGAACCTGGCTGTCACCATCACTTCTGCTGAGGTCAAAATAAGGCAACCATGCAATCAACGGAAAGGAGGTAGAGAAACCCCCTCCTTGTTGATCACATGGGGGTTACCCCCTTCTGACTTCAGCAGACGTACCAAGAGAACCAGGTTCTCACAGGGAGCTTTTAAGAAAGCACTCAAGACAGATCTCTTCTGGCAGGCCTTTCCAACTTAGCTTCCCTCCCCAGATATTGAGATGTCTGTCCCCGTATCTGCCTATCCTTCCCCGCTTGCTTCTCTGTCTCTGTGTAATGTTTTAAATGTTTTTAATGCTTGTAATGTTTTTATACTATTACAGTTTAATTCTATTTTAGTATTGGGAATGGGGGGCAGGGGAGGTTTAGGGTTTGATTTTACTGTAACTTTAGTGTATTTTATTGTTGTAACCCGCCCAGATTCTTCGTGATTGGGCAGGCTATAAATAAATCTTCTATTATTATTATTATTATTATTATTATTATTATATTATTATTATTATCATCATCATTATTACTATTGGCTGGCAAAGTGGTGGTGGCAGCATCCCCATGAAGGTTAGGCCAGTGGAGCAAATGTGGTGTTCTCCAGCTGGCCAGTGTGCACAATGATGGGGTGTTGCACTGAATTTGGCCCAGTGAATATGCTTGCCATTGAGGTCAGTCCAGACTGGCCCCAGTTTAAGGGGCCAGTATAGATGTGTCCTCAGACTGAGGAGAATGGGAGATATCTCTGCATCTATCCTCCTACAGTGGAAAGTCCAGGGAGTATTATTGCCAACAATGCCTGGAACATGTAACAGGTAATACAAAGTAGAGTAGTATGGTTCTGAAATATTCTAGAATTACCTTTTATCAGTACATTTTGGACTACATGTACCAGAATCCTCCTGCCAATTGGAGGATTATGAGAGTTGTAGTCCAAAAGTATTTTTGTTAAGATTTGTGTGGAACCTCCATTTGGTAGTAAAATAATTTGCCAGTTTTTTCCCAGCTCTGCTTTAATTTCAGGTACCAGTTTTACTTATTAATAGTGCCTTTTTGCTTATACTGTGCCAATAAAAATAACCAAACTCTGTATTCAGAGTAAGAACAGGATTCTCCGTTCATTTCCCTTCATTGCTCCTTAGTGATTGTGGTCTTCTATCCAATTTTCACTTAGCTTTCCAAATGTCCAGCCTGCACTTTCTAGGAAATAAAGTTTTATCAACTATGATCTTTTTAGCAATCATGAAATGTTACCCTTAATGTCCATCTAGAAACACACAACAGAATCTTATTGATTTGTATGTTATTGTCAGAATTGCTTTAATTGCATGAAATGACATAATTGGTGTAAATAGGTGTAATGATGTCATTAGCATGTATGATTGTGACATTTAACAATGTAATTAAAATGTGTAATGACATGGTAAATGTCCTTATTAAACTATGTGAGGAAAGCACTGCAGGTGGATAGGCCATGATTTTTATTTTTGTTTTTAAATTCAATACCAGTCATTCTTTCATGTTCTTTTAAGAACTATTATGCCTGATATATTCATATTGAAGTTGATTTTTCAAAGAAAATCATTGGTTCTGAAATTGGGGTTTGCAATAAACATCAGTGTAGAAAAGTCTTTAAAAATATTGTTTTCCTGCTGCAAACTCTGCTGGTCATCTCCTCAACTTCCTGAGTTTTCCTAAGAAAGTAAATGTAATTTCCTGCAACACGTTGTCTGAGTTATATAATTTTGCCTTTGTTGGCAAATATATGCACATGATCCTAAGATAATGGTCAACTATGTTTAAAGATTCATATTTCTTATTTATATGGGAGTAAAGCTTACTGAGCCAGCATTGTGTAGTTGTTTCATTGCTGGACCATAGCTCTGGAGACCTGGGTTTGCATCCTGGGTAGACCATATAAACCCACTGGGTGACCTTGGGCAAGTCACACTTTGTGAGCCTCAGAGGATGGCAATGGCACTCCCTCTCTGAAGAAACTTCCCAAGAAAACCCTGTAATAGTTTGCCTTAGGATCACCATAAGTTGGAAATGACTTGCAGGTACACAACAACAACACTTACCGAATGCAGAGGGATTATTACTTTATTAAAATACTTACAATACTTGTATCATGAGGGGTGTATAAATATGAAAAATTTAAAACAATTTAAAGCTTTAAATGATAAAGAGCAGTTTAAACAGACCAAAGCACATTAAAAACAAGTTAAAAGAATTTAACAAGTTAACAAGTTAAAACAGTTTGAAACCATGGACATAGACAGATTTGGATGAAATCAAGTCCAAAAGGCATTAATAAAAAGCCAGGCTTATTGAAGCCAGGATGAGTGCCAATCGGGCCTCAAAGCAGTGCAGATTCCACAACTGGAGTTCTACCACAATTTAAAAAGAATAAGACAGAGAAGGCCCTCTCCCATTTCCTCTTGTGGTATTGCTCCTATTGGTAGAAAGACCCATCCTGCTGAGCTCAGTACATAGGTAGATGTATATAGTGGGACAAGCTTTTCAAGCATTCCAGTTCCAAACTGTTTAAAGCATTAAAAATCATCAGCAGCACCTTGAATTCAAACTGGAACCATATTGCTACCCAGTATGATTCCTTTAAAGCCATTGTAATAGTTTCTATATGATGTTCAGGTGAACAGTCTAGCTGTTGCCTTATGCACTATAATTGTGGCATTCCAATCATCTTCAAGGGCAGACCCATTGCTGTAGTCTAATTGAGAGCACATGGACTACTATGGCTTGGTTATCATATGTGTCTGAGAATAGATGCCATAAATCCCACTGAGATTACAGGTGTAATAGTTGTAGAGTCTTGTTCTTTTTAAATTGTATGCTGCCCTGAGTCCCAATTTTAAAGAAAGGCAGCATACTACTACTACTAATACTACTACTGCTGCTGCTGCTATTACAAATATGTGATGTGTGACCTCTGTAGGCTTGCAGGAGATGATGTGGATTTTCCTTAATCACTTCAAAGGAAGATGTTATTTTAGTTTGCTTCTGCTTACTTTCCCACAATAAGGATCTTTAGGGTGGTTCCAAGTGGCAACAATAAAATAAATTTTTAGTTAAACCATTAAAAAATTAATAATCCAGCTTTCCCCTCTGTCTTACTCTTGCAACATTTCAAAGCACATTCTAAAAACACTGAGGTGTGGCTGTAGAGACTCTTGGATTACTTGTACTTCTGTTTGAATTCACCCCCCCCATTTTTTTATTTTATTCTATTTTATTTGCTTTGTTTGAAAAGGTTCTAAGAGTGTGCCTGTGCTTCAGCGCAAGGCCTATATCAATAAAATAAAAAATTAAATAGAATAAGACCTTTAAGGAGTCATATTAAATAGCATGCACATGGTAGGCAGAATTATGCCAGAATTTCAATATGTGCTCATTATGGTTGCCCAATCATGTTCTATGCAGCTCTCCCAAGTAAATTTTACTGTATTTCCCAGAGAAAAAAAATATTGTGGGTGTTTTGTCCTGAGAAAAAGTGATCTCTCTGCAAAAGGACTGCTATGCGGAGGGGAAAAATCTGGATCCCCCATAACAAATTCGGTTTTTGTATAAAAGAACATTATTATTGTACAAAGACTATTTTTTTGAAAGGCCCTTTGTGTTAATACTGGTATGGTTTCAACTTTTAGTGGTTTATGGGAATATATCCAAAGCTTTTATGCCTACAGGCACTCTCAAGTAGCTTAATGCATATGTGCATTTTGAAAGGCTGGCCAAATGTATATATTGTGAGAGGCATAAGAAACCTAGGATTTTAGACTTGTAGCTTCAATTACATGCATGTAAACTGATTTTTGATGAATTTGTAGTGAGACATCCAGCTGACTGGTACAATAACCAGGATTTTTTTAAATAAAAGAAAGCAAATTTGACTGGGAAATGTGCAAATGTTTTCTGTCTACTTTCACTTTTTCATTCATTTCTTTTTGTGTTTCTATTCCCAGTGATGTGATGTGGATGTGGTGGGGGACGAAGGACATGAAATTTCCTCTTTCAATTGTCAAAATAACTTGACTGTCCCTTGTTTCTATGCAACATGGTTTGTGTTTGTGTGCCATCTACTTCTGTTTCTCAGTAAGCAAAACATCTGACTAACCCTGATTGTTTCAGATGAATTTCATCTAAAGAGTTAGAATAATATCTCATTGTTTTAACAGTTATCATGTTCAGATGTGCCTCCACTGCAGCATGTCTTAATGTGCTCCCATCAGCTGTATCGGAGGACAAATTAAAAAAAAAAAAAAGCCCTCGCTATGATAAATGTACTTCTGCCTCTACAAATGTAGTCAAAGAGACTCTTGTCCATATTTTATTATTTATTATCATTTAATCACCCCAGTTCTACAAATTTTTCCAGGTAGACTGGGGGAAATTTGTCAAGGATGATGGGAGTTGCAGCTTGTCTTATACTTGCTTTAACTCACCACCTTGTTGTGCAGCGGAACAGACCAGCTTTGATTTGTGGTTGTTGCTTGCTTCCAAGCATGCAGAGCTTCTGAGATTAGGCTGAAGACCTTGACAAACTCTTTCAGCCTTCTCACTCCTCTCTGAGAGATGTCTTCAAACGTCTCCTTGGATCTGGTAGCGATTGTATCTTCTCTTTCACAAGATTCCAGGCAACACAGTAGACTTGTACAAAAGATCTACTTTATTTTACTATATACACTAAATGCCCTTCACCATACAATCTTTGCTATATAACTCTATACAATGCTCATTTCAACTATTCTCTACTATACTCTATTACACACTACTCCACAACACATTGGTATACAGTGTCATCATTTATAGTCACTTGTGGGTATTTTACACATTCTGATTGGTTCACAATGTTCATCCCATACTTAAGTCCAACCCAAGTATTTCATCATACTGTCTTGTACCTTAATTGACTCTCAGATGTTGCCAATATGTATCTTGTCATTTATCCTTGGCATATGTCCTTGGCTTCCAGGACTTCTAAATTACATTATCCTTTTCACCTGTGTAACTTCTCAATTGCTTTTGCTTAGTCATTTTGACTTTTCACATACATATTTGATTTCTACTGTATATCCCATGTTGCATTTTCCTTAACAAAATTTACCTATTGCTCCTGCTTGATGATTCAGATACTCATATTACAGAGGTGGTGGCTTTATGCCTCTGCCATTATTACTTATAGACAAATATTATGAGATAAAATATAGGATTTTAGCCTAATAATAATAATAATAATAATAATAATAATTTAAATAGCGCTGTAAATTTACACAGTGCTGTGCATAAAGTCTTATATTTTATCGGTTCCCTGCCTTCAGGCTTACCATTTTTTAAAAAAATATTTATGTAATTTCAAAAATACTTAGTGTTAACATCTGGGAATTAGTTTTAAATGTATCAGTCATGAATTTGATATGTGCAGTGGGCCCTTGGTATCCACTGCAGCTTGGTTCCAGGACTCCCATGGATATGAAAATCTGTGGATGCTTAAGTCCTATTAAATACAGTAGCATAATAAAATGTTGTCCCATATATAAAATTGCAAAATCAAGGTTTGCTTTTTGGATTCAAGCCATGGATGGCTGAATCTGTGGATAACGAATCCGTGGAAACAGAGGGCTTACCATATATGTATGTTTTATGAATTTTAGTGGTAACTGTGTATATATGTATCTGTATTGTATATCTTGATTTATATTTTGGTCTGTGACCATAAATAAAGGATGATGATGATGGTGGTGGTGATGACTATGACAATGACTAAACACTATTTCATTTTTGTATTTAGTTCCTCTCATATATAAAACTAGAGAATTTCAGCTTGTTTCCACTATATTTTGACTGTTCTATTTCTTCCTAGTGGACTTGGAATTAAGGCTGTCATGTTGCCATTTGAATTCCAATTGTTTGCCCAGAATCTGTCCAGAGACTATGAATATGATGAATTTGATTAATCTGGACACAATGAAGGTTGTGCTATCCATGGACGTAGATCACTTGATATCCTGTGATGCTTCCGTGCTGCATTGTGTCTGAATGTGAGAATGGTCTTTCTTGAAAAGGATTGTCTTTGACCCAGATGTGCAACCAGCAACAGGTTTTTCTCCACCCTATTTTCTCCAGTACAGTTTACTGTACTCTGCCAAAAGCTGTTCCTGTAAACTGAATGGCAGTTCTTGCAAGGTGAGGGAAAACATGGCAGGAGAGAAGGAATCAATTGGAATGGGCTGGGTATCCTGCATGAGAAAAAGTACCTTCTGCCCATGCAAGAGAACATTTAGATGCAAGCTATATTCTTTTTAGACTGTGGTTGCTACTTCATACATTTCACTGAATTCAGCTGTCTGTCGATGTGGAAAATCAGCCCTATAGGAACTTACAACCTTACACTTGACCCCATGACTAAAATGAGTAAGATTTGTTACCAAACAAATGTTTTTAAGCTAATGGGATATGTGCTGATGGTACATGTGCTTTTGGGTGTTTGGTACAGACAGTTAAACAAAGATACAATCAACTTGAGCTGATGAGGCTTTTTCTCTTTTAGAATTTTATTGCTGATGTCCAAAGCCATGAAAACTATTGGATGCCATTGTCCTAGGGCCCTTTCTCACTATACATTTATAACACTATGATTCTGCTTAACTGCCATTGCAACATCCTATGGAATCCTGGGATTTGCAGTTTAGCAAATGGCATTTAAAAATTTCAACCAGAGTTCTCTTGTGGTGCCTTTGGCCAAAGCACAAATCCCAGGATACCATAGGTTGCAGCCTTGAATGCTCAATTGGAATCAAAGCACCATAACTGTGAAGTGTGAAAGGGCCCCTAGCTGGTCCTGAAGTGGAACTAGAGTTCAAGAACTGGAGACACGCATGCCAGGTTGTGCCAGCAAACTCTTAGTACAAAGAGAAAGCCCTTTATAGTCTCTTTTCTGGGTAGGCACAATGGTCAGCTAGTATAGTTAGAATTATTTCAGAGTCTGAGGGTATGGCAGGTTTGATAGCTCACCAATGTCAGGTATGTAATTCTTCATTAATTTTTTTGTTAAAGGAGACAACAAAAACTATAGCATTTTTGCTTGCTTTGAAAAGCCTCAGAAAATGTACCATTTTTGAAGCCTATACACAATTCAGGACTTATTCTGAACATGATAGTTTTGGCAGGAAACAGTATTTTCTGCAAAAGAAACAGCTCCCCCCCCCCCCCCCGGTGCATAAACTAATATTTCTGTGCAGGAGTATTATTTTCTACACAGAAAAGGGTGTTTGCTGTTGAAAACTACCATGTACAAATTTTGTGCAAAGTGAGTCCCAAACTGCAAAGATTTCATTAGTCTAGAATTATTCTTGTCAGAGTTTATTGACACTTGAAACACATGCTCTTTGACCATTTTTGGGAATATTTTCAAATACTTTTTCCATCTTTATTTTGAGGGAAACATAAAAAAATTCTTTTCCCTTTAGCATGCCTTAAATTTTACTCTCCCATTTAATCTCTTTCACAGGGTTGTTGCAAAGATAAATGAGGCAACACATGTAAAACATTTTGTGTACTATCAAGTTCTAAATCACACAATTAATAATGCACCATCAATTAATAATATAGTAATCAAAACAGACTTCTACTTGCCTTTAGTCTGGCTGGCCCCAGGTACAGTCTTTGTTGATGGATTGAAAACTATTGCTTTTACTCTTTTCTCTTTTGCTGATGAATATATCTAATTCAGTTGCAGGAGTTTTTACTATTCATAAATTATAAGGCAGACTCTGACTACATTGTGAATTATATTCCTGCTAATTTAATCAAAAGAAACCTTTTTTTAAAAAAAAAACCTGGCCTAATGTGTTAATAATAGACTGTGTTGATACCACATGGATAATTCTTTTATAGATGCGGTGTTTTATGAGGAGCTGGTGTAGAATACTATCATCATAGTATTGTTGTGGTTGATGATTAATCTATATTTAGACCAATGCTCTTATACAAGTGCCATTCAGACTATTATGTGAAAATGTATTTTTTTTCTCTTGGTGAACATTTTTTGACCTCCCAGAAAGCAATGTGCACATAAAAAGAACTAATACTGTTAGATTATTGTCAAATGCAGAAAGTAAACTGGAAACAGGCATCATATTGTGGATGCTTCCAAAATATCAGCAAAGGTGGGCCCTGCAGCTTTCAACCACCTTCAGAATGAAAAAGAGAGCCACCAATATTTGAATGCCATCAATATTTATTTCATTCAATAAATAGAACTGGGGTACTCCAAAGCATTAGCTTCTTCAGCCATTACAGGTTATGGACTGCCATCTGTTGCAAGGAAAATGTCCCTGTCTCTTCTGGCTGCTGCTGTCCTTATAAGCTTAATGGAGAAAAACATCATATAGGGCAATGCTATTCAAAATGATGGTCTATGGACTGATTAAAGCCCATCATAAAGAGTTTCCAGGAAAGCATGTTTTAGACAATGTGCTCAACATCATTGTGCTGGTCCTCCACATCAGATATCTTAAGAAGCACTGCTGCAGGGGGTATGGACAATGAGGAACGTAATAGTGGTAGAAGTCATTTGAAAAGCCAGAAAAAATGGACCTATAATAGAGTGGTCACTAGACAATGACACCCCCCCCCCCAAAAAAAAAGGAAAAAGAAAAAAAAGGAACACATTTTTAAAAAGAGAATGTTAATTTGAAAAAAAATGTGCACATTCTAATTTATATAGCAATAAAAATAGATTTTAAAAATAATTGCATTGAAAAACAATTCATTTCATCACAGTGGAGAAGCCTGACCAGATGGTTTGTCTGGTGGCTCAGTCTGCTGTCCAAGTGCTAACTGTGGATGGGCAACTATTTAGTTCCCCTCCTTTCATATGAGCGTATTTTTTAACTGGATTTGGACTGCATATTCTTTCAAAAAAGGTTACTGCCAGGCAGAGTATATTCCTGTAACAGTAAGGGAATGATGTGAAGCTAAAGATATTCCACAATGTTATTTTCAAAAGGGACCTGATCCAGTAGTTTGACTGATTCAGAAGGCTTTTAGAAAAAGTAATAGATCTCAAGATTTTTAGGAATACTGTAGTTCGTTTACTCAACTATCTCTGGCTGGAGAAATTATCTGTTCTCATTCATCAATATATTAATAAGAGTGTGTTTGTCTGCCTGTCTGCATTTTTATGTCTTTCCACCTTAAAGTTTAAGAATATGACACCTTAAATGTGGCACACATCACAAGGGTGGTCGTGGGGTGGGCATTTTGGAGGTATATGTTTTTTTAAAAAATGGATTAATTTATTAATACATCAATTAATTTTAATGTGTTAGCAGACTGCATTTTGTTGCTGTAATTCTTTTTTTTTTAATATGTTGTCCGAGACTTTTTTTTTTTTTTGGTGACTCCCAACACCAGCTGCAATATTTCATTCCCACCTTGAATCAGTTTCTTTTTAATTCTGAAATGTATTGGGGGGAAAAGAGATTCTTTGTTACTTTCTTAAAGTGCATCAGTAAAATATACTTTTTACACTATAGCATTAGAATGTTATTTTTTAAAAAAATAATAAAAAATAGATGCACCAGAAAGAAAGAGTGAGGAAAGGTCTTAGGATCTGATAGTGGAAAACAGGATGAGTGACAGGAAAGGCTGAAATAGCACTAGAGGGGTTAGAAGAAAGAGCAGTAAGAAAGAAAAAGAATAGGGATAGAGAAAGATGGTTAAGGTGAGAAAGATGACTTAGGTGGGGTCAGGCAAGAGAAAGGACACGTCTGTACTTAACCTTGTGGGACAGAAAGTGCACTTGGATTGCTAGGTGGGTGATGAGAAAGGATGATTGCTTAGATCAGTGTTTGTTTGGGTGAGGGAGATCTTCAGCATCTGTATGAATGAGAAGGAAAGAGCTTGAGGGAGGATAAGAAGGGGTTTCTAAACTATGCAAAGCTGATATCCTTGCTACTTATTATAAGATATGCCTTAAGCAGATATCAGAAAATAGGGCTGAGTGTGATATACTCATAGTATCACTACTGGAATAACACTTTAAGAACTAATAAAATCCAAACAATGATACTTTTATTGGGTCAATCAAAATGCACAATTACATGTTGCAAGCTTTTGAAGTCACACTGGCTTCTTCATCAGGCAAACAGGAGAAAAAAAATGAAGATGTTAGTCATAGGCCTGCATTTTCTGTTTCTGGTCTTAGTTCGGATGGTGGAGAGTGGTATATCAGGCTGGCACCTCTCCCTTTGGCCATGCAGTCACTGGTAGATTTTCAAAGTCAAGGAAATTTAGTGTTCATTTGCAAATCAAATAAGATCTTTCCTTGGAACCCAGCATGTCTCCTTCCTTTGCCAAGCCACAGGACCAACAGAGCTACCCCTAGATGTTTTTTGGATTTCAAGATACTTCATTTTAGCTGTCACAGAGGAATTCTAAAGAGAGAGCCAATGCACTGGGAACTTGCCATCTGAGGCTTCTGCCTCCAACAAAAGGTAAAGCAATTTTTTTCTAACTGACACTCATTGGCATGCTTTACCATAACACCACCTAAAGTTTTCCTGATGCAAAACATGAAGACTTCTTGAGAAATTCAGTGTTCTCTACTTACACAGGAGCAGATGTTATTGGATTTACTGTATGGCCAACACGGCTATCCCTGGATGTTTTTTTGACTTTCAGAACTGTCATTGTTTTGAGGGAAGACAGTGAGTTGAATCAGACAAGGTGGCTTAATTTAGCCATTACTAAGTTCTCTAATTGATTTTGATGAGTCTACTCTAAGCATAAGTAGTATCCAAATTTTTTTATTGATCACAGTCTTCTGTGAGAAAGGGAAGAACTTCCCTAGAATTTATGTAAAGCATTTTAGACCATGAAAAAGAGAATTAATGGGGTTTCATGCTAGGAATTTGTAAAACTTTGTAATTCTAGCACAGTTTTGTAATAGAGCAGTATGGGTTGTTTTGAGGGCTGTGATGCATCCATTCCATAATGAAATCTCCTCCATTGATTTCCATCTTGAAACAAGCTACATAGACAATGAATAATAACCACTGGCTAAATGAACAGCACCTCACACACCAAATATTGCAAAAGAGGTTTATTTGTTCACTAACTGTGCTGCAATCAACTTGTGTAATGGCTACTATCAAGCAGTCCAAGCAGAATATGGATTTGATGGTGCAAAAGGGCTGTTCCTGGGATGAATACCTAATCTGATACATCCAGAGTATTTATTTTGTAAGGTGGTCTTGATCAGATCTTTTAACTCAGACTATTGTAAAGGAAACTGCCCAGATACAAAGCAGCATTGTAATGCATTCAGAAAAAGTGCACTTCAAGTTCCTTCCTTCTTTTCTGTGGTTTATATAAATAGCAATAAGACTCAGGTATAATTTTAAAAAAATATTTACTTCATTTATATGCCATCTTTTTTCCTGGAGTGGGACTCAAGGTACCTTCCAGAATTTGCTAATTAAAAACATTTACAATAATTTTTAAAAAGAACAATTAAAAAATATAGACAATAATTGTCAAAGGGTAAAACCAATGATTATTACAGTGTGTCTGAAAAAGAGAGAATTGTTTTTGGGTAGATGCCCCTGCCCAAATCTTGTTGCTATAAATTGGGTGTGTCCATTGTGAAGACAGTGTGGACCAGATTTGGGGTTTTTGTCTGTGTCGTGTAAATGCAACACAGTGAGCCCAGAGGGAAGTCAGAGTAAATCACTCATGTTGATAAGACACTAGAATTATGCATTCATAACTGATTGGCATTCACAATCATTACATAATCAATAGTATAGGGAACTTGTAAAGATCACAAAAGTCCTCCAGTCATGCCTTCCTAAGCATGAGGTGATATTCAGCTAAAGATGCTGCACAATGTTATTTTCAAAAGGGACCCGATGTACAGTAGTACTGTAGTTTGACTCATTCCCAGGCATAAGTCATTGTGAGAAATGGGGATCTGTTCTCTTGTTGACAGGGATGCAACAGGTTGACATTTTCCTCCCTCTCCTGAAACTGATCTCTAATGCAAAGAGAAACTGTGATAGGGATCTTGCTTCTGACTGTTGCACCAGAGATCACTCACATGAGACCAGTGGAAATCAGTTTTCTCTGTCACAAATAACAGGAGAACAGATTCCTCTTGCTCATAGAGGCTGCTGTGAGATATCAGTCAGCTATGGCAGCAGGGGTGTTCTGGAAGATACAACTTAGATACACAGCTAAGATAGTTATGTTGCTAAGTAGTGCATATAGAATTCTGACCTATTTTTTTGGCTGCTTGCATAATATATTTGCCACCTTTCAAGACTGTACACTTTCCAGAATAGCTTGCACTATTAAATAAATGCAACCCAATAAGATATTATAAAGCATTTTAAATCTAAATAATTTTTAAAATACAGTTTTAAATATTCAATAGCAGCAAGTATCATAAAAACTTTTCAGTTATATTTATTTCTGCACAACATCATGGTGTGGTGATGCATAAGAATTTTTTTATCAGTAGCATTCTGACTCTTTAACGGGCTATCAGTTTTGAGCACTGTGGATGCTGAAGTTGTGAATGCAGAAAAGCCATTGGCTACTGAATTCCTTGGAATCACTTCTTTTCTTTTCTTTTCTTTTCTTTTTTTGACAAGAACATTCCACACACCTGAGGTTGCAAAGTTATGCAGAAGAGTTGCTGGCTAAGAACCTCTACAAACCGGCATTATATGCTAGTGTGGAGGCGGTGTGGGGGTGTGGTGTACACATGCCGGCTGCTCCCACACCACCCCCATGCTGGCATCACGCTGTGTGCCCAACCACATGGGGGTGGTGGAGAGTTACACAGCACTCCATTGGCACAGCATTTTAATGAACTTCACCAAAGGAGAGCCGAAAAGCCATCACTGCAGTGGCTAGGGTGCCCTTTCCGTGATGTGAAAAGGCTAGATTGAGGCTGTAGCGTGTGGTTGCCACAGCCCCAGTCCAGCAAGGAAAGGGACAATCTGTTGAGCCTAAGTGTTCTAACTCAACTATTGGAAAGGGACCAGCAGTATGGAAAGTGTAGTATGGTCTAAGCTTCAATGACCTCCGTAGCATTTTGGCCCTACCCATCGCCATCAGAGTTGAACCAATTATTTTAAGTGAAATTAATTTGTGTAATTTATGTATTTTGCTAGATTCAGATTTTCTTTTCAAGAAGAAGGCAGAAGGCCATTTCTTTTAAAGAGCAGACCATATACAGCTTTTCTTATCACTTTTAAAATGCATATATTATCAATATATTTCAGAACAGTTGCTGAAAATAAAATATTTAACTGAACATCGCTACACTGCAGCTAAAGGTAAAGGTAAAGGTAGTCCCTTGGCATGACTGTCTGGTTGTAACTGACTGTAATGCAAGTTGACATGACTTTTAAGTGCTATGGCTCCATCCTATAGAATCCTAGGATTTGTAGTTTTGGCAGAGAAGATTAAAGACCTTATAAAAACTACATATATCAGGATTCCATAGGATGGAGCTTCAGCACTTAAAGTGGTCTCAAACTGCATTATTTCCACAGTATAGATACATCCTCAGTCAAAGAGAGAGGGAAGAAAGGAAGCTGTTGTATACTGGTCCATATAGCCTACTGTGGACAATTTGAATCAGCAGAAGCTGGTCAAGATTTTAGTGTTTTTTTTAGCCTTACCTGGAAATCTATGATATTCTCTGGTAGTCTTCCATTTGAGTATTAACCAGGCCTGATTCAGTTCAGGGCATTCAAGAAAACTTGTATTTGGTGGAGTTTCCCAAAGCACTGAGAATGCCCAATGAGGGCATTGCTACCCAGCTCAGCTATAGAGTATTTTACACTACAGTGCCAATTTTTGGCCAAGCTATGCTCACCACAGAAATCCCTCTTTGAGTGCAGGCCTTTGATTCTTGGTTGGTTAATCCATTTGCAAGGATATGTTTTGCCCACTGAATTCTCTTCTGCAACAGCTCACTGTTTGACTTGTCTAATATATTTTTAAAAGATTGCACCCATTCAGTCAATGTCTCAGACAAGCTGTCAAAATCTAGTCACTCATGCAGTAGTTGGTCACACTTTGATGATGTGTCTGTCATCATGTTAAAACAGTCGTGTGCTGACATATTTTATGGGCATGGCATGGGCATGTTTTAGAGATGAACAAAAAGGGTTGGCCTTTAAAAAGGAGCAAGAGGAGCAATTCCTTTCAGTGAGAAGACATATAATTTGAAATAATAGTACATCAATAGTGCGTATGGGAAATTGCTGTAAAATGAGAATTTCATACTCAGCTTTTCATCCTGTAGTTCTTTCTCAAAAAAGTGGAGGAGGGGGATAAGAGTAGTCAGGGTCTCTATGAAAATATAGCTTGCACAAAGCTTACATTTTTCTTCACGTACATTGAGTTAACAAGATGGGTGGAAATTTGGAAGGAATTATCTGTCCTCCATTGTCCCTGCACTATGCTGCATCTAAATGGCCTAGGCTTTATGGGAAATATTAAGTCGTTTTGTGCAGTGGTTTTCTCAGGTTAGACATAAAGACTTGTGATTTGGATTATGTAGAACCCATATATTAGTTTGCACTTTCACACATTCTCTGAGTGGATGTCATAACTGTATACTGGAGATACATCTCTGCATTTTTTCTCTATTTAAAATTCTACTTATCATATGCAGATTTACTCAGAAATAGGAGCATACAAACTGAACAGATCCAGTGTGACCATTTGATTCAATACCAAGTGAAAACTTTCATGGTCTGGAGATGAGCATGATTAGAGAAGATGGCAATGCATAGCAAAACACCTTTTCCTCAGGCACAGAGGCTGCTTACAGAGGCTGCTTAAAGAACTGGTAACCCTCTCAGAAACCTAGGAGTACTGAGAAAGGCACAATACCAAGGACTGGTAGAGGCTATACCACTACAGGGAAAGAATACCTGATATAGCAATGATCTGATGGGTCAATTTGGCAAATGGTTAGAGGCCGCAGAGCATATTTAATTCATGAGGTACTTTTTTTTTTTTTTTTTTTGCAAGCAAGTACAAATGTTGCTGGTGTTCTTCTACCAGTGATGAGCAGGATGTGTGTGGCTAGTGTGGCATTTTAAAATAAATTATTTGCAGAATAGCTAAGTTGCCTTTACAACTGTTTTTTATTTTATAAAGACAAGATAGGTAGCCATCTTAGCCTATTAGAACAAAATCTACGTTAATATCTTGATTAGGATGAATCAGAATTCACAATGGGGTGAGCACCTGTTTGGATGGAATGTTAAATGAAGATGAAGAAACCAATGTTTCTGAGTCAGGACAAGGTATGAAGTCTAGTCTGGAGTTTGTTTAACCATAAGATGACAATAGAAAAAGTCTGGTGATACTGTGAGCCTGAGTGAACCACAGTACACTGAGGAAAAGAATTGATGGTCATATGTAGGAATCACCACACCAATGATCATGGTAAGGCCTCATGGAACTGTGCAACATACTGGTAGGGCAAGAATGTGTTTCTTGGTGCGATTTTAATGCGATTTTAATTTTAATGCAACATCTGGCCAGCAACATGCCTTTTGCAGTCCATTATCAGCTAGTTAGCCAACAGGGCGTTAAGGTGTTTGTATTCATGAGGCAGTGGTGAGCAAAAGCAGCACATCTTTATTTTGGTTCCACTGCTGCTTTGTTCATTAAGCTAATTATAGAATTCTGCATTCCTCCTTTTCATTTCCCTCGTTTCTTCAGCTTGATCCTTTTCCCCCAACCCTGCAATCGACTGTTACTGAACAGTTGAAGCTGAACAGGAAGGAATTGCAGGTGTCAACTCACAGTTTACAAATATGACATCTCCTCTGGCATAGCTGGAAATATGAAATATTGATTTATGTGCAGTAAAAGGTCTTATAAAAATGATCACATACACATGAGAGATTAATGCGCTGGAGATCAATAGAAATTTCATTCTTGACGCTAGACTGTCACCTATGGTGAAATGCTAAAATACAGAAATCAATATTATCTATGAAATGTCAAATTTATTATAATTATGAGGATGAAAGCTGGCCAAGTGGCTCCCAAGAGAGAAGGAAGGATAGGTTACTGTGCTGAAGCATCCTTCATGTCCCTTGTTCACTTGCTGCCAATTTGAGAACAATATTGGTGCTGGGGGTTTTCAGGCATTATGTATCACCATGTAGTAACAAATTCCTCCTGGAATATTTAACTCTTGAAACTGACAATAATACCAGCGTCTTTGTAGGCAAAAGGTTCAGAACTTTGAAATGGGGGTGGTGGTGGATGTGGGGGGGCGGGGAGGGAGAACAAGAGAGAAAGAGAGAAATGGTTGGGGAAAAAGGGCATATTGCTAGCATACAGCACACACCAGATTATGCTGATTAGTAAGCTGTATAATTTTACAGCATTTTACATACCACCTAATTAATTATCATCACAGTTTAATGGTAAGAGTCTTTAAAAATTATTCAACTGGTAGAGTTGGCAGCAAACTGGAGAAGAAGTAAAAACAGAAATGGCCAATCTGCCGTCCAATATTCCATCATTTTTCCATCTCTGCGCTTGATTCTTAAAAATGGCCCTTCAGTCCTTTTTTGCCTCTCGGTGCAGCAATTCTTTCCAAAGCATTTTTTTTTTATGTGGCAGGCCCATGTGCCTCATGTATCACATTTATTGGAGTCTTTTGAAAAGCACCACCAGGCTAAAATGTTATGGGCCAGTAAGAAAACAATAAAACTACAGTTTTCCTTGTTGCTCTTGGTTTGTTTTATAAATCAGATTTATGAAGGAGCCACTCCTACATAAATTCTTCTCTCACATACCCACATGGCAAACTCTGTGGGTGTTTGTGTGGGAATCCTTCTTATGCCTGTAATAATCACAATGCAGTTGGTTGTCAAAGGAGATTTTGGGAGAGCCTATTTAGCTATGTCATTTTTTTTTTTTAGAAATGTCAAGGTACATGTAAGTAGTATCTAATGCCATTTTTAATAGAGGTAAAAAATCAATTATAATATCAAACCCCTGCTGGAGAAGTAGATCTTAGTGTTTTTATAGATAAAATTGTGATTTGGTAATCTAACTATATAATTCAGGTGTTATTGGAGATATATTTTTCATTGATATTGCAGTGGTTTTAGAGATGATTCAATGGCTTTTCTGAAAAGCCAATTAAAATATCATTTCAGTATCTGGCTAAACCTCACCAACAGCATTGTTTTTTCAGTGTTTAATTTTGGCCAGATGCTTTTGCATATGTGCAATCTGAATGTATATAGAACAGCCCAATCAAGAGCAACTAAACTTAGAAATAAATTAGTCTGAGTTCAGTAAGAGTTAATACCGTTGTGAGATTTAGAATTGCATGATTAGAATACTACCTTCAAATATTTAAATGTCACACTGTGCTTCCTTTGAAGAACCATCATGTGCCTGTCCTTACAACCTTCTCTTTGCCCTCTGTTCTATTTCCTTTATAAGTATAACCTTTGGATGATGATACAGCCAGAGTTAGATTAAGTTACCGTAATTCAGATTTATCATACCTAATAACTCTTTACTCATTCTTTAACTTCACTTCCTTGTATTTCTATTAAGATGCTCCTGACACTCATCACCTTGATGTTCTACCAGAACTCCTGATGACTGTGCTTCTATAATTTGCATATATATTCTATAACTTGCATATACCATATTAACAAAGTTTTGGGAAACAAACAAGATGAGGTTGAAATCCTAGTGCAGAAAGGTAAATATGATTTTATAGGAATAATAATAATAATAACAATAATAACAACAAAGTTTTATTTATAATAATAGAAACTTGGTGGGATGACACTATGACTGGAATATAACAACAGAAGGGTATAACCTCTTCAAAAAAAAGAAATAAAAAATAGATCACAATAGCTCAGTTGTTGATCACAAGTTGAACATCAGTCAGCAGTGTAATCCTGCAGCAAAGAAGGCATATGCTATATTGACTTACATGAATAGAACCATAGTTTTGAAGTCAATGGGAATACTGTAATAGTCCTGCAGTATTTTGTGCTGGTCAGGCCTTATCTGCTGTATTGCATTAAGTTCCAGGTGCCTCATTGTGAGAAGGGTATATACAGGTTGGAGTGGGTTTAGAGGAGGGCAGTGAGGATGATAACAAGTATGGAGCACAAAACATGACAGGAGAGGTTGAAGGAGCTGGCCATGCTCAGCTTGGGAAAGAAAATACTGACTGTCATGATTGCACTCTCACAGAGAGGAGAGTGCAGGCTTGTTCTGTACTGCTTCAGAGGGTAGAACTAGATCTAATAGTTTTAAGTTACAGGAGGGTAGATTTCTATTGAACGTTGGACAGAACTTCTTTATAGTGAGAGCAGTTCAGCAATGGAACCAATTGCCTAGAGAGGTGATGAGGTCTACTCTCTGGGGGCCCGAACAGACAGGCCAAAATAAAGCTGTTTCGGGTCACTTTGGAGGTATGCTGTTTAAATGACACACACACATCTTAAGAGGCCAGAAGCTGCGCCAAAGCTGCACTCCAGTCCTTAGGACTGAAGCATAGCTTTGGCATGGCTTCTGGCCTCTTAGGATGCATGCAGCATTTAAACAGCATACCTCCAAAGTGACCTGAAGCAGCTTTATTTTGGCCTGTCTGGGCCATTGATGTCTTCAAAAAGAGTCTGCATAGCTAGCTGCTGGAGATGTTGTAACTGGAATCCTTCACTGATCAGAGCATTGGACTCAATGACTTATGAAGCCCCTTCCAACCCTATGATTTTCAGTACATATACCACTACTTTTGGTATTGTTATCCCTGCTGTATTTGGTAAGATTTGTAGTTGTTGTTTGAGTTCAAGTCATTTCTAACTTATGGCAATGCTAAGACAAATCTGTCATGGGGTTTTCTAGGTAAGTTTTGTTCAGAGGGAGCTTGCCATTGCCTTCCTCTGAGACTGAGAGAGTTTGGCTTCTCCAAGGGCATCTATTATTAAGTTTCCATGGCTGAACGGGGATTTGAACTATAGTATCTCCGTATCCCAGTCCAATACTCAGACCACTTAACCATGAATGCTGAATCTAAATTTACACTCTTGTAACAGATTTGTATTCACAATCTCTACATATTCATAGTCTAGGGAATGTGTAGGGATTGAAAAAAAAAACCCTCTAAGTAATGTGCAGGGATTGTAAAAGTGCCCCAAATCCTGATTTACCAGTTATCAGCCTTTGTGAGCAATGGCAGTCTGTTCTCCTCTCAATAAGGATACAGCAGGCTCACATTTCCATTCCCTCTTCTCACAGGTGATCTCTAGTGTGCAGCGGAATTTCAGAAGAGATCCTCCTTCTGACTGTTGCACCAGAGATCATAGGAAGGATGTGGAAACATCAGTTTGCTGCACCCTGATTGACAGGAGAAGAGACCTCTGTAGCTTGCTGATGTCCTGTAACTCATGATCAGGAGGATTGACCAGGAGACACTGATTTATAATCTTGGCCATTATTGTCAGCAATATATAATATTATCACTATAAAGCATCTTACAACAGAGTAAAATGAGTATATGTGGGATTGTATGTAAATTTTAACTTGTAAGCAGCCTCGAGTATCATCAGCAGAGAGACGGATTATAAATAAAAGTTTTATTTTATTATTTATTTAGAGTACAATTACTGGAAAAGACAACCTCTGGCACATTGATGTCTGGAATCTGGCTCAGGAAAGAGAATCTGGCTGAAGAGACCCTACCCATGCTTCAATGCCTCAGGAATTCTATTTGTCCTACTTGATCACCCTTATAGGAAAGGTATGTGTGTGTGAATCACTGGGTGAGATAATATATAAGCATGGGATAATTCATAAATAATAATATGTAGCAGAAAATATAGCCTACATTCTGTAAATATATTCCTTTCCCTGCCACTGCAAATTTCTGTTTAAAGTAATGATCCTTATGTGTAGTAAAAATGCTCAGAATGGAAACTTTGTAGAATTTAAGCTGTGCCAACTATAATAGGAGTGGCTTTCTACTGTAGTGGCCAAATTCCTCTTTGGAAAACCTCCCAATGCTTCTGTGTTGCAATCGCGGTTCTCAGGGCCTATGTTCTGGTCTGTATGGTGGCATTAAAGAGTTTCATACCCTCCAAACTTGGCAGGGATGTCCCAATTAATCCTCTGTGATCCCATTTTTCAGCTGCTTTTAAATATCCCAGTTTCTCTCACTGTCCCCCTTTGTCCTTGTCTTACTTCTACTGCTGCAAACTGAGTTCAAAGTGCAAAAGTACCCTGTTTCCCCCAAAACAAGACAGTGTCTTATATTAATTTTTGCTTCCAAAGATGTGCTAGGTCTTATTTTCAGGGCATGTTTTATTTTTCCATGAAGAAGAATTCACATTTCATCTCTTGGAAGGTATAGAGCGTCACTTCCATGCTAAATTTTCCAGGGCTTGTAACCATTTCATTACAAAACTTGTCCAGGCTTTGAATAACTCTTATCACTTGTTGGAAATGATGGAAGGAGAAACTCAGCAAGATGAATAAGGATACACACAAGAAAGCAGTCACTTGTTTACTCAAAAATTTGCATAGGCTAACTTTTTATAAAGATAGCATTTAGCAATAGTTGCTATAAATATCAACCTTTTTGATAACTTTGTGATCTGTGTGCCTACTCAAGCTTCAGTCTGGATGTGAAGTGCAGATGGGCAAATTCAAGGCCTGTTAATAATATATTGCTATTTATTAATTGGATCTGGGCTGGAGAGCCCTTGAAACAGAGTACACCTTCAAATATAGGGAATGTCTTATGTGAAGTAGGCTACATGACTGTCCTTGCTGTTTAACTTTGAGCACCTTACTGCACCAATATGAAAGAAGGAATGGTAAAAGAATGAGATGACAACAGACACAGGAATCTCCTGAAACAACACAGCATCTAAAGCCAGCTCTAACTGATGACTAACTATGGTTCAAAACACACTGCAGAAATAATCCAGTCTGAGACTGGTTAGACTGCCCTGACTCAATTCTAGGGAATTCTGGGAACTGTAGTTTTGTGAGACATTTAGTCTTCTTTGTCAGAGAGCTCTGGTGCAACAATAAACTACAATTCCCGGGATTCCCTAGCGCTGAGCCTGGGCAGCTAAAGCAGTGTCAAACTGGATTATTTCTGCAGTGTGTTTTGGACCTATATAATCACACTCTATTGATACAATTCACAGTACAGTACTAGCCAAAATTGTTTGGACCATCTTTACATCCCCTCTTTTGGTTTTTGATTAATTTAATAAATCTATTCAAATCCAATTTTCCAACATAAAGCGTGTAGGTTTCCATTAAGTAGTTAACATTTGATTATCTGTATTTTGAATTTTTTAAACCAACTTTTCATGCAAAAAAAGAGCTGAATTCCATTAGTGCTCTTAGGTTGCAGCACAAAGAAATCAAGCCCTTTAGGCTCTGAAAAAATCCAGTGTATTAGCCTGTGTATTCATTGGGAACCCTTGAGTATACTCTGTTGAAAGAAAGAAAACTGACTACTATATTCTAGGTTTCATTCATGAGACAACTGTGCCTAAAAACATTTTGTTGTAGCCTAAGAGTTAGATCTGATAGTTCGGTTGCAGCTGTCCTCCTGTAAATGTAAGTGGAAAAGCTTCCATGTGGCAGCTCTACTTCATGGCCATTGACACTGTTTCCTTATTCATCTGAGACAATTTTAACTTTGGAATTAAATATTATTAAAACATAGATTTTGTATGTTACTAGAAGATATGCATCTTAAAAATATTGTGTCTCAAGAATAAAAATTTAAAACATAACTTTGGGGCTAAACAGACAGGCAAGAAAACGTGCTTTCAGGCTGGCTTGAAGGTGTGGCATTTAGATGACACATGCCTTGAAGCCAGCAGAAAAGTGCCCTTATGTAGAGAAAAGTTGTTTCTAAAAGAAGCATCTTTTTCCACTTCTTCCTGTCTTTAAGCCATGTCATGGGGTCATGACATGAACACTCCAGTTGCCTTGGGAGCTGGCGGTGCGATTGATGGGGTTTCAATGTGGCTTCAGAAAAGGCAGCATAAAGCCACTCTTTCTTGCCCATCTGTTTTGCTCCTTTGTTACATTTGCAAAGTTTGGGGAACTGTGAAGTCAGTGGGATAGTTATTTTTCAAGTCACACATTGGTCTGAGTGATCTAATTTCTGAGGTATCTGTAGTCACCAGAAATTGGTAAGAAGATTTGTGGTCTTGCCATTCCCGTCGCTTGGTCTTTCATGATCACCAAGCCAGGAGGGACATAATGGTGCACGTGCAGGGATTGCACCCCCATTGTAATCAATAGGGCTCTAATATTGATGATATTATTATTATTATTATTATTATTATTATTAACCTTTATTTTTATAGCGCTGTAAATTTACACAGCACTGTACATACAATCATTTAATTAGATGGTTCCTTCATGCTTACAATCTACATAAAGAGATATGACACAGAAGGAGAAGGGAATGGTGGTGGGGAAGGGGGATCAGAGACATAATTAGGGCACAGCATGCTGGGGCAGAGAAGGGCACTCACATGGGAATGCTTCCCTAAACAATATAGTCTTTAACTCAATTTTGAAACCGGTTAGAGAAGTGATTAGGCGTGCATGTGAGGGGAGAAGATTTTGTGCCGGGGGTGGGGGGGGTGGGGGGTGGGGTGGGGTCTGAAACGGATCCTTTGTGAATTGGAAGGGACTACTGTATATGTGAATTATTTTGTTTGTCCTAAACAAGAAGTTTTACTGCCAAGCTCCATGGGAATCGTACACCTCAGCCATGAATGAAGTAGAAAAGCTAAGTTGTTGTGTTTTTTCTTGGCCCGTCAATCAGGAGTTCATCTTCTAGCTATGATACATTATGTAGAGCTAAAGACAGTGTGAATGGGTATAAATGAAATGAAATGAAATGTGAGAGAGATTATTAAACTTTATTTATATAGCGCTGTAAATTTACACAGTGCTGTACATACAATCTTTTAATTAGACAGTTCCCTGCTCTCAGGCTAAAAAGAACCCTGGTCCTACAGCTCTCACTTCACTAAAAGCTTCTTCCATATTCCAAATACAAGGGAAAAAAAATCATACCCTTCCTCAGAGGAGAGGCCTTCTATGTTTAGGTGGCCAGACCTTAGAATATCCTACCACAGATGTTTTCTTGGTTTTGCCATTGTAGTTTTTCCTATTCCTCATTCAAACTTTGTCCTTTGTCTACAAAGGCTGTGTGTGTATCTGCAATCATCTTTATGCCTCTCATTTTTATTGCACTATTGTTTATACATTGTTTTGTTTTCATTTGTTGTAGTTGTCTGTCTTCAAGTTATTTCAGACCTGTGGTGACTTAAGGGGAACCTATCATGGGGTTTTCTTGGCAAGATTTGTTCAGTGGAGTTTGCCATGGCCTTCGTCTGAGACTCAAAGAGCATGAATATGATCCAATATGATCCAGTGAGCCATATTGAGTACCAATATGATCCTGTGGGCTGACTGACTGATTTGAACCCTGTTCTCCAGAGTCCTAGTCCAGTGTTCAAACTACTATAGTATGCCGGCTCTCTGTTGTTTTAATACTGTGTTCCATTTTATAGGTAGGTAATCCCTTCCTTCCTTCCTTCCTTCCTTCCTTCCTTCCTTCGGTATGGGCTATACACTTTCACGATGAAGACAGAAATGCCAGCTGTAGGCCTCCTTGCCCATTTATACACCCAATGTGTCCTCCCTCAGTTTCTTTGGCATTGCCAGAAGGGGGACACTTAATTAGTGGAATTTGTGGAGGGTGGCGTTTTGCTACAGAGCTGCTATATATACCTATTAATAAGCAGCATCCACAAAGTATGTTTACAAGTGAATAAACTAACAGACCATTGCTGCAAAGTAAATGAGGAATTCTTTATCACCTTTAATTACAAAATAATTTCCTTGCTTCTGCTCTGTTGGTTTCCTAATATTGTCTCTCTTTTATCTTCCCAGAGTCATTGCATTGCAATTTATTGTCAGGAAAGATAGCATATAAAGTTTCCCCCCTTCCTCTGTTCTGTAATACATAAACACTTTAACCAATTTCAGGAGAGCTTACAGAGAAAAAGAGGGGTTTTCCCCCTCCCTCTATTACATTGTAGCATTTACACATTCTCCCCCTCCCTTTTCTAAATAGAGATTTAGAAAGATTTTTCGCCTCTCTCCAGCGGTCTTTCTGAAGGCTTTCTGTACCTCAAGTAGCCGAAGCCGCAGTTAAAGTTAATACGTAATGCAACACAGTTTAAGAGATAGGCTTTTCTTGCAGTCAGGTCTCAATTAAGAGATAAAAGACAAAAAAGTGCAAAGCACTTGATAAAGCTAAGAATACAAGGACCGGCATGGAAGTGCTTGAAGCTGTCCATAGCGATAACTGGATAGTCAGCTGGAATCTTCTTGAAATGAAGTGGGTGCTCTAACTTATCAAAATCCACATATGGGAAATTATTGGTGCCTACAGGGGTGATTAACACTAACTCAGTGGGTCAGAAACAAGCTGGGATAAAGGTGAAAGCTGTATCTGACTATCAACACCAAATACATCCATTTAGAGAAAGATAGCAGCGTTTTCCTTCTCCTTGCCCCCCCCCCCCCCCGTTTCTGTATCTTCACTTTTGCAGGTTGTTGCACAGCAGAAGTGGCATGCATTTGGCGGAGTGTGTGCTGTAATGTGCAAATTAAATTGCATTGCACATTTATAATGTAATCTGTTTTTAATAAGACACATTAAGATTACATTTAGATAATTGAGTGTTTGTCTTTCACAACAAACATTTGCCCGGTTCTCTGTATGTTTGCATCTAGGTATCTGTAGAGAAAGTGGGTGTGTGTGTTTGTGCTTAGAAAAAGGAGCATTCTTCAAAATACCAATCCAAGCACATAAGATAGAAGCCTGTAGATTGGTTGTTTTAGTGACATTTTTTACCTGGAAATTTAATGGATAGCTAATCGCCTTCTCTTGAATACAGTACTAAGAAGTAAGGGCCCTTTCACATTACACAGCTATAGCATTATATTCCACTTTTAACTGCCATGATTGCATTCTATGAAATCGTGTGGAATCCTAGGATTTGCACTTTAGGGAGAAGTATTTAGAATTCTCATCCAAATAACTCCTGGGATTTGCAGTGTAGGGAAGGCACTATAGTACAAAATTGTGTAGCATGAAAGGTCTGTTTCTAAGCTGAACCTCTTCCTTGATTATTAATTAAAATTGTTTCATTTTTGCTTGCTTCTAGATTTTGTTCTGAGAAAACTCCCTCCTGGTTGCCTATAGAAATCTTTGTTTGAAGGAAGAAACGTTTATTAAGTTGTTTTCTAAAATATATGGTCAAATGGAGACTCCCAAGCACATCTAAGGTGGGACTTGTATCTGATTTCTGCCTTTCTGCTGGGGAAATGTGAAAATTTTAGGTCATGCTATGTGTACAGAGTACACACAGCCAGCTGAGGAAAACTCATGTAGCTGGTCCTGCCTACACAGCCTGGAGGCAGATAGATAGATGCACACACATATACATATATACTGCACCTACATGGGACTGCATCATAGGGGAGCATTTCCTGTGATGCGTGTGCAGGTTAGTCAAAATTGTTTCAGTGGAATTCCAGTCAGATGCTTGCAAAATTGTGTGCATTGGCTTGGATCCTAAGGTATGTTAATGTAAATGTATGGAAGAATATTCAACACCCCCCAGCCCTATCTGGAAAATCAAGGACCCTCCAGAACAATGTGGGATGATGTGCAGAGGTTCTTTGAGAAAAGGAAGAGAGGGAAACCTTCCTTCCATAAATAGACTTACTTTATATTTTCTTACTGAGCATAGCATTTTGACACTGTCAGGATATATGTACAGTAGGCTCCCCACATTCACTGTGGTTTGGAGCACAGAACCCCCATGAAAGTGGAAAAACTGCAAATTAAAAAACAGTATTTTTTTTAACCTGGGAGAACATCTGTGTAGTAATCTCTAAGTCTTCCACTGTGACTCTGTGGTTGCCGAGGTTGACCATAGGATCATGCTGGAGGGCCTACGAATGCCTAGAGAAGTGTTTTCTCTAGGAATCTCTCAGTTCTTCCACACAAGTCTATGGTCAACTTCTAGCAGAGTTTTTACTGGAAGACCTAAGGTACAATCATTCTATAATGTTCTGTGAAGAGACATTTTTTAAAAAGTTATTAAATATTTCAATAAATAACTTCAGATTGGTCTGCAAGTTGAGACCAAGAGCCAGTCAAACTCAAATGTATCAACATGTAATTAGTGTATTAACACAACAACAACAATAACAATACCACCACCCATGGATTGGGGGTGGGAACAACAATGAACAGTTATTGGTGTGCTTCATATTTGGAACTCTATTGCACAAAAATTGTGTGCCCCATTATCAAGCTAATCCCATTCCAGGTTTCTTTTTGTGTTGCTAATGAAGTTTAAAATTTATTTCTCGGTCTTTGTGATTTTTTTGGTCTCCCAGAATCCACATGGCCAAAGAAGAGAAATGGCCTCTGCCTACATGAATATCCCTCTGTCCTATATTAGCTGAGAAAAATAACAACATCAAAATGCAGGCCAGTTTTTTTCCCGTTTCTCCTGTATGATATTTTACATTTTTGACTGATAAAGATGCCAGTAGAGCTCCAAAAACTTGCATCAAGTATTTTTTGCATTTTTGGTTGTTCCAACAAAGGTATTACTGTTTTGTGGATTTTTGATGGTATTGTACTTTGCAAACAGCTACCCCTGGCTTTAGCTATTCCTTGAGTAGCATTCATGAATCATAGTGGTCATCATGAAGAGTTCTGTGCCCAGAATACTTTATCCTAACATTCTAGAACCAGAAAATGAATTCATTTTTGTCAAATACAATTCAGAAGTAAATCGGAATAGACATTTGGAATGGAAGTGGGGCAGGGTAAAGACTGGTAAAATTTACAGCCTCCTCTTCATCCAAAGAACTAAGGTACATGATTGCCCCCCCCCCCCCCAACAATCCAATGAGGTAGAATAGGCTCAGCATGGTGCAGTGGTTTGAGAGTTGGACTACGAATCTGGAGACCAGGGTTCAAATCCCAGCTCAGCCATGTAAACCCAATGGGTAAATCACACTCTCTCAACCTCAGAGGATGGCAGTGGCAAACCCCCTTTGAAGTAACTTGCCGAGAAAACCCCATGACAGGGTTGCCTTAGGGTTGTTATAAATCGGAAACAACTTAAAGGCATGTAACTACGAGAAATATAGGCTGAAAAAGATTGGCTCAGTAGGTTACTAAGAGGCAGCGTAGCACAGAGATTTGAGTGTTGGACTAGGGTTCAGGAGTTTGTTTTTATTGTTGTTCTGTGCCTTCAAGTCACTTCCATATAACAGGGTTTTCTAGGCAAGATTTGTTCAGAGGAGGTTTGCCATGACCTCACCCTGAGGCTAAGACAGTGTGAATTGCTCAAGATCACCCAGTGGATTTCATGGCCAAGATGGGAATTGGACTCTGGTCTCCAAAGCCATAGAATCATCAAATCATAGAGCTGGAAGAGACCTGAAGAACCATCCAGTCCAACTCCCTGCCATGCAGGAACTCACAATCAAAGCACCCCCGATAGATGGCCAACACTCAAGCCACTGTGCCACACTGGGTCTTGTGGTTGTGGAGACCAGGGTTCAATTCCCAGCTTGGTCATGAAACCCACTGGGTGACCCTGGGCAAGTCACACTGTCTCAACCTCAGAGGAAGGCAATGGGAAACCTCTTCTAACAAATCTTGTCATGATAGGTTTCCCATAAGTCAGAAACTATTTGAAAGCACACAACAAGAACACATTAGAGTTTATCACACGAAGGGAATTGGAAGTATAATCCAATGGCAATCTGAATGCAATCATGGGGTTTCGCGTGATTGCGTGAAAGCTGATCACACACATTTTCGGGCAAAGGGAAGTCCTTCTGAATGCAATCATGGGGTTTCACGTGTTTGCGTGAGAAACTATCACACACAATTTCGGGCACTGGGAGGAAATTTTGGGCAGTTCTGAACGCAATGCAGTGTCAATACACAATCACGTAAATTTGCTGAACTAGCCAATTTACTCAATTCCGAACTGGCCTCACTTCCATTTCTTTCGAAATTGAGAGAAATTCCTCCCGTGTGATAAACTCCATTGCTGATTCATACCAGTATGCCCGTTTGTCCACATGTGTGGTGTTTGCATGCCGTTTTGCTTTTTTCCCCCAGTCTTGTCTTAAAAGCCTCTGAGAGTTCTTCCAAAGCATTTCTGTTCCTATGTGCATGCATGTGTACAAGCGCACACACGCACATACACACTTCTATGAAGCCAGTATGTCCGCAGATACACCGATATGTGAAAATTGTAATCCCTTTCACTTTTTTTCAATCTGGTCTTTCAAAAACCACTGAGATTATGTGCCAAAGTTTATATGTGTGTGTGTATTTCTATGAAGCTAGTATGTCCACGCTTGTGCCCATTTGTCCACACATGTGGAAACTGCAGACCTTTTCACATTTTTCAATTTGGTCTTTCAAAAACCACACAGATTTTTTTCCAAAGCGTGTGTGTTGTGGTGTGTGTGTGTGTGTGACTGTATTTCTGTGAAGCCAATCTGTCCAGTAACAGAGCAATAGTTCCTTCCTCATCAAATATGGACAGCAATACTTTCCCTTCCATTGGCTCAAGGATTCCAGGAACTACTTTTTTGCACCATTGTGATGCGATTGTGCCCTTCTCTTGTCAGAACTGAAGGGAGAGTCAGGCTGAGCAGTCAGAGGAACTGCAGCCTAAAGGCAACTTAAAAACACCTTTCAAAGAGGAAAATAGAAACAGCTAGAATGATCTGTGATTCCTTGGCAGCAAAGGAGTATGGCCATCCTTTGTTGACCTTGCAGGATCCTTTCTGCGGAGCAACCGCTGCCTCTTTGGGACGGATGCTCCCTGTGCCAATCTCTTCTGTGTGCCCCTTTGGATGTCCACGGGTGAAGGCAACTGAACAGTGAGTGACCATCTGACACGTTGCAGCGACTAGGGGCCTTGTACTAGTTAGTGCCTTCCTTTGCAGAGATTTCACAGCAATAATTGTGTAAGAAAGGTGTGGCTTGAAATGCTGTGTTTTTGGTAAAATGCTCTTTGGCCATGGTGGGAGGAAGGCAGTGAAGTCTTTAGTCTCTTGTTCCACATGCCTTGAGATCCTATACACACAAGAAAGCAAACTTTCAAGGGTTGCTCACTCAGAGGGGCGGGTTATAATTATTATTATTATTATTATTATTATTATTATTATTATTATTGAAATAACCAGCATTTGATCACTTAGTGCCCTTCTTTAGTGAATTGCTTTTGTATTGTAGTTGTGGTGGTGGTGGTGGGTTTCTCGCTTACCTGGTTTTTCAACTGTTGCAACCAAGAACACGCGACCCTCAAAAGAAAGCCATCTCTCCACGATCAGTGAATGGAAGTCATTCCAGTAAGACCAGTTGCATTGAGAACCTCCACCCACTTTATTTGGGGTTACTGGGAGAGACTGGGGAGCACTGAGATCTTGAATTTGCTTTTTCCAGATCAGGAAAAAGAGGCAGTGTCTCAGATGCAAGAAGTTCACACATAAAGGACCAAAGAATAGGTGAAGTATATATTATTATTAAGTATATATTCCCTCTTTCCACATCTCTATGTATGTTTGTATGGGGGGCTTCTCTCCTTTTCTAGGGTTCTAGCAGTCCCTATGAAGAATCCACACAACCATTTATCTGAAATCATCGCAGACCCATTCCCACTGTGGTTGGATGATCAGGTAAAGTTATCTTTTCTGTACTTCTTTTTTTAAAGTATTCTTTAATTGTATTAATGTATCAATATAAAGTTAAACAGGATGCTTTATCTTTTCTGTATTTCAAGAGCAAGTCTCAACAAATACCAGCAACAGTGTGTTAGGAACAGATGCCTTTCAAAACCAATCTCAAGGATGCATCTTAAAGGCAGTAATGATACTAATAAGGAGGTTTCTGCAGCATCTCATGACTATTTCCAAGTTGCAAAAAGTGAATACCTGAAACAGTTGAAGCTTTATGGAGCAAAAGTTCTCGTTCTAACTCTGTCAGGTTTTCTTTTCGTGAGAGAACACTCATCTGTTCTCTCAGGTTTTGCTTTTCCCCTTGCTGCATTGCCAAAAAAAGCAAAAGGTGCTGGTGGTTGGCACTCCTGGTTTCCAGGATAGGGTTCAAGTCCCTACGGAGCCCTTGTTTCCCCCCTCCAATGCAGCTCTGGGAGGATTTATATATCATCTCTTCTTTCTACCTTTTTCTATTTCACACACAGTGGTCCCTCCAAATTCCCTGGGCTTAGGGACACAGGATCCATGTGAAAGTGGGAAAACTATAAAGAAAAGCACACTGTTGTTTTTTATTACCTGAAAGAACACCTCTCTTGGAAGGTGTTCTTTGGGGGGGGGGGGGAGGCTGTATTTCATCTCCTCTTTCTATCTTTTCCTATTTCATATACTTCCATTCTAATAAATATATCCTCTTGAGCTGAAAGAGGGAAACTTGTCTAAGCTCACCCAGTGGGTTTCCCTGAGTAAGCAAAGATTCGAATCTAGATTCTGAGAGAGAATATACTACTCAAATCTGTGAGTGATCAAATCTGGAAAAGTCAAAGTCACAAATGCAAAGGGCTGACAGTATATAAACAACTTTCCCTGATAACTGCCTAAGTATAGAAACTATCTAGTATCATTTACTAAGTATAGTGAACTATCTAGTAACCATTTTGACTATTTATTATGAATGAAATAATATTTAAATAGCAGAATATGATGGAATAGACTCAGTAAAGGAACAGTAAAACAACCTGTAAGATAGATACCCCCAGTTTCTAATTGGGCTTATGGAAAGAGAATAGGAAGCATGTGGCCTTTTCATTCCAGTTTTCACATTGTTATTGGCTACTTTTTAAATCAGTTGATATAAAATGACTTTCTCAACAATTTACTTTTGAACTGCACAGATGTTCTTTTGAGACTGCACATATTGGCTGGCATTCTTTTCAGTAGTTATGATACTGTAAACCAGATTTATAATCTCAGAACTTTTGGGATTTACATTTATAGTCATTAATGACTGGACATGACCAAACATAGAACACTCTAACAAAATGGATTTAAAACAAATTTAGAATTTTGAGTCAGAATTATATGATGTGATCTACTTCCTAAGTACCCACTTCTGTTTGTGGGAATGGTCCCTCAATTGTCATGGTTAAAACTGAACTTGTCACCCCATTATCCCATCAAAGTTTTGCATTTCTATGGCTGTTCATACAGTCTGATGGGAAAGGTCCTTCCTGGATCAATTCACTCCATGCATCTGAGGAAGTACGTAGACCAATGTCAATGAAAGCTTATACTACAACTTCTTTCACTCAGTCTCAAAGGGGCTATATGATCCCTTTGCATACATGTATCATGTAATGGAAAGAGCAGGATGAGTTTAAATATTTAAATCATGAGGACTACCTAGAAGGTGCAAACTGACTAAAAGATCACACTACACTGTTATAGTGCTATTATTCTAATTTAATTGCTATAGCATCATCCTGTAGAATCCTGGAATTTTCAGTTTAGGGAGGGGCATTTAGCATTCACAGCTAGAGAGCTCTTGGTCCTCACTAAACTACAAAGCCCAGAATTCCACGGGAGGCAGCCATAGCAATTAAAGCAGAACACATTTAATAGCAGTATAATAGCGCAGTGTGGTACAGATGCCAGAGTAAACAGAGATCAGAAGCCAGAGAAGGAACAAAAAGAAATTCAAATTGTATCAGGGTTGAAACTGGGAAGAAAAAACATGAGATATTCAGGTGTAAATTTATTAATTAAATTAGATAATATTGTACAGGGTAACTATAATCAATTATGGAAAAAAATTAATAACCAAATCTCCAAATGGGCTAGTAAAAATTGGAAAATGTTAACAAAAATTAGGATGTTTAAACTGATGGTATTGCCAAAGCTTTTGTATCTATTTCAAACTATCCCAGAAATTATTCCTAGTAAAGTTTTGAAGAAATGAGACAAATCAATATTAAAATGCATATCAGGAAATAAAAAAGCCAGATTACCTAAGGCATTACTATATGGACATCAAAATGATGGTGCATGGGGTATTCCATCACTCGAACTATATTATGAGGCGATTCAATTGTTAAGATTCACAGAAGTAGAATATAATCAAAATACAAAGAGGGTTAAATTAGAAAGACAGAGGGTTAAATTAGAAAGACAGAGTAATCAAATGGAGTATGTCTCTATCTTTCAGGGAACAACATGGGGAATGAAAGCAAAAGAGAAAATAACTGGTCCAATGTTGGTGAATATGGGAGAAGTGGAATAAAAAAATTGATATAAAAAACTGGAAATGGCTACCAATTGAATATTTAAATAAAAATAACAAGACTTTGGAAAGATATTGAAAAAAGTAAAGAGCAAGGGACTTAAAATAATTGGAGACTTATATGATTCAACAGGGGCAAGAATGCAGGAAGAAAAATTAATTACATTAATCAGAAATCAATATTGGATTCAAATAAAAGGGATAATAAAATTATTAGATCAAATACAATATTTTTGACCCAAATGAATTGTTAGAAGAAATAATTTAGAAAAATTAGAAGATGGAAAAGGATTAATAGGAAACATTTATGAGATTATGTTATCAACCCAATTTAGAATGGTAGAGGGATTGGCAATGAACTGGGGAAAAGATTTAATGATTGATATGGACAAAATTAAAATTTGGCTAAAAGAAATTGTTAATGTTAAAAATACAAACGTAAAAGAACTAATGAAAATTATTGGGAAATGGTACAGGATGCCAAATCAATTAGCATTTATAAATGATAAATTCCAATCCAAATGTTGGCATGGATGTGGAGCAAAGGGTATTTGTATACACATGTGGTGGGAATGCCCTTTTGTTCAAGAATTTTGGACAGAGGTTATGAAACAGATAAATATAACAATAGGCATAGAGATACAATTAAGCAAAGAAAATAGTTTAACTCTCAATTTAAGGGAATTAAGTCTGAATAGCAATAAAATATGTAATAAAACAATTTCTAAAGGCTGCCCATGCAGTGATTGCCTATGGTTGGAAAAATAAAGCAAATTGGAATAAGTTTTGTTTATTCAAATATATAAAAGAATACATATTGTTTGATTTTCTTAGGGAAAGAAGACTTAAATATACTGGGGAAAGCAATAAAGAATCATGGAAAAATGAGGATTATAAAATTGTGATATGTGTTATGTAATAAAAATTTAAAAAATAAAAAAGAAGCCAGTGAAGATTCACAGAGTGGTGCTTCAGGTGGAAGAGAAAGGAAACAAGCAGTAGCCTAGAGAAACCAAGAAGAGGTTCTATAAACTGCACACCTTGGTGTTTACTGTGCATACCAGAGCCTTAAAAGTTACTTTTAAAAAAGTATTAGCCACTTGTTGACTTATGGTGACCCTATATATGTCAAAGTTTTTTTCTTAGGTGAGGAATACTTGGTTTTAGACATGTTTTGGTTTTACCCTTGTCTTTCTCTGAAATATAGCCTCCAGCACCTTGGTGAATGGTGAGTCTCTCATTCAAGTACTAACTAGGCTTGACTAGGTTCCAAAATCAGAAAGGATCTGCTGTCCTTGGGGCACTTAGGCCTTTATTTCTTACTTTATTGTACTTGTATTTAAAAACTCTTCTACATTCCTGTTTTGCAGAAGTTCCTTTCTTAAAAATAAAAGCATGCCACAAGCTGTTTATCTGTAGTACCAACCTCGTTGTCCTTTTACAAATTTTATCATTGCTTCATCATAAGACGCCATGAAGCAGCACCTGAACCATGTGATATTCCTCCTCACCCGCCTGAGACCACACTCTTGTAACTATGAAAATAACTAAAAGTGAACTTTGCACTGCAAAAGGAAAGGTATATTGCAATTTTAATGAAATATAATTATAGCATAGAGATCCAACATGGTGCAGGGATTTGAGTGTTGGCCTAGGACTCTGGAGAACAGGGCTTGAATCCCCATTTGGCCATGGAAACTTGCTGGGTGACCTTGAACAAGTCATACCCTCAACCTCAGAGGAAGGCAAAGGCAAACCCCTTCTGGATAAATCTTGCAAAGAAAACCCTGTGATAGGTTCACCTTAGTCACCATAGGTCAGAAACGACTTGAAGACACACAACAAACATTAAGTGACAATAACTGTTGCTCAGAGCATGTATTTCAAGTCTAACAAATGCAGGAATATTTCTGTAGTTGGAAATTAAGTTTTCCAAGCTCTGTATTGGATAGACAGTTCCCTTCTCTGTTTTTTTCTGCTCTGGTTTTAACACCTCTGCAAGCAGCACCACTTTTAAGATCACATGGGAGAAGTAGTCAAGCAAAGAAAGTTTTCCAAACCCTGCTTTGAACAGAAACGACATTTACAGAATCCCCTCCAAAACAGCTTGCAGCAGTGGGGGCCCATGAACATACAGAAATGGGTGTGTGCAGCATGTTTTTTTCAAAGCAGTGCTCTTGTGCTGAAATTCATCCTTTCCATCTTGCCCTAACACAGGGGTTCCCAACCTTTTTGACTCACAGAGTCATAAGGGTCCCCAGAGCACAGGTTGGGATCTGCTGCCCTAAGGAGAAGAGGAGTCAAGCCTTGAGGTTTAGGATCCTTGCTTCCATTGTTTTCTGACTATTTCTTAGTGGACTTTGAGCTATGTGGTTAATCATATCTCCAAATGCCTCTACTTAAGGCAGGGGGAGGGCAAAGTGAAACTCCATGGTTGCATATAGCCAAACAAGGATATTTTTGTGGCCCTTGGCAGCTCCTGCCCCCAGGGTTTAAAAGTGGCTTCTAGGCCTGAATTAGCTGCCCACCCCTGACTGATTGAGAGAATGTGGCTGTCCAGACATTGGTGGGCTGTAACTCCCATCACCCCATTGGCTATGCTGCCTAGGGCTAATGGGAAATGCAGACCACTACCACTTGGAGGGGCACAAATTTTCCAACTCTGTTATACTTCATTTTCTTTTCTTTCCATCCAAAGTGCCATCATTCTTTCCTATCCATGGATTCTGCATCCATTTTTCTATAAGGGAACACAGTTTTACTATGCCTGTCTATATAATGGAACTTAAGCATCCATAGATTTTAGTATCCACAGGTGTGTGTGTGTGTGTGGGGGGGGGGGGGGAGGAATCTTGAAATAAAACACCAGTGAATACCAAGGGCCCACTGTATCTGTTCATGGTACATGGTTGTAGCAGTCTCATTCTACTTTAACCACCCTGGTGGAATCCTGTTGAATCCTGGTGTTTGTAGTTGGGTGGTGCACTTAGCTGCCTGGTTGGGAATCGAAAATCTCTTCCCTAAACTGCAAATACTAGGATCCAATAGAATGAAGTGATGGGATTTAAAAGCAGAACCATAGCAACATAATTTTATAGTGTGAAACAGGTCCAGACACTGGATCTTCTGATTTTGTGAATAGTTCTGATGGTTTGTTTGACACATTTGCTTCCTGACTGTTGCTGTTGTTGTTAGCTGCCCTTGAGTCAACCTTAACTCAAGGTGACCCTGTGGATGAGACATCTCCAAGTCCCTCTGTCCTCCACTGCTTTGTTTAGGTCTTGTACATTCAGACCTGTGACCTGTCTAATTGAGTCTATCCATCTCACATGCGATCTTCCTCTCTTTCTGCTGCTTTTTACATTTCCTAGCATTCTTGTCTTTTCCAATGATTCATGCCTTCTCATGATGTGACAACAACCTCAATCATCTTGGCTTTCTGGGAGAGTTCAGGCTTGATCTGTTCTAGGATCCATTTGTTTGTCTTTTTGACTGTCCATGGTATTCTTCTCCAGCAGCACATCTTGAATGAATTGCTGATCCACATGTTTCTGCTACACAATCACCTCTTGACGCAGTTTATTGTTGCTCAAAAAAAAATTGATGCCTAGCTTCTTTACTTACAATGAATTAAGAAACAATGTAAACTGTTTTCTACCTTGAGACAAATGGTAGTGTGTATGCCTATGCTTTTAGACAATATGGATTTGTGCTTTAATTTCACAGCTAATATGATAATCCGCACAGGACTTTTTGTTTAGGTATAGGGCAGAAAGACAACTCTGATTCAGGGCCGTTTGATAGCATGCCACAACTCAAGTTAAGCAGGTGGCAGGGTGAAATATAAAAGGATTGCTAAACAAAGAATTTTTATTTCCTGGCTTGTGCCTGCAGGGGAGAAATTATGAAAGCAAAGCAAAAATCTGACAGCCAAAGAACATCCAGGGTTTTTAAATGAAGTGGTTTATTGTTATTTTTAAAAGCTATGCAAATTGTAATCAATTTGCAGATAAAAAGATGCCATTGCAAACAGATGAGTTTTTAAACATAATTAGAAAAATTGGGCTTTATTTATTTATTTATAAAAACTTAGTAGAACTTATAGGAAATTATACTTCAAATATGCTGGACCATATTCTAGCTCATTTTTATATATTAGGCCTCTGGTTCTTTAAGAGCTGACACTGCGAGTGTCAAATCTGGATGAGATTCTAAATTATGCCATACATAAAATCTAAAATATATGTGGACCAGGCATTTTCACAGGCTGCTTAGGAATTATTTTATCTCCTTTTTTTGCTCAAAGTTGTGTTAAACACAAGGAGGTATGTGTTTATGTATCAAGAGAGAGTGAAAGTCAGCAAGTGAGTATGAGACAGACATGACTGTTAAACTTCTAAAGTTGTTAATACCAAAGTCAGGGACCCTCTTTTTTATGTACTTAATAAGCAAGATATCTAAGTCTTTAACTTCACAGCAGGCTGCTGTATGGGGAGGCACACTATTTAAGCAATAGGTACTCCTTGCATTTCTGAAATTAATAAAGTTGGAGCCTCAAATGTCAATTATTTGCTTTCCTATTTTCATAGGTGATTTCACTAAGCAGAAGCCCTAGCTAATCCTACGTTCACATAGATAGAAGGTCAAAGTTGGTCAGTGAGCCAAGAAATACCATATCAGAGTTTCTTTCCTTTCCAATTGAAAGAGGCATAAATTGTGGAATTAGTGTATTGATTGAAGGCTACAACTTCAAGCAATCAGTTTTTTCTGGCTTGACAAGATTATTTTATCCTACTTTTCTTTTATTATTATGTGTTGTATTTGAGTCATCCTTCAGGCAGATGAAGTGACAGCTTGATTTAACTCAATAAAATCCACCAGTTAGGAAACCTACTGAGCCGAACAAAAGAAGAAAACGACTGCAAGGGGAAGGTGCACATTTAGTGTAAGCAAGCATAACCCTTGGAAAGAAGGAAAATATTAACTGAAATTATGGCTCTAATCAATGCATTTCTATGGAAACTTGTGAGGAATTTATGAGACCTGCTCACAGGGCAGTCCACAGCAGATCAAGCCTTTCCCCTTTCCCCCAGTCTTAAAAACAACAACAAAACTCTACAAAATCTTTTAAAAAATATTTATTTTTCATAGGATTTTTCTTGAGCATTGTGTTTTTGCATACTTACAATTTATATTTAAGTACTCATAAAGAAACCACAATCATTTCTGCTACCAGTACTTTGAGTGGTTTAGGACCGCTTATTTGTGTGCCATGCCTTTCTGGATATTTGAATGTCTTTTGTATTTTGTCAAATGAACATTCCCTTGTTTTGGAAACTGCTTTTGGAAGATGAAGGAAAGGAACTAAGAAACCAAAGCTGCCACTTTTTGGGGCTGCAACTAGGGAATTGCAATAGATGTATGACATCTGCAATGAAATGCTACAGTGTATTCTCATCTACTGAAAAGATTGCTCCTGCTAGGAGTTTTGCAGGTCAGCCATGCCTTCCTCCAGGATACTAAGATGTATGCAGCCTTCTGTTTTCTTTTATTCCATTTTCCATCCCCTCCCCACTTTTATGGTTGGGCTGTGGAGGGATTACAAGTTTAGGGTGCTTTAAAAAAAACACTAGTGAAGGCCTCTGGGTTCCTCTGAGTATGTTGACAGCTTCCTCTTGGTTTTCTGTGGCCCTGTTCTGGCTTCATTTCTGTTGACAGTCATCATTTGAGTTTGCTATTGGAAATGATTTCAGTGTGTGCAAATTTAATTCTTTACTCCCACTGGTTTTATGAAAACCACATTTTCATCACCATCAACTAACTATAATCAGACCCCATGGAGCAGGGATTAAGGTGGCTGAAGGACTTAAAAGACAGGCCATAAACATCCAGACAGACTTGCATTTTTAGCAAAGAGAAGCACCATGAAGACCAGTAGATCTAGTTGGCTTAAACTGAAGTCTCTTCCATCAGATGCATGATTCAGGTGGCAGATATATGTACCCATAACTATAGAGCAGGGATAGATGAGTTGCAGCCCTTTAAATTTGTTGGAGTGCAATTTGCAGCATTCTTATCATTGACTGCATAGCCAGATCTGGTGAAAGTTGCAGTTTAAAAACACCTGAAGAGATGCACTCTGACCACTTCTGTTGTCAAGGAATAAAACCTGTAAACAGTAAATAGAAATGAAAATGCAATACAAATATCAATACAAGTTGAACATGAGTCAACAGTGTGATGTGGTAACCAATATAGCCAATGTGATTCTAGGCTGCATCAATAGAAGTGTTCCCTACACTAGTGAGGGAAGTAATAGTACCACTCTATTCTGCTTTGGTTAGGCCTCACCTGGAATACAGTGTCCAGTTCTGGGTACTACAATTCAAAATGGATGTTGACAAGCTGGAGTGTATCCAGAGGAGGGTGATCAAAATGGTGAAAGGTCTGGAAACCATGCCTTATGATGCATGACTTAGGCTGCTGGGGATGTTTAGCCTGGAGAAGAGAAGGTTAAGAAGTGATATGATAGCCCTGTTTAAACATTTGAAGGGATGTCATGTTGAGGATGAAGCAAGCTTATTTTCTGCTTCTCTAGAGAGTAGGGCACAGACAATGGATTAGAGGTTCCACCTCAACATTAGAAAGAATTTCCTGACAGTAAGAGCTGTTTGTCAGTGAAACACACTCCCTTGCACACTCCCTACTGTAGGTCCACATGCTACAATATGCTGAGCCATACAGAATAGCAGCCAATGACCATCATGTTAAAGCTTAAGTATGCATAGAGGTAAAAAAAAAGAAATGAGTCTCTTTCCTTACAAATCTGGGGGCTTAGAAATAGGTTAAAGAAATAAAGTGAATGATAATTGCAGTGCAATAATATCTTGGAGCTTGTTCTTTGCTCTCCTTTGTTGTAGAGTAGTCTTACTCGAGAATGGGGGTCCGTGGTCTGAAAGATATTGTCTACTGGCCCATGTTGAGTTTCCAGAAAGTATGTGAATGCAAGAATGAAGATCTTGTAGCACTTTTGAGACTGTGTAGAAGATGTTGTAGCATAAGCTTTTGTAGACTTGGTATACTTCCTCAGATGCATGGAATGAAATGATGTCCAGGAAGGACATTTATAATTAGAATGTATGAATACCTATAGAAATGCAAAACTTGTGGGTATGGTGATGAGGTAACAAGTTCCACTTTAACAGTGGTTGTCGAGGAACAAAGGCAGAAGGGAAGATGTTGCCATGGCCAAGGTCAGTGAGTGTCCATGTGAAATGGTGGGTGATAGTTTTGGAATGTGGGAACCAAAATGGATATGCAGTCATCCCTGCTAAATTGCGGATCTGGGATCTGTGACCTTGAATACTCATGAAGGGCCAACGTCCATTATTTCCAATGGGGTCCCCCTCCGCAACATGCACCATGCATGCCCCCATTCAAGCCTATGGGGCTTGGATATGCACAAGACTCCATTTTCTTGGAGGGGTCTAGAACGGATCCCCTGTGAAAACAGAGGGCCAACTGTATGTTAAACGGGTTAAGAGCATCCAGTGTTATAATATGTGTAGTGTGCCAGGAAGCCATTGTCTTTGTCCAACCCACTCTTGGGCAACAGTTCACTCCATGCATCTCAAGAAGTAGACCTGATACACTACCACACCACCCTGTTATAGTGCTGCTATTCCACATTTACTGCTCTGGCTGTCTCCTGTTGCATTAAGAGATTCATAATTCAGTGAGACCTAAGAGCTCTCTGGCTGAGAATTCTAAATGCCCCTCCTTAAACTGCAAATCCCAGAATGCAACAGGAGGCAGCCAGAGCAGTAAAAGTGGAATAGCAGCACTATACGAGTGTAGTGCGGTAATCTAGAAAGTCTTATGCTACAACTGCTTCACCACAGTGTATGCTTATGTTACACCTTCTTCTGCACAGTTAATCTCAAAAGTGCTATGAGATCCCTTTGATATTTTGACTAACATGGCTATGAATATGGCACTTGTCTCTGTCACATTGGGGAGAAAATTACTGGTCTGCCATATCAGATAACTTGAAAAATACGGCTATAGAGGAGTGAGGACAGACTGATTGATTTGAAGCTGAGTACAAATAAGGCTGAAACAATGTTGATTAGCTGGCCTGACTGAAGAAACCCTAGATATATGGGAAACAACACAGCATTAGGAGTCTTATCATCTCATAACATAGGAGAGTTTCCTTGGTGGAATGGGTGTGCACAATGAAATTTCACATTCTAATTTTTTTAGAGTTCTGCTCCATTGCCCTGTTCTTTGGAAGTACTCAGAGCTCCCACCACAAAGTACTGTGTGCATATTTGGATTTACTTAATTATCTAAATGGGATTGAAGAGGTTACAACATAAGGATACTGGATTTGTCGTTTTTGTGCTGCAGCCTACATTCTTCCATGGGCAGAATGTGAGAGGGGTTTTTTTGGGGGGTACTTGTTTGCTCAATAAGTGTACATTTGTTTGTCATCTGGTGTGTATGGTCTGTAAGACTTTCCTCAAGATAATGCTTTGATAGGGATGCCATCTTTTCCAAATATTTAATAGATCAAACAGATAATATTTTGAATTGGAGAAAAACAGGATTCTTTCTTCAGTTGGGATATTGAAGGCTGCAGCATGAATGTGGCAGTTTCTTTGTCATCCACAGTTGAAAAGGCAGTGGGCTGCAACATAGCTCTTGGCTCACACCTAGGTGTGGATTAGAGATTTCAGAATTGTCATGGAAAACCCATTTATGTGAATAATGCAGACTGACTGAAACAGGCTTTTTGTGGCATGATTTGTAGTGGTTGTGCTGAAAACCCCTAAGCATGGTACTGTCATTTGGAGTGAGACCAATCAAATGCATTTCCTAGAAATGGCATCTGGTTTTTCTGACTTCTAGCATAGCATTGTTGATTTTAAGATACATTTACCTGGACAATATTTCAAGCACACAAACAGTGCCTTTAGATGACCAAAAGAAAAAAAGAAAGAAAGAAAGAAAGAAAGAAAGAAAGATGTCTCTGTAAGTCCTAGGTTTTGATCTTGTACAAACCAATTTTATTTTGGAGATGCACATGATGATTTCTTCATCCTAAAGTGTTTCCTGGGAACTTCTGGCCTTACCAAGGACTTCTTATTTCCACTTCCAGTGTCATTTAAATTAACCCAGTTTATTCTGAAATGAAATGTATGTGTACTTGTTTGTATGTTTGTACTCTTCTGAGAGTCAGTAAAAATGGCAGTTGCCAAGTAAACACAGCTATTCAACAGTGATCAAGCAGGGGAAAGAGGAATGTCAGCTAAAACAAAAGTATCCTAATACACTGCTTTGAGTCCCTGTATTGGGAGAAAGGTGGAATATAAAATCATCATCATCATCATCATCATCATCATCATCATCATCATCATCAATTATTGCTAAAACACTCCAGCACTTTGACTGTGGGGATGTCCGCACAAGTTAAAGAAATGGCCCTGCACTGTTTTGAAACCTACCTGTTCAGACAATGAACATGGCTGAAATAGGAGGATAATGGACCTAAGTCATTCTCCAGGGCAAAACATCAAAACAGAAATCCTGGTTTTCTCTATTCCAAGCCAGAAAGAGTGAACTATTACACCAGCATGCAGATGGTGCAGAGACAGTGGAAGGGTCTGGTGAGCTGACGGTGCCATTGCTGTCCATAATTTTGTTGCTCCCCACAGACGAATAGATTGCACAAGCATGAGAGTGGTCAACTGCACTATTGAACCATTGTACACCCTGTGGAGCAAAATGATGATAAACACATCAGGTTACCAACAACACAACAGGTATAATAAACACATCAACTAACTGGCTGGTCCAGTGGGAGGCCATGTGAGGATGGTGGGTATGTATAGAGGGGCTCCATGATTGTATTGTGCCAATGTGTTGCTGAGCACACTGATGTGCTGTATGGGCAGTTGATCAATCATGCTGGCAGCTGGTTTGGATGGGGGAAGCGATTGTCTGCTGCTGCCAGAGTGTCCGTGTATTTGTGCTCATGCTTTTGTGGCAGAATAGAATTTATGTATGTATGTATGTATGTATGTATGTATGTTCCATCCCTCTGGGTGAGCAATGGAAGAAAAATAATGGCACGGAACAGCTTGTAGCCATGAATGCTCCATTATGATGGGTCTTTCCTTGCAGCAGGAGGGGGTGGTGTGGACTGCAAGTCAGTTGTCAGGCCATTGTGGGAGTTGGTGGTGCACTCAATGGGGTCTCTCTAAGAACTGGAAAACTCCAGGGGTAAGCCCCCTTTCCCCTCTGTCTGCTTCTGGTGTATAACCCTTGAATTTAAAAAAGGCTCATTGGAAATTGATGAAGATCAATTTCTGATAAATTGCATGAGACTGGATGAAGCACATGATCAGTAGGGAGGCAGAGGCAGGGAGAAGGGAGGGAAAGAAACCTGGAATATTTAAAGAAAGACTGAATGCAACCCCCCTGAATATGCAGGCACCATCAAATAAAATAAAACAAAAATAAATACATTAGAAATTATCAGTTGGATTAAAAAAAAAAAAAACAGATCTGGAGGTGCACAAAATTATCCACATTTCCAGTGTAGTGCAGGAGACCTAGAGGGAAAATGTTACATTTCATCTTAATTTCTCATCTTGTTTCAAACAGATGTGTTACCATGCTTCCAGTGAAAGCCCTTAATCTCTTCTGGCTAATATTGAGCTAACAAGATTATTTTCTCCCTATTTTCCCCTTCTTACCTGTTATCTTTCCATTATTGGCAGGCTGATGTGATAGCTGTCCAGTGGTTGGTTGGCAGTGGAGAGAAGCTTTTGTTTCTTCCTTAAATAATAACTTCTGGTCATTTTACCCTGTTATTTGCATAGAATACAAGATCTAGATAGGCAAAATATATTTACAATGTGTTTTACCTGTTTTTATAATTTTTAAACATTCATATCAACCACCAATTACCAGGGTAAACATTCCACTACAAATCACAACTGGGGTGTCGTATCTTAAGATATGTAATTTCTTAGTTTGTTGGTAAGACTCTTAGTAACTGGACCCTGATTTCCTGTTTGTCCTCCCTGGAATCTTTTGCTCTCTGTAGACAGAGCTTTTTTCCACATGGGAGTATCCTACTAATGTACTTGATCTCTTTCATCTCTATCTGTATCCTCTCTATATTAATATATCTATATATACCCTACCCATCAAATAATGGGAGCAGAATTTAAAAGTACTCACTTGAGGACTGTTGTATCTTATTAGCCATGGTATTTCAGAGACACACCTTACAAATTTCTGTAACTAACTATCTGCAATGTAGACAGGGTGATTAATACTGGCGTATTTTTCCCCACATTGTATTTTGAGCTGATGTTTAAAATTCACATCTTTTTTCTTTTTTGGTGCAAAGTCACTGTCTCACTAATGTGAATTTATTACCAGTGTTCAAAGGCAGTGGAAAGAAATATGAATGAATTGTCTCCCTATCTTCTCTTTTTGTTTTAAAATATCTATTTCTTATTTTCTACATAGATGTACATGATAGAAATGCCTCTATAATGTGGCCTAAAGAGTGTAGTGTGTGTGTATGTATGAGAGAGAGAGAGAGAAATATAACAATAATGATAATGGAGAAGGGCAAATGGATCAAAATTCTAGCCCCTTCCTTAAACTCTATGTATTGATCTGAATTAGAACTTGGAAACATTATTACAAAAGCTAGCATATTAATGCTACGTTTAAAAAGAACCAAGTAGTCCGTTGGCCATTACATTTTAGTTTTATCTTTTTAAATTATTGTAAGTTGCCTTGAATCCCACTGAGGATGGCTCATACCAGTGCTGTTTGACTATAATTGATTTATCTAGAGTCTGTATTTGTGTTCTTCATAGTACTGCAAACTACTTCTATTTTTTTTAATGGATCAGTCGTTTAGATTCTATTTGTTAATGCAAAATAAATTCCTCCCCCGCCCCCCCCCCCCCCCAGGTCTAGTCTGTACTTGTCATTTTAGGAGAACTCTTCATGAAAGCATTGTCCTATCTTGCTTAATATTACCTACACTGATTGTTTTTGGGTCTTCAGGATTTCAGATGGGAGTGTTCCTCAGCCCAACCTGAAGATGTGAGTGATTGAAACAAGGATCTTCTGCATGCAAAGTATGTGCTCAACTACTGACCTACAACATGTCCTTTAACCTTTTCTTTTTACGGAAGTCCACTCAGGTTCATAAATGCTTATTCCTCTTAATTTTCGCTACCTTTTACAGTATCCCACCCAAGTTGTTAGTTGTTTCTGCTATACGAGGCAAACATAACTAAATTGGAATTTTCTATCTTCTAAGTAGCTGACCTCTTTGATCCTCTCAGAATAAAAATAATTCAAGGTCAGTGAAATTATGCTTGTGTAAGACTTCTAAATTTGAAGCTAATGATTTGTAGAATTACGGCTTTCTTGACCATTTCATTTCATTTTCAGTACTTAAGATGCTGTAAAAGCATGAGAGAAAAATATATCTCACTTGAGTGTTCACATCAAAGATTAGATTATTGTATGATTCTAAAACCATATTTTGTAACACTGAAGTGGAAGTCACATATTAACATTTGTTAGCGTGTGTGTAATTTACCACTTCTTTCCCATTTAAAATTATCCTCCACCCTTTCTCAAAAATTGTACATGCTATTGTACCTCCCTTAGAGTATACTTCAGTAAATGCCAGATTAGAGTCTTTAAGGCAAGGGGGCTACAAGTATGATTTCTCCCTCCCCAAACACTTTCCTTCTTCTGTCATTTACTTTGACTAAATTTGTTGAAACCATTTTAACCTTCCTCAGAAAGGCCAGGAGATGTTTTGCTTATGTGGGTAATGGTTACCTGACATTCTAGTATACAAAGGGATATTATCACCATATTCTTGTGTTCAGAAATGCCTATCACCAGTGCCCTGAAGTCTCCACCCTATTTTTTAACCCAAAATCACACTAAAAGCCACAAACAGCCATCTTCAGCTCACTCCAAACTGCTTCAAATACCTCATTTTCCTCTTGCTTTCTTTCTTTTTCTTCTCTTTTCCTTCCCAAATGGGACATCACTTCTGGTCATGATTTTGGAGGTGAAAAATAGGGAAACAGAGGCATTATGGCATGTTGGGCATTGTGTGTGTGGCCCATGGGGAGTTGTGGGGGAAGGAACTTAGGCTCATCTCTGAACAGTTTCCTACCCCTGTAATGGAGAATTAGATGATGATGATGATGATGAGCCTTTATTTATATAGCTCTGTAAATTTACACAGTGCTGTACATACAAACTTTTAGTGCTGTAGATTTACATATGTGATTTCTGCCATAAATGAACATTGTTGCTTATGACAGAAATATTAAGGCCTAAATCCTATTGTTACTCTTGATCTGAGTAGACTCATTCTCAACAGGATTGACCATTCCTAGTGGAATTGATCAATAAAATTCAGGCTGAAGTCAGTGGCATCACTGGAGTTGGCATCACCCAGTGTGGTAACTCATGGTGTCATCCTCCCCATTGTTTTTGTTAGTTAAGTGCCCTCAAGTTGACTTCAACTCATGGTGACCCTGTGGATGAGACAACCCCAAGACTTCCTTGTCTTCCACCTCCCTGCTCTGGTCCTGCATGCCCAGCCCATGTCTTCCCTGATTGAGTCTAACCATCTGGCATGCAGTCTTCCTTTCTTTCTACTGCCTTCAATCTTTCCTAATATCATTGCCTTTTCTACTGATACATTTTTACCTTATGATGTAGCCAAAGTATGAAAGAATCAGTTTAGTCATCCTGGCTTCCAGGGATAGTTCAGGCTTGATCAATTCTAGAACCCATTTGATTGTCTTCTTGGCTGTCCATTGTATCCTCAGTACTCTTCTCCAGCACCACATCTCAAATGAGTTTATCTTCTTTCTATAGGCTTTTTTCATTGTCTATCTCTCACATCCATACATGGGTGGGGAATGAAATGGCTTGAACTATCCTCACTTTTATTTTCAGAGTTATGACCTTCCCCAATATCACACCATACAGAATTCTTAGTAATGTTTTTTGTACTAATGTTACTCATAAATCATAATTCTTATATATCACTTAATGTAATGGTAATAATTGTGGTGGCACAACAGTTAAAACACTGACTCTGATGATTGCAAGATTAGCAGGTCATCAGTTCAAGGCTCAAGAGCTGCAGGATGAAATGAGCTCCTGTCAGTAGTCCCAGCTTCAGCCATCCTAGTAGTTTGAAAGCATATAAAAAAGATGCAGTGGCTTAGTGGCTAAAATGCCAGTTCTGAAGATCAGAAGACTGGAAGGTTGGCAGTTCGAGGCCCGAGTGCTGCATCATGGGGTGAGCTCCTGTCATTAGTCCCAGCTTCTGCCAGAGGGCGTTTTCTGCTGCCGCTCCCAGGCTATGGAACGCCTTGCTGGAAGAGATCCGTCAAATAACGAGCTTAGGCAGCTTTAGAAAAGCTGTCAAGACGGATCTCTTCTGGCAGACCTTCCCTGAATAGAGCATTCCAATGCACTCTGAGCTCTCCCCACTCCATCCAACACTGTTACCAGAAAATCGCTGTTTTAATATTAATATCATGTTGTTTTTAATTGGTGAATTGTTTCTCTTTTAAATTGTATTGTATTTAATTCTCTTTTTTGGGGGGGCGATTCTCTCTCTTATCCAGATAATGTTTTATTTAAATCTATTTTATTCCATATAAGCCACATTGATTGCCCAGGCAGAAAGGCAGGATACAAAAATAAAGTTGTTGTTGTTGTTATTATTATTATGAAAAGTTTGGGAAGCACTTTATGCAACCACTTGGGAGGCTTGTTCCATGATTACTAAAGATCACTGGAGAGGGGTCTTTGAGCTAAGGGCTACACAAGAAGAAACTGACACAAGGGTGCTGCTGAACAGCGTTCAGCAAAGACAGGAACCAAAATCTATTTTTTCTATTTCAGAAGACACAGATGTACTAATACTATATATTGGCTTTGTGGGTGAAATACCATGCTCTATGCTTGTGAAATGTGGAACAAAGCTGGGGTGACATAAGAACAAAGGTTTACTAATATGAGCAGAATTACAAATTCAGTTGGATGGAATGTGTCTTACATGCTGACTGGACTACATGTCTTCACTGGTTGTGACATTGTGAATTTTTTTTTTGCACAGTGGACTAAGTTAGGTCCCTTGAAACTACTGAGAAAGGACAAGAACTACCAAGAGACATTCACTCAACTAGTGAAGCCATTGGAAATCTCTATAGAGGTATTTCAGGCAGTACAGCAGTTCACCTGTCAAATGTATATTTCAGCTATCCTCACTACCAAATGTCTGTATCTGCCTCTGTACATGCTGCTTCTAATTTCTGCTGTTCCACCAACAGATATCCATTATTGGACATTGCTCTAAATTCTCTGTTTCCCATATACTGTGCAAATCATATAAACTGTGATTTTATGACATACTCATATGTCTCTAAATATGGCGTATAAAAATTGCTTTATTCATGCTGTGCCTTGTTGAAAAAAACAAAAAGAGTAAGCTACAATTCTCTAATATATGCTGTGCACATTTTTAATTCAAACAAAGTGTCATATGTAGTAAACTGCATAAAAATGATGCAGAACATGATTTTCCCCCTTGATACATACACTGTACCAATAAAAAAAGGAATAAATAGCTTTCATATCAGTTAATTGTTGAAAAATGCATTCACCTTCCAACACATTTTAATATTTAAATTTAAATTCAGACACTTGTCTGAGTGGGAGGGTGACCTGGAAATATGTGGGAAACATAAGTTAAATCGAATTCTACTGCTCTTCTAGTTGGGAGAGGAAATAATGTAAGAAAATCTAGCAAACAAAGGAAGGTAGGAAGGAAAATAGCCCAGAAACCAGAATAGTTATTTATTTATTATATTTGTATCCCAGTTTTCTCCCAAAATTGCAACCGAAGCAACTCCCAATTTTAAAGAACAATACAATTAAAAACATATAGAAAAAGCTCATTAAAAAGATTTAAACTGTTTGCAGTATTAATATGATTCACACTTCAGTAAAATAATAAAATGCAATTAAAAATATAAAAGAGCTCTTCAAACAGTTCGGTTTAAACAAAACAGCACTCCCTAGCCCATTCTTTAAAAAATTTCTGTTTTAAAATCCTGTTGGAAGAAAAAGGTTTTCACTTGTTTATGGACAAGGAGGGGGCCATTCTGGCTTCCCTGGGATGGGAGTTCCCAAGTCTAGAGGCAGCCAGCAAGTAGGCCATCTCTTGTATCCCCAAGAAGGCCTTCTCCTGTGCTCGTGATGGTGATGGGACTGATAGTTTATTGCACTGTGTTCTGGCAATGTTCTGGGTTCTAACTGAGGATGGAACGAATGCACTATATCGCATGGCAGGGTTCCCATGCAGGTCCCATTTGGTGTTTAAAGTGTCTCATGCCTGTCCCAGAGTGAGAACTGTTAAAAAGGGTTCTCAGGTGACAGGAACATTATCGGTCCATTCCGGGTGAGTTCAGTGTGATATTCCATCAAACCCCATTACGTCCTTGTGTTCTCATTGGCTATCAATTTCCTGCCCTCTCATCCTAGAACATTCGCAATCTCTACTGCTCTTCTGGGTAGGATGCAAAGAGTTTGTTATTCAATTCATTTTTGTACCACAAAAATGATCACAATTTAATTTTCTTTATAGATTTATTTTTGAGGGAGAATTTCCCCCCTTGTAAAGGTAATAAAGAAATTCTTTCACAAATCTTGTTTACCCAAAATAGTTTTTATGGTAACATTTCATGATATCACAACATCCAAAAATCTCAAAAAAATTATAGAGTGCTGACGTCAATTGCTTCCACGGAACTGAAAACCTTGCTAAGACACTAGGCATGCACAAAGGAAAATTACTTGGGAACGACCTATGCTACAGTCACAGAAAGCAGTGCAATAAAATGGCTTCTCATATCATTACCATTACATTACAAAATATCGAATGCAGTAACAATCATTCCAATATCGTTTCTACATGGTATGTTACCAGGAACCTTTTGGAATCATTACAGGTACTAGTGCAACAAATATATGAGAGAAGGACCTCTCTTGATAATCTTAGAGCCCAGGCCAGCTCATACAGGGAGATGCAGTCAGTAAACTGAGAAAACAAACTGATGTCTGCATTGGAGTGAAAGCAAAAAGACAGAAGAAAGCGAACTACAAGCTACACTCATAGTTGTCTTAGAGGAGCTAGATCAGTTTCATTGCTAGCTATTGGCTTAAGGAAGGAAACAGGTGACTAGATTTACATAAGTTTATTACATAATGTTATTTACTTTGCTCTGTGACCAACATGGCTACCCCGGAAATGTTTTCTAGATTTACATAGTAATTTTACTTTGTTATTTACATTTGTTCTCATCATTTATTAAACTGTTTTAAATTAGTCCCATCACCTTTATCTTTACAGTAAATGACTGCAACCTTTAGTAAAGACCAATTTGTTTTCACCTGATCCCTGTTATGCAATGGATGCCTAAATGCTTTACCACACCAACCAGAACAGAGGTTAGCTGGATGCACATGTTAAATTCCATGAATTCGAGGATTATTTTGTGGAGGCACACAACAAATAAAAATAGGCACTGGGCTATTTGCTTTGCTCTTCTCTCCTCATCAAAAGGCCTGTCTGGGATATTTTTGGTGTAATATTTGTGTATTTCAGTTTTGAAATATGCTCTACAAATGTGATGTTTCACATGAATTATTACAGTTTGATGGACACAATAAACGTTTTTCTTCACCTGTCCATGTGGATACTGTTTTATTACAGTTCTTGAGAGTTGCAATAAAACACTGTCTACAATTATAATGACAACAGCAGTCCTCCCAATATATATTTAAATTAAAAGTAAAATGAGCATCTGTAACTATGCATATAGTTTAGAAAATCTGGCTGTTTCAGTTGTGTTGATAATCATGACATTGTGTGTGTATTGCTGAATTGCATTTATGTGCAACTGAAGGAAAGATACTCCATATGTACTGAGAGGCACTTGTATTTAAAGGATAGTCCTTCCCTTCAAGCACACCATCAAAGGTATAAGCTTATATAGCAACATCTGAAGGTACTTAACATAAAGGTAATCTCTCACAGTGAGACAGATTTAACATTCTTCACTTCAAAACATCCATTTTGCAAAAAAACAGTGCAGCTGTACATATGGCCAAATATAGGCTATATGAGATATAGGCTTCATTGAAAACACAAGGAAGAGCATCTCTTTAAATGGCTTTGCATCACAATTCAGCACATATTTATCCATCAGCAAATCCCATTGTGTGGAATTGGTTTTATTCACAAGTTAATGTGAATGGGGGTAGAGTCCTTAGTCACCCAAGATATTATAATTTGCCCTTTAGAGTGAGTTAGAGGGAGAGGAGGAGGCAGGTTGCCAGAAATCTGCAGCTCATGATGGTCAGAGGAGGGCTGAGGCAGAGGATCCTTGCTCCTCAACTGGAGGTTGCAGAGGCTGAAGACCTATTACCATCATTCATCAAGTAAGAAAGAGACAAGGAGAGATTGCACTGATCCCAGTGCTTGATAAATAGGAGATGCTGATTTGGGACTTTATCATATGCGTGTTTTAAACTGCAATTCTAGAAAAAGAATATTACTTCTGGTGGTACCTATTGCATGATGTCACCCCTGACTTCTTGCTGATATTTTTCTGAAGTATGGCTGGAAGGAATTTTTGGACTATAAGGCATTTTTGGCTAGAAGGCATGGACTGAAAAACCCATCAATAAATAGCCAGTCATGCTGCCATTCTATTACTCCCATAGGTGTGATAGTGATAGTCTGCAGCAGTCCTAATAGTAAGCTAATATTAAGCTGTCACATGGTGCCAGTCTCTTTCTCCCCCCCCCCCCCCGTTGTCTCCTCCTTGCAACCTGTTTCCTTTCTCCTCCCAACTTTCTTTTCTTTTCTTACTATTTTTTTTTTACTAAATCATATTTTTATAACTCCAGAATTGCATTACAAATTCAAAAATAAATTAAAAAAGAAAGATGTCCTGGGTAGGGCATAGGGCAGGAATGTGGGTTAATGAGAAATACAGAAGAAAGAGCTGGGATTGTCAATGGCACAAAATGTTGAAGAAAGGTGTGATAATAAAAGCTCCTAAACTGGTATGTTTCTGTTTCTTTAAATAACACAATTGTGGCAAGACCGAGGTGGACAGAGGATCATATGATAAAGTTCCCAGTTAGGTACCTGGTGTTTTGAAACAGCTGCCTATAAATCTCCTAGCCATGTCCTGGTAGCTTTGCTAGGTTCCACCCTCCTTCTTGTAGACTAGCAGTACTCTTCTGTGCCCTGTTTTACCTGACCTTGGACTGGCTGAAATTTATGACTCTATTTTACTTCTTGCTTTCCTTGTTTATCTGGACTCCTAACTTGCTGAATGACCCTTGGATGGGCTGATGGCCACTCTCTTGCTTTCACCTTGCTAGACACCCTGTGACTGATCTGTACTGAATTAACTGCTCAACAGCTCTTGAATTCTAACCATCTGATTCCTGGAAATGGGGCCACTCGACTTACCGGGCTGGCCCAGTAGCTGAGGGCAGGAGAGGAGCTGCTCAGGCTAGCAGTCCTCCAGAGCGGTGCAAGTGGTTCTGGCCTGACGCTCTGGTGGGCAGGCCAGCACCGCTGGGGCTGTACTCCAACTCCCACGTGCCCTGGGAGTGGAAGTGCCATGCCATTGGGAGGCTATACCTCTTCTGGTCTGGAGTACCACAACTCCCAGGATCCATTGGGAGCAGAAGAAGCCACTATTGGCTCGTGGTGGGGGCTGCAACCTCCTGAATTGGCTGGGAGGCCGGAGGGGGGCACCCCTCCAGTTTCCCAGCTGCCGATTGCTAAGGGGCCTTCATTAGGCCATGTGGTGCCAGTGATTTGGCGCCATTTTGATTTGGCTTCTTGGACCTGATGGGTGTGGTTTCCTGTGCTGCAGAGCACTGGATTGGGAGTCCATTGGGGACTCGGGGGTGCTGAGGGGGCAGTGTTGTCGCGTATGCGGGGGTGACATCGATTCAACGTTCCCCGGTGACAAGGGATGGAAATGCACATATGCTCATAACCAGCACCTGGCATTGCAACACACACTAGTCGGTTACCCTTCTGTCATCCTGAAGCCTGGCTGTGACTAGTCAATTCAGTGCATTGACCAACACAGGTTGGTGGATGACAGATCTGTACCTTATACTTTTTGGATAATCCTCCCACTTGCTTGCTGCATGCAATAAAGTTGTGGCCTTTTCCTGCCAAATGTGTGTCACTGTTGTTATTCACCCCCCCCCCCCCTTTACAGCAACACTTGCTGACTGCAGCATAGAACACAAGAAGTCTTAAGAGCATGTTACTATTTGGGGTGAGTGTGTCAGGTCACAAAGAACTGTGGATTTAATTAACTCTTCCACCCCCACAATGGCTAACCATTCAGCATACTATCCATAACATTGCCAAGATGAATGCAGGAATTGTTCTTTTAAGAAGGGCTACAGAACCCTTACAAACATACCATTAATAGCAAAACTAGTCCCTCTTTGTTGTTTTCAGGGAATTTTGGTCCTGTTAGATGCCTTCCTGTTATTAAGTTTAGATATAGTTCTGGCCTTGCTGTTGTGAACCACAAGACAAAGCCATCTTCCTTAATGTTACAGTGGGAGATCTCAGGTGATAAGTCTGAGGCCCTTTCACATTATTCAGTCATACCTTCCAACTGTCCTGATTTGACAGGGACAGTCCCAATTAATCCTTTGTTCCAATTTTTCAGCTGCTTTAAAAATGCCCCAGCTTCATTCTACTCCCACGTTCCCCCTCTGTCCTCAGCTTACTTCAGTGGCTGCAAACCAAGTTATATGTTCAAAAAATAATTTGCATTCAGTGAACTTAGTAGGTGGGAGAGGGGAGGAGAGAGAGAATTTTGTCCTCCCTTGTAAACTTAGACAAAAGTAAACTACTTCAGCATCTCCTCAGTTTTTGCATTCCTTCTCCTAATTTTTGCCATCTTGACTACACTTTGATGTTGCTTGGCCACATGTCACTGTTCTGATCTGTGAAATGTTGGCAGTTATGGCACTGTGGTTACACTTTAACCACTATGGTAACATCCTATGGAATCATAGGATTTGCCAGTGAAAAGTTCATCCCCGATAAATACTATTATAATTTATCTACATTCCCTCATATAATTTATCAGTCAGTCAGTCAGTTTTATTTACGGTCTTTGACCAAAATAGTTATATCATCAGTTTTAACTAATGAAACAAATTTGATTATTAATGTATGATTTGAGTTATGTGCTTTGCATTAATGTGGATGCAGGAGGTAAAATGATATTTTTTAAGAAAGCAAAGTTTCAAATTGTGGGTTTTAGAGAAGATTTAATTAAGAACTGTGCAAGATATCTCAGGAAAATGCAGAGAAGTTTCATTCAGATGTTCTATAACTGCTTGCCAGAGGAGTGTTCATTGCAGAACAAACTTCACTATTACTACTGAGAGAAATAATTACAAGCCATAGCAGTCAACAGAGATCTAATTTTCCATTATGATTCTTATGATTCACTGTTGCTCAGCACAGTACAGAAGCCACAAAGGGGTTTTTGGTGTGTGAAGGAGAGCAGTTTATTGAACTGGAAAAGGCAACACATTCTAGTCAATTTGCTGTTCTCCAGACCCAGACAGGCAGCTTTTATTCAGACACGGTGATTTGAATCCCATCTTTAAATGGTTAACCCAGAGCACGAATACACCTTGAATCTGAGCAATACTACATCACGCTCATTCATTGAAGCCAACCCAGCCTCTCTCATGAAATCCCAAATGTGTGTGTAAAGCAGCTCAAGCCCTGAAACATTTGAAGGTTGATCAGTTGACTTTGTACTGCATCTGGGGGGACCACTAGTTGCTGGCAAAGGCAAAGACAAAATCTGTGTGACCAGATAGGCAGAACCAACTGTGCATGTTTTATTATGCTTCTGATGTAGCTGTAGAACAGACTACATATTTTGCAGTGAGCAGAAATAGGTAACAGCACAGCTGGGAAGTGACTTGCTCCTGAATGGGACTTTCTTTGTTCTGTGCATTGTATTTACTCATTCCCTCTCTTCTCAGGAGTTTCAGTCGTGAATAATCGTGTTGAGAACACTTTGTGGGAAATAAGTGTGTGCATCTATATTAAAATAGTGTTCTTGTTTGAGACCAGCATGGTGGCCATTCATAAAATTGGGATGAAACATTCACAGTAGAGATCTGTAGTTTCTTCATAAATTGGTAATCTTAAAAATGCATCTGTAGTAGTGTTGGGAAAAAACAGTTTTTAAAAACAAAAACAGAACAAAGCTTTTTTTTAAAGCTGTTTTTGTTTTTTTCTTTTGGTTTAAACATTTGTTTTATTTTGTGTTAATATTTAGGACTACACCAATATAGGACTAAATCAGGAAATTAAATATGAAATGTAGTTCAGATGTTATGGCCGCTAGATTAAATAGTAATTGTTCTTTTAAAAGTGCTCTTTTAAAGCAAGCTGTTTTGATTGAACTATTGTTAATTGAAGGATTTGTTTTTGAATGGCATTTCTTGCATTATAAAATAAAGTGATTAAAAAATAAAGCAACTGATGCTGGATACTGGTCTAATAATGAACAATTGCCAATAAATTGTTAAAGAGTTTAAATTGCAACAGTCATTGTTGTTACAGTGAGAGGGTTGGAAAACAGAAATAATAGCCAGACTTTAAAAAAACTATGAATAATCAATTTAAAAAAGTTTTTTTTAAAAAAGGCTAATTTGGTTTAAACTGTGGTTTAAACCAGTCAACCCTGATCTCTGTAGTGATGAGCATGAATACACATAAGTCTCAATCCCATTGCCTTCATAGACCTTCTTTGTGGCTTCTCCTGCTCTTTCTTGTCTTTTCTGCAGCTGGTGAAGACCTTTCTTTTCCATCAAGCTTTTGGGAACTTATTTTTAACAAGAGAAGAGCTCTTTATAGTGCTCTGTCAAGAAAGCATATGTTAATATTGTATAAAAACAATGTAGTATTGCATATCAAGTTGTACATCTTTTTAAATTTTTTAATAAAAATTATTTTAAAAAACATTGCTTTAAAGTAAGACATTAAATTGTTTTAATGATGTTACTGTTTAATACTGTTCTCATCCCAATTTTGTGTATCTTAAGTGTCTTTATTGTAGTTTTTGGTATTTTGTGAGCTTCCCTGATATCCAGTCTGGAAGACAGATGGAATACAAATAATGTGATATGTTGATGGATATCAGGAAGCACTTTAATTCTACTTTTATCATTTTCATTGGTCTGCATGATTTCAACTGTAATTCTTGACATTGTCTTGAGTGAGTTACCAGTGTAATAGAATAGGTTTTCTTCCATGTTAGTACTTGTTATTAGTGGTTCCCCTGGAAAACAAGTAGAAATTTTGGGATCCTCCATGCTTTGGGACCATATATTTGGCATATACTGTATTCCTATGACTATGATATAGATAATCCACTTGGAAGGCTTTTCTCTGTCTATTGTTGCCAAGTGAAATATGGCTGATGGCTACGGATTCTTTTATTTTTTAAACATAAAACAATTATTATTGGGTTATTTCTCCCAGATTGGATGTGACCACAGTGTTGATTTCAATAAACTTAGAGAAATACTGGGGGTGATCCCATGGTCAAGAATACTAAAAGAGAAGGGAGTTCAAGATGGATGGGAGTTCCTCAAAAGGGAGATACTAAAGGGACAATTTCAGACAGTTCCAATGAGGAAGAAAAATGGGAGATGTCTCAAGAAACTGTTATGGATGACTAAAGAACTTTCAAATGAGCTAAGTTTTAAATGGAACATGTATAAAAAATGGAAAAATGGGGAAATCACCAAAGAGGAATTCAAACAAATAGCCAGCACATATAGGGATAAAGTCAGAAAAGCTAAAGCGCAAAATGAACTCAGGCTTGCTAGAGACGTTAAGAACAATAAAAAGGGCTTTTTTGGGTATGTCCGCAGCAAAAGGAAGAAGAAGGAAACAGTTGGGCCACTGCATGCAGAAGATGGCAAAATGCTCACAGGAGACAGAGAAAAGGCAGAATTGCTCAACACCTTCTTTGCTTCAGTCTTCTCAGGAAAGGCAAAGGGTGCCCAACCTAAGGATGATGGGGCAGAGGACAGAATAGGGGAATTTCAGCACAGAATAAGTAAAGAAACAGTACAGGAATACCTGGTTAATCTAAATGAATAAAAGTCTCCAGGACCAGATGAACTACATCCTAGGGTATTAAAAGAACTGGCAAATGTAATATCGGAACCAATGGCAATCATCTTTGAGAACTCCTGGAGAACAGGAGAAGTCCTTGCAGACTGGAGGAGGGCAAATGTTGTCCCAATCTTCAAAAAGGGGAAAAAAGAGGATCCCAACAATTATCATCCGGTTAGTCTGACATCAATACCAGGAAAGATTCTGGAGCAGATCATTAAGCAGAGAGTCTGTGAATATCTGGAAGATAATTCCATAATCACAAAAAGCCAACATGGGTTTCAGAGAAACAAGTCATGCCAGACAAATCTGATCTCTTTTTTTGATAAAATTACCAGCTTGGTAGATGAAGGGAATGCTGTGGATATTGTATATCTTGACTTCAGCAAGGCCTTTGACAAGGTTCCCCATGACATCCTTGCAAACAAGCTTGTAAAATGTGGACTAGACAAGATAACCGTTACATGGATTTGTAACTGGTTGACTGACCGAACCCAAAGGGTGCTCAACAATGGTTCCTTTTCATCCTGGAAAGAAGTGACAAGTGGGGTGCCACAGGGTTCTGTCCTGGGCCCAGTGCTATTCAACATCTTTATTAATGACTTGGATGACAGTATTGAGAGCCTAGTTATCAAATTTGCAGATGACACCAAATTGGGAGGAGTAGCTAATACCCCAAAGGATAGGATCAAAATTTAAAATGACCTGAATAGGCTAGAAAGCTGGGCCAAAGCTCACAAAATGAAATTCAATGCAGAGAAATGTAAGGTCCTACACGTAGGGTGGAAAAATGAAATGCACAGATATAGGATGGGGGACACCTGGCTGAATGAAACTATGTGTGAAGGGGATCTAGGAGTCCAAGTAGACCATAAGCTGAACATGAGTCAACAGTGTGATGCAGCAGCTAAAAAGGCCAATGCAATTTTAGGTTGCATCAATAGAAGTATAGTGTCTAGATCAAGGGAAGTAATAGTGCCACTCTATTCTGCTTTGGTCAGGCCCCACCTGGAATACTGTGTCCAGTTCTGGGCACCACAATTCAAAAAGGATGTGGAGAAACTGGAGCGGGTCCAAAGGAGGGCGACTAAAATGGTGAAGGGTCTGGAAACCTTGCCCTATGAAGAACGCCTTAGGGAGCTGGGGATGTTTAGCCTGGAGAAGAGAAGGTTAAGAGATGATATGATAGCCCTGTTTAAATACTTGAAGGGATGTCACATTGAGGAGGGAGCAAGCTTGTTTTCTGCTGCTCCAGAGAACAGGACTCGGAACAATGGATGCAAACTGCAGGAAAAAAGATTTCACCTCAACATTAGGAGGAACTTCCTGACAGTAAGGGCTGTTCGACAGTGGAACACACTCCCTCGGAGGGTGGTGGAGTCTCCTTCCTTGGAGGTTTTTAAGCAGAGGCTGGATGGCCATCTGTCGGGTATGCTTTGATTGGGAGTTCCTGCACAGCAGGGGGTTGGACTGGATGGCCCTTGTGGTCTCTTCCAACTCTAAATTTCTATGATTCTATGAAAAATTTCTATGATTCTATGATTCTTTTATAATATGTATGTTACAGTTGGGGCTCATTCCTGCTCAAACCTGCTCGTATTTGGCACTATTTTTCAAGGGGTTCTTTTGAGAAGAACTGAATCACAAGCATGCTAAACAAGTGGGAATACCTTCAGATCAGAATCACACCTGACTGGAGTGGAGGGACTATGGCAGAAGGCAGGCGGTGTTACCCATTCAGCCTTCAGCTGCTTGAAATCTACCAATTTTTTTTAAATTTTTTTTTTTTTAGCATTGCTGGACTGGGACTCTGGAGACTAGTGTTTGAATTCCAGACCAGCCATATAAAACTAGAGGGCAACCTTGAGCTAGTCACACTCTCTCAGCCTCAGAGGATGGCCATGGCAAAGAAACATGACTAGAAAACCCTGTGATAACAACTTGAAGGTACACAATAAAAAACAACAACTATCTCTCCCTCTCTCCTTCTCAGATGCCAATTCTCCCACTCTCTCTTCTCCCCTTGCATAGTTCTCCTTTGCAAAAGGAAAGTTTTCCCTCTTCTTCCTCTTCTTCCCTGCCAGAAGGAAGGAAGGAATGAAGGGTGAACTAACTGCTGAAAAGGAGACAAGGCACAGCAAAATATAGGACATTAAAGACAAACGGAGGACACGACAAAAGGATGGCAAAGGCAAGCCCCTCATCATCTTGCAGAAGCAGCAAAGTGAGCAAGGGCTTTCCTATAATGAGCAAGGGCTTTGCTATCATGGCCACATGGCTATGAGACTAAAAAGTGAACAGAAATAAAAACAGTTGATGGGGGGAGGCACCACAAAGGACCCCCATGTAGCTGACATTATGGCTGGCTGTGTTGCCAAAATTATGGCTGGCCACATCACCAATGATGTGGTGATGCAATCAGCTTGACTGACAAAAAAAAAGGGGGGGGATGTTGTGGTGCAAATATAAGTGGGGATGACAGTGGGGTTCAAAAAATCCCCGAAACCAAAAGATCCTGTTTCACAGTGGGAACGACGCCACAGTGGAATGAAATGAATAATCCGGATTGTAACTTCATTGCAAACTGGTTTAAATGGTAAGTGGGAACGATGCCTTGAATAGGCAGGGTGATGAAATGCAGCTTTGACTCTTTTGCCAATTGGGAACCATTCTGCTTCTCCATGCTCTGTTCTGACAGTAGCCTCTTGTCTTACTCAACTTATATGCAGAACATATTATAAGAAAAGCAGGCTTAGACACAGAAGAAGGAAAGGTGAAAACAGGAGGAAGGAATATCAACAATCTGAGATATGTGGACGACACCATAATACAAGCAGAAAACCTCACAGCAGAAAACTTCGAACAACTAAACTAGACAATGAGGAGATAGAAATAGCAAAGGAATTCTCATATCTGGGATCAAACATTGATAGGTATTGGGACTGCATCCAGGAAATCAGAAGAAGATTAAGAGTGGGGAGGGCAGCTATGAAAGAACTAGAAAAGATTCTAAAATGAAAATATATACAACTCATTGCAAAAGTTAGAATCATACAAGCCACTTTATTCCCTGTTATCATGTATGGATGTGAGAGCTGGACATTTAAGTGAGAAGATAGGAAGAAAATAATTCATTTGAGATGTGGTGCTGGAGAAGAGTGCTGATGATTTCACGGACAGTCAAAAAGACAAACAAATGGGTCCTTGAGCAGGCCAAGCAAGAAATCTTTCTGGAAGCCAAGATAAAAAAAACAAAACAAAAACAACAACTTAGGCTGGTGTACCTTGGACACATTATGAGAAGGCATTATTCATTGGAAAAAACAATAATGCTAGGTAAGGTGGAGGGAAGTAGAAAGAGAGGAAGGCCTCATGCTAGATGGATGGACTCTATTAAATAGATCATGAGTATGAGTTTGCAGGAGTTGGGCAGAGCAGTGGAGGACAGGGGTCTTGGAGATGTCTCATCAGCAGGATCGCCATGGGTCAAGATTGACACGATGGCAGGTAACAACAGCAATAAATGTTTCAGTTGCTGTGTATTTTTATAATCCACTCAATATCTTTTATCCTTCCTGCTTCCTACTCCTTTCTTTTGGCAAACAGCTGTAACATGGTGGCAAGCCTTAAGCTTTGCACATAGAGGATGCTTTTTTTTTTTGTTTTGTTTTTGCATTTTGATGGATATTTAGTTCATCCCACCTTTCTTTTCGTACAGGATCCAAGCCAGCTTTCATTGGTTCCCCCCTTCTATAGGCAGTTTTTATTTGTCATCTGTTTTAATATGTGTAACATATCTGGAGTGCCTATTTCAGGCAAAAGGTGTGATATAACTTAAATCATCATCATATTTATAGGAATCCTTAACATTTCTAGGTGGCTTTTGGAAATTCCCATGAAAATGCAATTTCCAAAACTGCATATTTGGTATCATCTGGCATGGGTTAAGGGCAGGAAAGGCATACGTAGTCCTCCAAATATTTTTGGACTACATCTACCCACATTCTTTACCGTTGGCTATACTGCTGAAGGCTGACAAAAATTGCAGTCCAACAATATGTTTGGTGTGGATGATGCTAAGCTCAAGTCATGTGTGATATGATTTAGTAAAAGGCAGCATTAGATGCTCTTACATTGTTGGTTCTAAATTTGAATCTCTATAAGTCCCTTAAATATTTTTTAAAAATCAAAATAATACTTTTTAATGAGATGGGTGGTAAGTTGCATAGAATTACAAGGACTTAAGTGTTATTAGAAGTGGAAAATGTAGAGGTCTGATGTAAACATATCTGTACAGGTTGAATTCTATACAGATTTATCCAGAATTTTGAAATCCAAAATACTCGAAAAACCAAAACTTTTATCATGGGTGGTTGAGAATGTGACACCTTTCTTTTCTTTTCTTTTCTTTTTTGGAATATATTCTGAATTTTATTTTCAATCCAAATTTAGACTTTCTGATGGTTCAGAACTTTGTTTCATGCACAAAATTATTAAAAAAATATTGTGCATAGAATTCCCTTTAGGCTATGTGTATAAGGTGTTTGTGTTTACACTTGGGTCCCATCTCCAAGATATCTCATTATGTACGTATATGCAAATAAAGGTATTCCAAAATCCAAGAAACCCCAAACTCCAAAATATCTTTGGTCTTAGGCATTTTTGATAATGGAGAGTCAACCTGTACCTGAAAATACAGCCCTTCATTTAAGGCCATACTATTTCCTTTGAATTAAGAAATGCTGTTGAATTGGATCTGTTATTGCTTTCTTCATGTGCCAGCCACTGTTTTATGATGAATATACAAGTATGAATTTGCTGTGATTCTCCAGGATAATCTGAAAGGAGTTTTAACAGTCCGCATTCTGAAATATTAGCAAAATACTATCAGATTATATTTGCTCAGCCTCTAGTTATTAATAGATTTTGTGTATATGAATCTCAGAAGTTGATTCCCAACCAATACAAATATTTTTCAGTATTTAAACTCTAAATGCTTCAGTTTTAGTTGCAGAAATCTCAAATTGTTCCCATGTAGCACCATATGAATCTATATTGTATTCATTTCATGAACACTAGTACACATGCAAGTTACAGTGAGGCATTACATCTGGACAAAGAAAAATGGAAGCTTTTAAACAATGTGCTTTTTTTTTTTTTAAAAAAAAAGATGCAATAACATTTGTTGTGTGTGACTGTTGAAGTAGCATGTCTAGGTTTAAAATATATTTTGTGTTCATTGGATGTAAAGTGGTGAGGCAAAATATTAAAGCATGAGGGACTTTGGAGTGTTCTGTGCACCTCCTCCCCAAAAGAACATGATTAAGGGGAGAGTGTCAGTTGTGACTTGTATTTTTCTGCTATTGTCAGCTTGTGTCACAACCTTAACATTATTAAAATGTATTTTTAAAAATTCAGTATTCACATTCAGGTGTTCGAACCATAATTTCTGTTAGTAAAAGTGACATTTTTTAAAGTTCATTATTTTTTCACACTGAAATCTTGGGCTCTTTGCTTCAAAAACTAAAAAAAAATTAGACATTAAATAATAAAACAGAGGTGTCCTCAGGCTAACGGGAACCATAGTGCTTTGTCATTTTAATACCTGAATGCTTGGGATGAAGGGTTTGATAATACCTGGGTCATGTAACCTGGCTGGTTAAGAATTATAGCCATCAGAATCTTTACCTTTTACTGAATTTCTACAGACTTTGGCATTTGTCATTTTTGTCAGCATTTTTGCCTGGAGATGCACTATGGAGCTCTGTTTTAAATTTTGAGGACCCCAGAACTTTGAAGAACCCATCCATGAACTTCTAACATACTTACAGACATAGGAATGCCACAAAGTAAGAAAATAAACCTGAAGTTGAAGTAATCTCTCTCTCTCTCTCTCTGGCTTTTCTTCACTAACAAAGATTCAGGAAGGACTCATCTCACACTTTCTACAAGTGTGCTGATGACTAAAAAGACCAATCTGAATTAGACAAATCCGGTTGCAGAGAGCACAGCAAAAAGTCTCCTTGGGTAATGTTTCCAAGTTTTGGTTCTTTCTGCATTGTCGTTCCTCTTCGAGACTTGTTCAGCATGAGTTCTCAAAAGAGGGTGCAGCTTGTGAATAGTGTGTCTCCATGCCTCCTGATGTGAGGCCAGGGCAGACCATTGTTGGTGATCAATTTGGCCAGGCTTGAGATGTTGTTTCAGGGAGTCCCTGTATCTCTTACACTGACCTGTGACGAGTTCAACGTAGAGTACTATTTTTGGGAGGTGATGGTCCTGCATCCTAGAAACATGCCCTGCCCAGCGCAGCTGCGTTTTCAATAGCATGGCCTCAATGCTGGTGATTCCTGCTTGCTCAAGGACAGCAACATTCGTCACATAATCAGTTCAGTGTATATTTAGGATTGTGCATATACAACACTGATGAAAGCGTTTGAGTTATCGTAGCTGTTGGCGATAGATGACCCATGGTTCAGACCCATAGAGTAGAATAGTACTATGTCAATGGAAATATGATGGCTCCAATATTCTGATTCTGTGCATGTTCAGCAGGAGGTTTAATTGGAATATGTGTGTGTGTATGCCTTCCTGTGTCCCACCAGTGGGGTCAACACATTGTGTCAGGACATGGGCAAGGGTCTTCTCAGCTGTGACAACCTGGTTGGGCAACTGATTCATGAATGGGGAAGACTAGAGAATATGATCACTCGGGTGTCCAGTTAGCCCCAACATTGATTTTCTTTTGGTGCCAAGTAAAAATATGACTTTATTCAACCATTTGTGGCTTAACTGATTTATTCCAAAATGTCCATGCACATGGCTTTAAAATGGTTTAACTTTTAAAACTCGTTTTAACTTGTTAAATTGTTTAATATGTTTTAGTCTGTTCAAATTATTTTTATTATATAAATTGCTTTCATTGCCTTCAATCAGTATGCCACCTTGGCACTGTCTAATATGATTTAGGATACACATATGTACATTTCAACATCTAACAAACAAACAAACAAGATGCAAGGCACAGATGCTGGCGAAACGTCAGAAAGGAACTCTTCTAGAACATGGCCACATGGCCCGAAAGCTCCACAAAAAACTATGGATGCCAGCCATGAAAGTCTTCGACTCCACAAACAAACAATTGTAGGAAAACTGCAGGATGCCCAAATCTTTATTGGCCACAGAGAATCAATGAAGATGAAACTTCCATTCAGGTCAGACTTTGGCAATAATGTGCAAAAAGTAATATTGCTATTCCTTAATTTTTCTTTAAGCAATGAGGGACAACACTGTTAATTTAAAGTGTTTTCTTAAAGCCAAGTCAAATGTTGCTAGTGTTTGACTGTATTTTTCCCACTTTAGTGATTTTTACAGAAAAAAGAACACTGAAGGCATTTCCAGTTCAACAAAGGTTCCCCCTGGAGGATGGAGAAAAATAGGTGAACTTATTAATTTCATTTGCAACCACCAGTGTTACTTCCAAAATGGTTCAGAACGTCCTCCAGTCCAATTTAGTGAACAGATGAGATACAAGAAAAAGGGAATATTTGTGAATATTGCTTCCCCTAATGCTGTCCTTGGAATCCTGCTAACATAAACTCTGGATTGAATGCCATAAATAACAACAGTGAAAGCAATTGGATAGTAGCAATGCTTTGAAATATCAAATTGTGTTGTTTCATGAGAATCTGAATAGAGGGCGTTGGAGTTGAGGTTTGCATTTTGCAAGTTTAGTTAGACCATTGTTGTTGTTGTTTCTTAAAGTCATTTTCAACTCATGGCCACCCTAAGGTAATATATCATGGCTTTTTCTGAGACTGGAAGTGTGTGGTCACCCAGTGAGTTTCCACGTTGGAGCAGGGAATTGAACTCTAACCTCCAGAGTTGTAGTCCAATGCTCAAACCATTACACCACACTGGCTCTTAGCTAGACCTTTAAAGAGGCCCTTATTTGCATAAGGGAGATTGAAATTGTTATATTCTTTTCATATCCTGTAGTCATCATCATCCATGAACCAGTTGCCTGACACAAGCCTATTTAAAAATGATGGTGCCTGTTAAAAGATGTTGCATAGCTTTGTAGCTAACAACTTGGTCCTGTGTCTAGTTATGTCAAGTGTGTTCAGCTCCAGCACACAGATAGGAATTCCCTCATTATAGAGGCCCATCTCAGACTGCACTTTTAGATGTTTCACTGGCAGGCAGGTGTTAGGTAACTAATAGCCAAGGATAAGTATATAGGGGTTGTGTGTACATGTGTTTAAAGCTATTGATTTCCCATTGTATTTGGAAGCATTTTGAAGTGGCTGTTGAAAGCCATGCTGTGTCCAGTGGGGATGGACTCATAAAAATGAAAATAGGAAATGCAGGAAATAATGCTCCTGTAATCAAAATCATCCTTGTGTGCTAGGTAAACATGTATTTAAGATCATGTGAGTGTATATTAAGGATTAGCAACTTCAGACACTGAGACACTTAAAAAGGAGCCATTGAAAAAGATTTTGGCAAGCAGAGTGTGAGGTCTGCACTTGGTTTGGCCTTCTTTCTACAGTGGCTTATTTGGAACCTGATTTCTTGATTTTCCCAAGAAGATGTTTTACTCTATTGTGTGCTTTCCAATATGGACCATAAAAGCTCAAATTAAGTCCATGCTATATGGCAGACCATATGAACCTGTCAAGAATCTGAGGCCTTCAGGAGAAGCCCTTCTTTTAGTCCCATCATCTTCATCAGTATGGTCAGTGGGCACACAAGAAAAAGCCTTCTCAGTGGCTGCTCCTAGACTCTGGAACTCACCCCCCCCCCCAGGAAAGCAAGAATGGCTCCCTTTTTGCTGACTTTCCTTCAGCAGGTAAATATTATTATTAATTCAATTCTCTTTCAATGCTGAATTTATGTTTTTAACTTTATTGCAATAGTTTTAATTTCTGAGCTGCCTTAAGTACCAGTTTTGGGAGAAAATCAGGAAGATAATAAATATGCTAACAACTGCAACACAAACACAAACACAGACAGATTTTTGAAGGAAATAAATCACAATGGTACCTGTCCTAAAAAAGGGGGCCATCCCAAATGCAAACTTACCCTGTCACCTATCTGAGAGTGTTTCTATGTTGTAGAAGTAATGCAGTTTGACTTCATTATAACTGCCATGGCACCAGCACTCTTTGACAGCACAAGCTAAATACCTTGTAAAACTACAAATCCCAGGATTCCATAGGATGGGGCTACAGCACCATCCTTTGGACAACTTTTGTCAGAATTTAAATGGGAGGGAGCAGTGTGATCTGCTTTGAAACTCTCAAAGCAATAAACAAACAATGGATTTGCATTACATATGAACCACTCTTGTGGAACAGTTAGTCTGAAAAATAATGATTATCTGAGGATAAGCATATCTTCTAGGATTTTTCTATTGTTCTTATACATTCTCTCCTAAGACAACTCTTACATCTTAATCAAATCATGCATGGGGCTCCCACCCATACAATTTCTGATACATTTTACATGTATATTTTTCTCTTTCTCATCTACATGATAAACAGGATCCAACTTTTCATAGAATGATTTGTGTATATCTTGACTACTGCTGCTATCTTATACACTTTTACCTGGAAATATGCCTCATTGAGGAAATAAGCCTCATTGAACTTGGTGGATTTTTAATGAACGCCATGTATTTGCCCTGATGGCCTATCAACTAGGAAAAATGACTTAAACTCTATACACACTGTAGCATTTTTGATACTATTTCTTTTGCAGATGCATTCTATTGACCATCTGAATCAGTTGAGTGAAAGAGGATTTTGTAACCTCATCATCTTGTGATGACCTCTTGGGATTTGGATCAGTTTCCCTCATTTTAGAGAGGTCTTCCTTCTCTGGATTGATGCACAATGTCCACTGAACAAATGAAATGTTCTGGCAAGGCTAATGTTTCTGAGTAGAGGGAAAGGGGGATAAGTATGAGTGAAACAATGTTTATTTCATCAACTTATACATTTTCTTTTCTTGAATGACTATGTTTTTTGTCAGGAGAAGCTGGATTATGGGGTATTAGCAATGAAGCAGAACTTGCAAAGAAATGTTCTTGTATACTAAGGCCTTTTCCCCCCAAGAGAACATGTCTGCCTTCACTTTGTGCCTTTTTCATAGCTTAGTGATTAAATACTTCTGATGTGAGGCATGTGAGATTTCACTCGATCTTGAGTTGCACTCATCCTTAAACTGGATGTGTTTTATCCAGTGATGTAGAGACATAGTGGAAGAACCAGAAGGAGAAAACTGTGTAATTATGTCCTTTTAGGCAGCGCATATAATGGAAGCAAGTTTTATATTTACTTCTTTAAGCTTTTCTTATCTGGTGCACACAATGATATCTTTTTATCCACAACTGACACCACAGGGCTCCATTAACGTATGTGTCTTGTGAACAGCTGTATCAAAACATCTTAAATGCCTTTAATATAAATACAGAAGAACTCTGTGTTCCAATTATCCAAATAACATGACGGCTTTCCCTCCCTCTTCCTTCCCACATTGACTACTCTGAAGTGGTAGGTTGTCCAGCACTTAGATAAACAATGAAACTAATTGGAATGCTATAAAAAAGATTATTGTATAATAAGAGGATCAGGGAACATTGCCAGCATACTGAGATGAAAAGAAAGCTGTCTGGAAAATAAAATCTCTTACGCAAACAAATATACACACATTTATCTCTCTCTCTCTCTCTCTCTCTCTCTCTCTCTCTCTCTCACACACACACACACTTGTATTTTACACTAGATTTGCATCACAACAGCAATCCCAATTGGAATGTTTTATGTTTTCAGGGAATTTTATTTACTCTGGCAATAGCACTGGTAAAACAAAACCAACTCCTCCTTTTTATAGGGGGAAGATGTCATGCAGAGAATATGGTGGGATATTCTGGTTTGCTTAAATGTGACTCTGTTCCCAGAACAGAATCTGAACAAGCTAAAGTTTCAACTTCAACAAGACCTGTGTTTCTGCCCTTGACCATTGGATTGGATTGGATTTCATTGAACTGCAGTAGGGGGCAGTTCCGACCCCTGCAGTGAGATCTAGTGTTATATTTGGGGCTGAATATCAGCTAAACATATAAGCTTATCACATGGCACTCTGAGGAATGGGAACTGAATGGAATGGAAGGGAACAGAATGGGGGGGGGGGGGAAGTGTGTTACTTCATGGGAGAATGCCGCTGGTGCCACCGGGAGTCCCCAATCTGTTCCCCAGCTGTTCCAAGCAGCTTATTTTTGAAGGACAGCTCAAAACCATCCTTCAAAATCGGCTGCTGTGGAAAGGCTAGGGAATGGATTGGGGATTCCCAGTGGCATTGGCGGCATTCTCCCATGCAATAACATACGTTTTCCTCCATTCCGTTCTCTTCCTTTCCGTTCCATTCCCGTTCCTCAGAGTGCTGTGCGATAAGCTTAATATACTGAGAAGTAAGAGGAAATCCACATCTGATTTATACCTTTGTGTATTTCATGATTTTGGCTAATGGGTAATAATGTTAGGGTGTGGGGGTGTCATTGTGTTTGCATAAAAATCCTTCGTCTTTAAGAGTTTTTGCATATTTTTGTTAATTTCTGTGCATCATTGTATCACTGAAATAAAGGTAAAGGTAAAGGTAGTCCCTTGACATGAATGTTTAGCCGTAACTGACTGTAGGGGACAGTGCTCATCTCCATTACTAAGCTGAAGAGCTAGCATTGTCCAAGGGCTACTCTGGTGGTCATGTGGCCAGCATGACTGCACTGAATGCTGTTACTTTCCCGACACAGTGGTATCTATTTATCTACTTGCATTTGCATGCTTTTGAACTGCTAGGTTGGCAGAAACTGCTAGGTTGGCAGTGACAAGGCCCCATCATGTAATACCCAGGCCTTGAACTGCCAACTTTCTGATCTTCAGTTGTCAGTCTTGGCACCCTAGTGGCGTAGCAGAACAATGTGGAGGTGACAGCATGAGTGGTGAGGCAGAGAGAAGGACCCCCCCTGAAGATTTTATAGCCCTAAGACATAAGTCTTGGACTATAGGACTTTGGAGACCAGGGTTCAAATCTCAGCTTGGCCATGTAAATCCATGTAAATTCACACTCCCTCAGCCTCATAAGAAGGCAAGGGCAAACCTCCTCTGAGCAAATCATGCCAAGAAAACCCCATGATAGCTTCACCTTAGGGTTGTTATCCCATTGCTTGTGAGAAACAAACTGTGATATAGCAAGAGAAAAGGACAGCTTTGTAAGTCTATTTTGGGATTATGTCCCTCAACTTCAAAACTTTATCAACATTAGATTTATAAGCTGGTTACAGACGTTTGCCACCTTGTGACTGAATATGATACTGCATATGTCAAACACATGGGCACATTAAATTTAATTTAAAAACTTATTTAAGCATTCACCTCTATGATCTGCTTAGTACATATGCCAATGAATTCAGTGTATAGAATTGTTACTCTTGAAGTGATGACTTAGGCAGACAAAAACACGCTGTTTAAAAATTATTACAAGGCATCTATTAAAATATTTATAGAGTACTCTTCTATCAAATTATGTTGTTGTTGTTGTTGTTGTTGTTGTTGTATGCCTTCACATTGTTTTTGACCTATGGTGATCCTAAGGCAAACCTATCAGAGTTTTCTTGGCAAGATGAGTTTAGAGGGGGTTTGCCTTCCTCTGAGGCTGAAAGAGTGTGATATTTGCCCAAGGTCACCCAGTAGGTTTCCATAGCCAAGTGGGGATTCAAACTCTGGTCTCCAGAGTTGTAGTCCAGCTCTAAGACCCCACTACAGAACAGAACAGAAAACAGCAAGTAAAACCAGTTATCAGTGGTTTCAGTTTAAAACAAACAAAAACTAGGTCTTAAAAGTCAAATGCTTAGCTAAAAAGGTAAGTCTTCAGCCTTTCCAAGAGGACAGGAAAAAGCTAGTCCTGACCCCTACTGGAAGGAGGTTCCATAATGTAGGAATGATGGTAATGAAAGACTTGCTGTGAGCTGTCAGTGTTCATATCGGTGGTCCCAAATACTGAGCTTTAACTGCCTGGTTCAGTGCTAGGGAATTATGGGAACTTTAGTGTTTTGTGGCATCAGAGCTCTCTGACAGAGAAGGCTAAATATCTCACAAAACTACAGTTCCCAGAATTCCCTAGCATTGAACCAGGGCAGTTAAAGCAGTCTCAAACTGGATTATTTTGGCAGTGTGTTTTGGACCTATGATGTTTCCATTTCTTCCAGACTTGATCATTGTAGGCAAATTGAATAATTCTGACTCATGTAAAAAATATGGCATACCCAAAGTGATGGGCGATCTCTGTTAGTAATTTAAAAACACTGCTATTAACACCATGGCCTGAGGAACAATCTCACATGATATTTGCAAAGAAGCCAACGTAACCTCTCCAGTGATCGGCTTCTGCATCCAATGGACCAAAGGAAGGGAACCCACTGGAGTGTTACCCTGAAGAAACACTTACCATATGTTTGAAGAGGGATCTGCACTGTCATAAAGTGTGGGCAGAAGAAGTTATTCTTCTTGCTGATGTCTAGACAAAGATTGCCCAGTAGGGCAAATGAAGTCATCTCCATTCCATGGCTATGAGCAGAGAAGGGACAATGAAAAGACCAAGGAAAGAAAATCCTCAAGTGGGTCAAGCAAGGCATACTAAGTGACAAAGCAAACAATGGAAGATTGGATGTGGGGAATTAACCATTTCTTCTTTGGCTTCTCCCAGAAGTAGTCAACCTTCATTTCCTTCAAACTTCATTTTTTTTCCCTTTTGTGAAAGGGCATGGAATGATCCTAGTCAAAACCCCACTTAGCTCCAACTGGCTGGCTTTAATCAACCAAGATGAAAAAGGGCCCGGAATACATGTTATGGCTGTCACAAGTCCAAGCAACCTGTCAGCATTCTCAAGAATGAACCAAGGGAAATATTGCAAGCGGTTGCGACAAGCAGTTGTTTCTGACACTACTGGTTCAGTTTGTGCCCTAATGGCCCTGTCTATGTCAGCCCAGATATGAACAAAGGATCTAGCAAAGACATTACAGTGAGCAGCTGTTTTATCTTTGGGAAGTACCACCCTACCACCTTAGGGTTCAGTAACCCCTTCATCACCAAAAAGGGCTTGAGGGGTGTGAGTGTGATGATGCAGTGTGCCATAAAAAATTGTTTCTTCAAGGCTGTTAGCATCACCCTTTGCCTGCAAACATGTTTTAAGGTGTGGTCATTAGGATTCAGAGCTGGAAGTTACTACTTAAAATAATTAGTTACTTTTAGTCATTTAATCATTACTTGAAGGATTGTATTCTCAGTTACGAACCAGTCCGTGCTCTGAGATCTGCTTGGGAGACTCTTGTCTCTTTCCCACCTGCCTCACAAGTACATCTGATGAGAACACTCTCCCAACTTTCCTTTCGCAGACAAGCAAAGACTTTTCTATTTCAACAGGCGTTTGAACAGTGATGATATAACACTGATCTTACCAATGTGCCAGATATTGCTAATTGCTGTGCTGGTGTTTGTGTGTTTTAATTTATGTTTTAACTTGCTTTTATTTTTTATGATGGTTTAATTTTTTTTTTAATTTTGGTATTTTGTGGATTATTTTACAATGTTGTTTAATTGTTGCTTTGAGTTTCCCAATGTAGGGAAAAGGTGTTATAGAAATTAATTAATTAATTAATTAAATTCTCTTCACCAATAATGCAGTTATAGTTCCATTGCACTATAAGTGTAAGTTAACAAAGGATGTCTTCACTATTTTGAGGTGTAACTATAACTATTTGTATTACTTTTCTAGTTCTGGAAGTGTGGCCTCATTAAATGGAGGAGGAGACATATCACCTAGTTGGAATACTAGCTTATGTTCCTGTCTTGTGTGCTGCTCTGTTGTGAGACATGAAATGGACAGGAGAAGAGTGTATATTCTACCACAAACAAGCCATCCGGGATACATTGATGATGTTTTTAGAATACTAACTAAAAGTGATACTTTAGCTGTTTTTGAGATACAAGAAGGCAGAGTTTCCTTTTCACATGTTGTACCTTTCATAGTAAATACTTTGGGGCCCCTTGGATCTATAGCAGCAATCAATTACTTTTTAAAAGTAACTTTCCAAGAAGATTCAGTATGGATTTTCCACTCCTGGCTTTCAAGTCCTCTGTCAACATGCTTCAAGTCCCACAGTTCCTTAGTAAATCAAGAAGGTTTAGCAAAGAGCAGGAAGCCTTTCTCCCAATTGTTAGAATCCTGCTCTGTGTAAGAAAATCAAGCCAGCATATTACTATGATAAGAATTTTCTTAAAAATATAAAACATGACATAGATATTTTCCTTTTAAAGGTGGCAGTAGCTCCCTTCCCCCTTTGGTTAAACCATTCTTCAGTTTCTGAAAAAAAAGCGTTTGCCCTGGGGTTTTGGTAACATGCTCACTTATTTAAATTTGATGAACTAATTAATCAATTAATTGCTTAAAAGGCAGATGTTTAAGCAACTAAAAATTCTTTTAATCAGCCAATAGCCCTATTTGTCACTATTGCCGGTATGCTCACTGGATAATTGGAAATATTCAGCCAGCCTTCATGTATAAAACACTTTAATACTCAGTGCTTCTCTACAGGAACTAACCAGAGAACACTGTATAAAAAGGATTTATTTTGTCTCTCTTCTCCTCTCCCACCCCCAAAGTGACGTGTCTCATTCACTTTCAATCTAAACCTGTAAGTGCAATTTAAATGTATTTTATAGCAACAATTTGGCCCAATCTTGTGCTGTAATAAAAAATGCTTTGTTGGTTACTGCTCCCAAAGGGCTTCTGATGGAGTGCAGTGTGTTATGTAAGGCCTCACCCTGCAGTCCTTAGGAAGAACTATCTCACTTTCTGTTGTGATCCTAGGCTGCAATGAATTAACAGAAGTTTCCTCCAAAGAGGTTGGCTACAACTTCACTGAAATGTGTGGCTGTTTGGAGCCCTAGGGAAGCCTCATAAAAAAGAGGATAGGGCTCCTGTACCTTTAAGAGTGGCACTGAAGAGGGAATCAGCAGTTATCACTTTTCATGTTTTTTTTTTTTTTACACATTAAAAGTACAAGTGCTCTGGCTATTTTTCCATTTGGTCACCCTAAGCCCCTTTGCACAAGTGTGGGAGAGAAGTAGGCTTGCCTTCAAGATTACCACACTAGGGTAAAAAGTGGAACAGTAGCAGTATTATCACATGTATGGATGAAGATTATCACATGATGTTGAGAATGTCCCGTGATCAGCACACATGCAACCTGTTACTGTTGTGCAACTTTGCATTAACGGAGAACTCCCATTAATAAGCTGCCAATGTCACTCCAGTTCTGGATGTGCGCAAGCATGGAAGCAGATTTCACTACAGTTGTGCTATAACATGTTCCATGAGATCTAACTGTCATGGTAACTAGTCATGTACAAACCCATGAAAATACAAATTGGGTTTCCTGTATTGAAAGCGCATGCATGTGACCAAACAATACCATTTTAGCAAACATGGAGAACAGTCGCCTCCCAACTCCAAGCCGTCTTGGATGAAACTGATTATCTAAATCCATTTCAAATGAGCTTCAGGACAGGACATGGAGTTGAGACTGCCATGGTAGCTCTGACCAATGACCTCTGCCTGAGCATCGATAGGGGTTATGTGACCCTTCTGGTGCTCTTGGATCTCTCCGCGGCCTTTGACACTGTGGATCATTGCATCCTTTTGGGTCGGCTGAGGGAGTTGGGGATTGGAGGCACCACACTCCGTTGGTTCCGGTCCTTTCTCTCCAGTAGATCCCAAAGGGTAAGGCTCGGGGACAGTTGCTCTTCAAAGATCAAGCTTAATTGTGGCATCCCTCAGGGCACCATCCTGTCCTCGATGCTGTTTAATATCTATATGAAGCCGCTGGGTGAGATCATTTGGAGGCATGGAGCTCAGTGTCTTCAGTACGCTGACGACACTCAGATATACCTCTCCGTGACAAGATCGTCAGCTCAGACTTCAGATGGTGTCTCTCCTCTCAATGACTGTCTTGGGGCAGTAATGGATTGGATGAGGGAAAACAGGTTGAAGCTTAATCCAGACAAAACAGAGGTACTAACTGTTACAGGACCGAAGCCAGGTTTGGGAATACATCTCCTGATCCTAGATGGAGTCACACTCTCCTCAAAGGACTCTGTTCGCAGTCTGGGGGTACTCCTAGACTCGTCGCTTCACATGACTAGTCAGGTGAACGTGACGATCAGGAGTGCCTGCTATCATCTTTGGCTGATACACTAGTTGGGCCCTTTCCTGGATCCAAAGGACCTGGAGTCTATGGTACATGCTTTGGTAACCTCACAATTGGATTTCTGTAATGCACTCTACATGGGGCTACCCTTGTGCTTAACCTGGAAACTTCAATTAGTTCAGAAAATGGCAGCCAGGCTTATCACAGGAACATCGAGGAGAGAGCACGTAACACTGGTGCTCAAGTCTCCACTGGCTGCTGATTAGTTTCTGGGCACAGTACAAGGTGTTGATTTTAACCTTTAAAGCCCTACATGGCTTGGTTCCATCTTATCTGAGGGACTGCCTCTTCCCACATGAGCCGCCCCCCCCCCCCCGCACACTCCGGTCCTCTGGGAGGAATCTGCTGCAGCCAATGAAAACTAGGCTGTCGCAGACCTCCCAGAGGACCTTCTCTGCCGCCACTCCCAGACTATGGAATGGCCTGCCAGATAAGATGCGTCTTATTACACCTCTTGGTTGCTTTAAAAAAGCCATAAAGACGCATCTCTTCAGGCAGGCCTTCCCAGAAAGTCCTTAACTCCCGGCTCTGTTAGTGGGTCAAGCTCTCCCCTCAATTTTTAACATCTCAACCCCTGACGCCCATGCAATCTGACTGTTGTTTTATGCTGTGAGAATTTTAATTATGTTGTTTTTAACTTTGATGTTAGTTTAATCTAATTTTAAGGGGTGGGTGGTTTGGCATGGGTCTTTGTAAATTTTACCTTGTATTTTTAATTGTTGTAACCCACTCTGGTTGGTTGACAGAGGAGTGGGCTATAAATAAAATAAACAACAACAACAACAATAATAATAATTACATGCTTCACATAAATAGCATTTCTCCTGCTCGCATTTGTGGGTTGTTAGTTTTGCAAGATTGCCAGGATGCACAGAATGAAATGTTTAAAATGTGATATTACAAGATCACGATAGTAGTACTAATGATCTCAGTGTGATAATCTCTTAAGTCTCAAGTGTCCTTAGTCAAATCTGCACTGCAGAAATAATACAGTTTGACATCATTTTAACTGCCATGGCTCCATCTTATGGAATCCTGGGATTTGTAGTTTGTTGTGGCACAAGAGCTATTTGACAGAGAAGACTAAACATCTCAGAAAACTACAGACCTCAGAATTCCATAGCATTTAGCTATGTCAATTAAAGGGGTATCAAACTGCATTATTTCTGATGTGCAGATTAGACCCTTGTCTCTTCTCACCCTAGTTTTCCTCATTTTCACCATATGAAGCAGGAGTTCTGAATAAAGCATCTATTTGTATTCACTTGATTGCAAACAGAAGCGTCTATGCTGGAGGTGGGAATTATGTGGCTCTCCAGATATTATTGACCTCCAATTCCTTACCATTAACTATGGCCAGGATTGCTGGAAGTTACAGTCCAAAAACAATCAGAGGGCCACATGATTCCCTTCCTGGCCTATGTAGTCAGGAATCCAAATAAAGCAGGTTTCCTTATGGTCAACTAAATATGAATTGAATTGTTCAGATTTTGCCTTTCCACATGGAACATTGGGAATCAAGAAAATGGAGACTTGCCCTGTGTCCACTTTGAAGCCTCACATGAGCCACATGAATTGCATACAGCTGGGATTCATGAATGCCTTAGTACCACTTAACAATGTAGATGGCAGCTCACATTAGTGTCCTTATTGCTGCTGCACACCTTCCAACAGTCCAGATTTAGCAGGGATAGTCCTAATCAATCCTCTGTCATTCCCCAGATTCAGCAACATTTAAAGTGTCCCAGTTCCTGTCTCTTCCTCCCAATGTTCTTCCTCATTGTTCTTCCTTTGCCATCTTGACCACATTCTGAAGACTCTGAAGTGTCTTGGCTACACTTGTCCCAGTTTTTACCTGTGAAATGTTGGAGTTCATGCTGTTAGTGAGGGAGAGTAATGGCATAATCTGAGGCTAATAAGTTTGACATGCAACAATGCAGGAAAACCCAAAAAGAGGAATGCCACTTTCATTCTAAATCTGTCTCTCTTACAGCAGGAAGTTTCAAAACTATGAAAATAATGGGAACAAATGCTGAGTTCTTTGATCTCAGTAGCTTGTATGTATCAAATATTTCTTTATTGCCTATGGATCACAGGAACTGAGTGTTTTATTATTATTTTTTAAAATGATGGGACAACATTGCTGGGTGTTAAATATTCTCCCTCCACACACATGTTGAGATGTAACCTGTGGGTATGTGTTTGGCAGAATTAAGAATTGTTCACTCTTAGCTTTATCCAGATGTTTAGCTACAGGGTAATGTTACTATACAGATTAGCACAGCTGTCTAAGAGATACCATGCTAAATATGGAGAGCATCTGTGATTTGTCTAGGGAGGTTGAATTTCAATTAATTAAATGTGCAGCTAGCTTGCTAAGATCTTTTGCAGTGCTGGTAGAAACCTGACAGTTTTAAAAGACACATGGATTTTGGCATCAGCTGAAGTAAAAATATTTTCTGGATTGTGCATTTTTGCCAGGGTCTTGGAAAGGCAAGTACATTATGTGACTAAAATATTTCACTATATTTCCAAGGGTTATATATTTGAATGTAACTGCTTTATAAAGTAAATCATTGCTTTCAATTTATCCAGTTCCAAACTTTGTTCCAAACTTTGTTCACCAGGGGTATGGGTATGTTTTTGGGCCATATATAAGGATTTGGCAGGTTCCATGCAGTTCTCAGGTTACCCTGTCTGAAAAAGATGAAACACTGTGTTTTACAGGAACATTTATGTAGGACAGGGATGCAAGAAGGAAAAATTATTTGAACTTTCTTGCATAGGTACCATCCCCATAGTGGTACCCTTCTTCATCCTTATCTGTATGAGAATGCAATTCCATTTTTGAGAGAAAGCTGAGATACACATCCAGTTAAATAAACACATAAATTAATTAGTCCCTGACCCTGGGTGATGTTTATTTGCATGTGCTGAGACTTGATTTTGGTGTTTTTCAAGAGTCAGCATGTCCACAGGTGGTTTTCTAGCAGACAATGGATTAAATAGACACACAGCCTTTGACTTCACCCCCTCTGCCTTGTTTAACACAGTTCCACCCTTTTGAGAACCAGAAATCAACTTATTTTTAGTGGATCACATATGTGGTCTCAGGTGCAGACATAGGCCTCTAGACCCACTACAGATGCCCATGCCTGGCATGTGGTTTACTTGGATGGAAAGGTTAAGCCAATTTAACTGGCCCCCAGCAGCCCCAGCAAAATGGCACTAAGGCTTGGTAGAGCATTTGTCTCACATCAATCACCCATGTAAGGCATTTTTAAAAAAGTATATATGAGACAATTTCCCTTTTAAATGCTAATATTTCTCTAGGTTTTGTTCAGCCTTTGGTGGAGTCCATATATGTACTCTGTGGCAGCAATATTTTTCTGGCTAGCATTTCCAGAGTATGATCTCAGGGTATGATGAAGCTAAACAGGGCTAGGTCTGGCCAATGCTTGGGCAGAAGGCTGCTTGAGGATTTAAGTACAGTGGGTCCTTTGTATCCACTGAAGTTTGGTTCCAGGATCTTTCATGGATTCCAAAATCTGTGGATGCTCAAGTCCCATTATATACGTCAGAATTAAATGGTGTTGCTTATATAAAATTGCAAAATCAAGGTTTGCTTTTTGTAATTTATTTTTTAAAGAAACATTTTCAAGCTGTGGATGGTTGACTCTTTGGATACAGAAGCCATGGATATGGAGGGACTATTGTACACCAGTTTGAGTTCCATAAGCTCAAACTCCTGGGATGGGCTTTGAATCAAATAATACATTTCAGCTTCTTAGACCTAGTGTCTGGAGAATAGTTTTGGTATACTATAGTACCCTGAACATCACTGATCTCATCTGATTTTTGAAGCCAAATAGGTCTGGCTCTTTTTAGTATGAAAGACTACTGGGGAACACCAGAGAGCTCCACATATGACTAGGAAACAATCCTGACTTCAGTACTGGAGGAGCACTGTAGGCCAGAGTGGAAAACACTGGGCTAAATGGACCATGGGTCTGACCAGGTATGAGGCAACTTCTTATGTTTCTTGAGATAACAGTCTGACATTATGTTAAACCTACTGCAAGCTCCCACCAGCATTAACAGCACTGTAAGACATTTTAATAGCATTGCTGTTCCCAGGTAAGAGCACCTCAGATCCCAAGAGTGAAAGCAGAAACGTTGACATGAGAAGGCTTGCTTGATTCCAAATTGAGTCAATCATTTTTGCATGCATTCATCCTACTTTATATGGATTAACAGGGCAAATAAACGTGTTATTATTTTATTATTTTAATAAAAGCTTATCTCCTTCTCCAGTTGGCAATTAAATATGATCGTCTCTAAGGCAATCCTAAGACTATCTAATTCCATCCCCGCTCCAATACATATGAACTGAGCTTTCCCAAGGAAAAAAAATGCATTTTAATGTATTGTAGCCACATGCATATAGCCTTTTCCCTCATATATATATGAGTGTCAAGAGTAATCGTCCCAACAACATTATACCAAGCCAATATTAATCAGACTTGCAGCTACAGCTTGCTCTACTTATGATTACATTTGTGATGTTTAGATGAATTCCCTGCCTTAATATTCTGTTAGAAGGTCTTTTGTCATTATTCAGACATTTGGAAAATGGATTTTTTTATGAAAAAAAATCCTTAACACTAAATGTTTGCAAAACCTTCTATAGAACACCTGCAACAAATTAAAAATCTCAGTTTAATAAATGTGATGTCATACGGTGTATACAGATTGGTAAAGTTTTAGGGAATAAGCAGTGAAATCCTATCCTATGTTTTTATAAGAAACTAGTGGGAGAAAAGATACAAGCTTATAGTCACTTACATCTAAGTAAATCCAATAATAATAATAATAATAATAATAATAATAATAATAATATTTTATTTGTATACCGCCCTTCCAAAGATCAGGGCGGTTCACAACATCTATACAGATTAAAAACATTTATACAACAATAAAAACTGTGTCATTCCAATATAGCTACACAATGGTGCTCATGTTAATAATACAATTGACAACGGGGGAGATGATGAGATCAGGGGTAGGCCTGTTCAAATAGGTAGGTTTTTAACCCCCTTTTAAATTGGATGAGGGAGGCGGCCGAACGGAGGTCAAAGGGCAGTGAGTTCCAGAGGCTAGGGGCCGAGATAGAGTATGCCCTCTTTATGGTGGTAGATAATCTAGCCTCTGGAACTTTTAATAATTGTTGCCCAGTGGTCCTGAGTGTGCGGGGCGGATTGTATGGGGAGAGACGGTCCTTCAGGTACTCTGGGCCCAAGCCATATAGGGCTTTATAGGTAATAACCAGCACTTTGTACTGAGCCCGGAAGCGAACAGGCAGCCAATGAAGATCTTTTAATACAGGAGTTATATGGCTGGCCCTGGGTAGGCCAGTGACCAGCCGTGCTGCCATGTTCTGCACTAGTTGTAGCTTCCGAGTGTGATACAAAGGCTGCCCCATGTAGAGCGCATTGCAGAAATCTAATCGAGAGGTTACCAGAGCATGTACTACAGTTTCAAGGTCCCCCCGGTCCAGGTAGGGACGCAGCTGGCGTATCAGCCGAAGCTGAAAACAGGTGCTCCTGACCGTCGCATCCACCTTTAGAGTAAGAGGGCTTACTTTTGATAAGATGAATTAGTCCAAAAGATTTCCTCTCAGGCATGGGGTTGTGGGGATAAATACTCTAAAGACATTAGATCCTGCCTGATCTTGGAAGTTAAGCAGAGTCAGCTCTGGTTAGTACTTGGAAGGGAGACTGCCAATGCAGACCAGGTGCTGTAGACTATATTTGAGAAGAAGAACTGGCAACATCAGCTCTGATAATTCCTTGCCTAAGAATACCCTGTAAAATTCATGAGGTCGCCATAGGCTGACAGACAACTTGAAGGCTCATACAGACACACATAAGTGATTATTGGATGGCATATTTTCACTAGCTAGCTTGTGAATCAGTAAAATAGACAAGACAGTATTGTACTCTAAACTACTACAGGTATGCCTAGAACTTCCCACAGCCAGCTGCTGCTGAATGGGGTGTAGGCCCTTGTAAAGTTGGGGTCATGTTCTCCATTAATTTAAAACACTAAATGAATGTTTTATTCTTAGGAGCATAAGCACAGAAGATCATTGCTATTGCTGTTTTCTTCCAAATGTCTCTAATGTACTTTCCTATGCTATGTTAGGCAGAAAGTTTCCAGCTTTCTGTTCTCTGAAAACAAAATATTCACCTGTTTAATATCTGCTTATTAACTGTAGGTATTAGGCACAGTAGCCATGACTGCAAAAAGAATTCAAAGACATAGCCAGGTTAGTCTGGAAAATCAGTATATAAAGAGATTTTGTTATTTTGAGAATAACAAAAATGCTACAAGATCCCTTTGCGAAAAAGAAGATATTCAGAGGATATTGTTTCGAACAGTACTTACAGTGCTGACAAATTTTCATCTTCAAAAGACAGAAAATGCTTACAGCTTAATTTGATAAAGACAACAAACATTTACTCAGCAGTTTAAGAACCATCCTATCCTATACAAGTTTATTCAGACTGGTTGTGTTCAACAGGGCTTGTCCTCTCCCAAGTCAAATGGAATTATGTGCAAGACTGCAGTGTATAAGCATAGAAGGTGTGGATAGGATTATAGCCTTTTCTTTTGCAAATAATAAGTCTTCAGGGATGGGCAGATTGTTTTACAACCAACAGAATAGTTCTTTTCTGCACCCTCCTGGAAGGAAAGCAGAATTCTTTGTCTAAATCCCCCCTCCCACCTCAAACTTCACCATTCCCTTTCCTATGCCTTTAAAGAGGTAACCATACCTGTTTTGTTTTTTTTAACAAACAGGAGAAATTTAACTTTGTAGCATTTTGCTATGACCTACTCAGTGGAATTACAGCAGCAAACTAATCCTTTAGGAGGGATGGCTCTATCAATCTTTAGATTTTTCTAATGTGGAAGCTACTCAATTGCATCTCAGAAATCAGGAAGGTAATTACTCATGCAGACAGCACAAAATGAAAGAAAAAAATGCAAGTTCTGCTGAGTATCCCTTTTAGAACAAGCAGTGGAACAAGGAAAACAGCCTCTATAATCAGTCAAATTCTTCCACTAATTTTTCAGGTGTTGAAGGCTATATAGTGAGGATACATGCTATGAAAGTTAAAGCAAAGAGAGGCTTTAGTGGGAGATGCCTTGAGACAGGATGGTCCTTATTAACCAAACACTATACTGTACTTTTGAAAAGTTACAAGTGACTTGTCTTATGAATATAATCACAGAAGACAACATGGAGTCTTCTTACACCATTCCCACTCCCAATAGCATAGGCCAATTCCACAGCTTGTGTGTGTGTGTGTGTGTTTATGAGATTTTCAAGTTTAATTTTGTTAATTTTTTTTCCGCTGGTTTCAAATATGGGACTGGCATTTCTTGCACTAGCAGTGTGCCAGAAGAAAGTCATGTTTCTGGGTTGTGCTAGGGAGGGGTCTATGCATGGTGTAGGCAAGGCACTTTTTACAAACACAGGTGGGTTTACCACTCGATGCCTACCCAAATCAACCCAAATCAAACAAGGATTTACTGAGGATTGCAATCAGATAAGTGTTAGTTGGTGCCATTTGAAAAAATGCAGTGGACCAACTGGCTATTGAAATATTTTGAGAGACCATGTACACATCCTATCCAATACATGGGTCAGTGATTATTTGGGAAGGATAACACCATAGGATAACAACCACGCACCTCACAATTATGGTTGGGCCAAGATTCTACTGAGAGGCATCCTTTTCCACCACTTTCCAACTGCCTCTGCTTTGGCTACAGAGGGAGAATGAGAACAACAACAACTACATCTGTCTCCATCATACCTGGGCCCAGACTCATGATTAGCATGATAATGTCCTTATAATAATTGAATGAAGTGAACATATTTCCCCCCCATCTTTGCTCTCATTTCCTTTTTTTCTTTGTAACTAAGAAGACAGGTACTGTCAAAGTGTGCATTTTGTAAGCCATCCTGGGGACGTTACTGGTTAAGGGGCAAGTAGAAGTGCTATGGGGAATGTATCCTGCATTTTAGTACTTCTATAGAAGTGCTAGGGCAGTGATGGTGAACCTTTTAGAGATCGATTACCCAAACTCAGTGGCATTCCTGCACCAGGTGTCGCTGGGGGAAGGGGGACTTCTGGGGGGTGGGACTTCTGCCTTCCAGGGACAGGACTTCTAGGGGAAAAACACAAGGCACACTCTCTCAGCTTCAGGCTAGCAATACCAACCCCCCCCCCGATGAAATTTGCCAAGAAAACTCCATGATAGTTTCACCTTGGGGTTACCATACCATACCTTGGGGTTGGAAATGACTTCAAGGCACCACAGACATGTCATACTCTCTCGGCCTCAGAGGAAGGCAACAGTAAAATCCCATCTGAAGAAATCTTGCCAAAAAAAAAAAAAAAAAGGAGAAGGAGGGCCACCCCTAGCCACTCCAACTGAGAATAGACTGTGTGGGGACTCTTTCTGATTCCTTCTTCCCTGATAAGTCAGAAATCTGTTCCCAATGGGACCCCATAGCCTCTGATTCCCCCCCCCCCCAGTTTCCCCATTGTCCTGGCTTCAATCCTGAGGATCTCCCAGAAGGGAAGGTGAGGCAAAGGAAGCCAGATCTGGGGGTGGGCTTTGCTGGGGTGTATTCCTATTCCCCAGCCAGCCCCCCTTTTTCCTATCCCTCCACAGGAAAAGTTAGCAGTGCTACCAGGGAAGCTGGGGGGACTTCTTTGGGGTTGGGGGTGCCAGGGTCCCTGTCATGCACCTTCCTTGGCTAGGCCTCCCTGGAATATAGGACGAAGAGGAGAAGGAAGCCCATGGTGACCAAGAGGCTTCATTACAACTCACTAACTACATTTCCTAGAATCCCATAGCATAGCAAGGTGGGGGAAGAGGCCTTTCAAGTGAGCTCAGGGACATGGAAGGAGTGTCTATACATCCACAGGAGCCTCTCAGATTTTCACAATGAGAGTAACATTAATTTATTATTAACCAGTTACCATCTCATCTTTGTTCCAGTAAAGGATCTGGACTGAAAATGCCACAGAAGAGGTAAAAACTGGCCTTTTCATTCCCATTCTCCTGGCAGTAGTTTGGAAATCTACTGTTTGTAGTACTGTTTGGAAATCTATTCAAAATACCCCAGTACTACAGTGGGCCTTTGGTATCTGTTGGGGTTTGGTTTTAGGACCCCGCATGGATATCAAAATCTGTAGCTGCTCAAGTCCCATTATAATGGTGTAGTAAAATGTCCCTTATATAAAATTATTAAAAAATTGGATTTTTCTTTTTTGAAATATTTTCAAGCCATGAATGCTTTCCTTTCTGCAAGCACACCTATTGGAAGTTGAGGCTTCTTTTCTTTTGCAATGTTTTCTATCCATGCAAAGTGGTGTACTTTGGAAAATGAGTGCAACACTTACTTCAATGGTGTTGCTCTCATTACAACACTGGAGAAAGCTACTTTTTGGTGTTATCGGATAGATAAATGTCCCTGTTAAAACACAGATGTGGTGTTACCCTTTCCCCACCCTTTCTGACTTAATTCTAATATCCAGTGGGGAAAACCAGAGAGAGAGAATACCTAAAGACTACATTTGTAGGCCCTGCCTGAGTTGAAGCTGTCATCCATTCATATTCTCCTATTGAGCAAGCACATCTCTTTGTTTCTCAGAGTAGATCTTTGCAGTACCAGAGTGTCAGATTTGGTGTGCTGCATTTTTCAGCAGACTTACCTAGTACATGGGATAATTTGAAACTTAATTATTCAGCACTTGAAAAGCACTCTCAGATCTCCTGACGAAAAATACCACAGAGGAGTGCAAAGTGTTATTTTTATGGCACTTTTTGCAGGAAGAGAGGTTTGATCTGATCACATTAAAACCCTGGTGGGATTGTTAGACTTTAATATTATCTACTGAGTTCAGTAATAGTGAGATGTCTCCTAGTTCACAGAGCTCCTAGTTCATAGAGAAGTAGCTTCCCCTTGAAATTATTCATATTCACATCTTACCCTTGATAAAAAAAAAATCCTCTTAAAAGAGGCATTCGGCTACAGAGGTTAAGGGTTTTCATTGAAATTGCCACTTGCATTTGATTTTCATCTTCTCGTAACAGCCCTGAAAATGTTCAGGATGAGAAAAGTCCTGTCTGAGGCATGTTTGAGAGTACCTGTTTTATTTTAAATATGCTACAGAATTAAGGAAAACATGCACTAAAGTAAATTAGAGCCTTTTTGTCTACAGTTCTGTCTGTGGGGAGCAGAACCCTCTGTAAGACTAATGCCTGTATTTTCCCAAATAAGCTTTTCTTTATTACAGACAACCTAAACAAATGCTTATCATTTTGCAGAACCCAGATTAATAAACAAGGGATCAATGCTTAAAACCTAATGCTCTTTTAAGAAAAATCACCTGTTTAATGCTCTTGTATTTAACACATATGTGCTTCAATATATTTGATTGGGACATTAATAAAACCTTATTGCTTATATTATCATCCTCTTGTATAAAACAATTAACAAGCACCAGGAAGCCAGCCACAATTAATCATAGGTACAAAAACAACAACAACAACAATAGCAACCCCCCCCCCCAAAAAAAAACCTCCATAGCAAATTCAAATAGTTTTGAAAATGGTGTGAACATCAAGTTGTTATTGAACTAAAAAATGTAAGAGAAAGAAATAATGCAAACTCAATCAGCTGAATATACTTTTGCATGACTATTTTATGGGATAAAAAAATAGTGGATTCTGCATTAAGGCTCAGTTGATTCTGAACAACTGGTTCTTTATTGGAGAGGTGCTTTATGATTCCCAGTCCTTTGGATATAAATAAGATGACTGATTGATTGATTGATTGATTCAAGTTGGACTGGTTTTTAAGCAATGGTAGCATTGGTCTTAAATTTGTTTTATATTAAAACAAATGGTGATTCTGTAAGACTTAAGGGTTGTCTTAGGTTAGCATCTCTTCCCTGTTTTATATTTGCCGACAACTCATGTTTTGTTTGATCCTGGCTGTACAAGCTTCACAATCATTTCATTAGGGTTATTCTTATTGCATGTGAGTATAAAGGGAAATAAAACAATCATGCCTGATAGTTTTGTTCTCTCTCTCCCCTGTAAATGATACGAAGGTTACTCTTGATGGCCCAGTGATGTCCCTCTGGTTACCTTTTCCCCCAGGCTGAAAAGTTTTATTTATGACTGCCCCCTCCACCATTCATGCCCTTTTGTGGATTTCAATCCATTTTATGTTACATTTATGTCCATTCCGCTTCCTTCCTTTTCTTAGACCTCAATCTTTGTACAAAGACCTTAATCTCTGATGTGGAACTTTGTCAAATGCTCTCTGAAAGTCTGAGTGCGGGCTAGTCATTGCTCAGGGACAAAGTCAGCGTCCTTTTCTGAAGGAAAGGTGCAGTTGGGCAAGAAATAAAAAAAAGTCTATTCCATTTTAAAAACTGTGGAAAAGCAGCCCATTTTACACAATCTACTCTTGTTCTGTAACAAACCTATTCATTTCTGTATTTTTCCTTTCTTATTTTAGGATTTTATTTTATTTTTTGATCAAGGACATTATTTGTTTCATGATCATATTAGAATTTTTTTTAAAAAAATAATGAAATGAATCAAAGCAGACACCTTTTTAGTAGATGTTTCTTTGCTGTATGTACTACTTGTCTGTCTCTGTTTCAGAATAGGAAAATTACAGATACTTGTTTAATGCCTGCCTATTCATTTGGCAGTAAAATGGCCTTTTTCAACTACCCCCATCCTTGTTAGAATTTGCTAGTTTGATCTATGCTCCCTTCAGTCCTGTCCATTCAGAGTGATATTTTATTGAACTGAATCCTTATATATGTTTTGTTACACTGAATCATTTGTTTGAGACAGCATTCTTTGAAGCCGATAGCACAGCCTTTCTGAATGAAAACTCACTTGGTTAGATCTCTTAACACATTTTTAACTGTTGTAAATTTTTTTGCATTCATATTAGTTGTTTGTAATGCCTGGGGGGGAAAGCCAATTTACCTCTTTTAAAGAGTAACTCTCTCTCTCTCTCTCTATGCATATTTATGTCATTTGCATTCACTCTCTGCTCCCAACGTGGAAATTTGTTATGAAAAGGAGCATAGCTAAGATGCTATGTGGGGTAGTAGACATTCTTCTTTCAGCTGTGGTCACCACCAGACGGTGGTTCAGCCAAGTAATAGTTTGCTGCAGAGGTTCAGCACACTGGACAGCTCCAAACAAAGTTCATTCTGAAGACTCACACAAGAATAGGCTGAATTTTTAGCTATAGATTTTAAGACTAGTGAGCATTGGACTTTCACTCTGGAGACCAGGGTTTGGATCTCTGCATGGCCATGGAAACAACTGGGTGACCTTGGCAAGTTACACACTCTCATCCACAGACAAAGGTAAAGATAAAGCCCCGTGATAGGTTTGCCTTAGGGCACATCATAAGTTGCAAACAACTTAACGACATGCAGCAACAAGTTCTAAACAAGGTCCAAACTTATTCTTATTCTTGGAGAGACATTTTTCATGTTTATCATTCCTTTGTCCCCTCAGTATGGGGATAGCTATGGCATCACTAGAGTTTCCAAGCTGGAGTTCTTGTACCTTGGGGGAAGTACAAACCTGGGAGCATTGCAATATGGAAGTTTTCTTTGTATTTTCTTTGATCCGCACTAGCAAATTCATATGCACAAAGAAGTATGTAGGCACTTGTCCTGCTGCTATGAGAGATACAAGCAGGAAAGGAACATATATAGGTATACAAGCTCTGCCCACAATATCCTCATTTCCTTAGTCACACTTCTGCATTGAACAAAGAGGATGAAGAACGGAGGCTCACTTATATTTGCTTGTCTTCCTGATGAAGCACCAGAAGGTCCCTCCAGTACATAAAAGGTCACTGAAGTTGTTGTGGAAGGTGTGGTGTATGTGTGCATATTCATGTTGTTTCCTCACTTTTCACTTTGACATGATCAGGATGAATGCCTGGATAGGCCTATCTTTTAACTTGAGATTTAAAGTTTGGGGAGAACTATTTAGAATTTTCAGCCAGAGAGGTCTAGCATCTCATTACACTATACATCACAGGATTACACATGATGCAGCAACATCTGTTAAAGTGGATTCATAATAATTGTGTAGTGTGTAAAATCCCAAAGTCCTATGTGAATCAATGTACAGAAATTAGGAACAAGAGGTTCATTTCTATCTCTGTACTAATTGCTACTTTCTTCTGAAATGCAAATAAAGGGAAAAATTAAAATATAACACTTGTATTATTTATTTATAACATTTACATACCACACAATAGCAGACATTTTGTAGGTAGTTTATAATACAATTAGAAGTGCTAGAACATAAGCATCAAATGTAAAACAGAATAAATCCACGAAGAGCACAAAAACAGATTAAGACCCAAACCAGCAAATAAAATTAGAACAGAATATTTTGAAGCACTAGGATATTTTAAGACTAAAAAGCCTGGAAAAAGTAAAGTGGTTTTCTTTACCTGTTGCCAAAAAATTTCACAGCATAAGAGAGCTTTCTTCATCAGTTTTAATGTTTGAGTTCTGTGATTTTTTTTAAAAAAAACTTCATTTTGAATTATTGCCAATTGCAGTAATATTGGTTGGGATTCAAAGTGCTTCCCAAATGGCAGAATGGGCTTGTTCCAATTTTCATTCCCTGTAGCATACCATGTTGAATGCCATTGTGAAGTGTTTTCCAACCACATAGCATTTGGAGAGGAATGGGAGATTTTAAAAGTTCCAGTTATTTAATCCTGCACACACACTTTAAATTTCTTATTTTATTTTATTTTATTTATATTTCACCTTTTTCCTAACATAAGCTTCAGTTCAATTCCCAAAACAGATTAAAACAAAGTGCAGCTAAAACTCCACAATCCTTATAATATAAAAAGGTTAATAACAAATAAGCTATCCTGTTAAAACAGCACTAATTCAAAACAGCTTAAGTATTTACTACATAAGAACAAAAATAAAAGTGAGGCCCCTCCATCACTGAAAGTCCCTTCTATAGAGGCCAGTTAATAACCAAAATCTGGTCTCAATTGCCAAAAAGCAGATCTTTGCTTACTGGTGGAAGACACTTAACTTTCCTTAGAATGGTGCCGTTACCAAGAAGGCTCTCTCACAGATCCTCACCAAATGTATCTGATTCATTGTAATCCCATCCCTTAGGATCTCTCAAGTGGCCTTATTTAAATGGGCCTTTATATAATCTGGACCAAAGGCCACATTCCTTTTATTCCCACTCAGTGATAACATTTATTTATTTATTCATTCATTCATTCAAAGTACTGAATATATTCAACTATATGGTATATACTATATATATATATATATATACATACAGCCACCTGGAGTCATGGTGGTTCAGTGGTTAAGATACTGACTATGATGATTGCAAGATTGGCAGGTCAGTAGCAAGACCCAAGCACCTTGTGACAGAGTGAGCTCCAATCACTAGTCCCAGCTTCTGCCAATCTAGCAGTTCAAAACTACAAGTAGATGAATACGTACCACTTCAGTGGGAAGGCAACAGTGTTCTGTGCAGTCATGCTGGCCACATGACCACAGAGGCATCTTTGACAATGCTGCCTCTTCAGCTTAGTAATGAAGATGAGCACCACTCCCTACATTCGGACGTGACTAGACAATCTTGTCAAAAGAGAAACTATATGTCATCTCATTGATAAATTGAGGATAGGTTTGGGGCCCAAAATTAACAGAATTTGTTATGACCCATGAATGAGTCAACAGTAAAACTTGGCAAAGGATGTAAAGAACAAAGAAAATGACAACTATGTTAGAAGTGATTCCAGTCTTTAAATTTAATTTGATAATTTTGCTTAATTTTAGCCCAGATCCTGGAATAGCTGACAAATATATACAAATGTCTTATTCCATTGCCCTGACTCCCCAGTATGAAGCAGGTATATTTCAAATATTTTGTTTTCTTCACCTTTTCCACATTTATTTACGTAGTGGTTTTTTTTTTCCACCATCATGTGGAAATGCACAATGCTTTCCAGAACATGGTTCATTCCATCCCTTTTATGGCTTCCTTTTATGGCAAATCTGAAACATCAGTTTCTCTGAAAAACAGTCTATAAGTCCTGCTAGACTAGACCAAAGACTCCTCTAATTCACTTTTTGTTGCCATGAGACATTAGAAAGATGCTCCTGAAAAGGTCATGAGTCAGGACTGTAGGCAACAGTGTCCTTTTTGCTGTATGTTTTTGCCCTCAAGTTGGCCCTGACATAGTGACCCTGAGGATGAGACATCTTCGAGATCCCTCCATTGCTCTGCTTAAGGCCTGCAAATTCAGACCCATGCCCTTCCTGATTGAGTCTGTCCATCTGGTGTATGCTCTTCCTCTCATTTTGCTGCTTCTACCTTCCATAGTATCACTCCCTCTTCTTATAAGTCATGCCTTCTCATGATGTGCCCAAAGTACAACAACCTCAGTTTCGCCATCTTGGCTTTCAGGGCAAGTTTGGGCTTCATCTGTTCTAGGACCCATTTGTTTGTCTTCTCTGTTGTCCATAGTATCCCTCTCATTTCAAATGAGGTTTTTTTTCCCCTGCTGGCTTTCTTCACTGTCCAACTCTCATATCCATACATGGTAATGGGGAATATAATGGCTTGGATGATTCTGACCTTAATGCTCAGTTGTATATTTTTACAGTTCAGAATCTATTTATTTCATGGCTGCCCTTCCCATTCCTAGTCTTCTTCCTACTTCTTGATTGTAATTTCTGTTCTGATCACTGTTTGATCCAAGGTACAAGAACCCTTTAACTATTTTGATTTCCTCATTATCTGGGTGGAATTTATGTAGATCTTCCATGGTAATTATTTTTGTTTTCTTTATGTTCAACATTAATCCTGCCTTTGCACTTTCTTCTTTGAGCTTCCTTAGTAATTGTTCCAAGTCTATAATGTTTTCAGATAGTACTATGGTGTCATCTGCATATCTTAGGTTCTTGATATTGCTATACTGTTGTCAATGGAAGTTTGATTTAGTTCGTATGTCTAAGAATTGTCAATAGGCCTATTTTCCATTAAACTACCCCAACTCTTGTTTTGAAAAATATTTAATAAATTCCAAATACAGTGCAAATACAGAAATAATATTACCAAAGGAAGGCAATCTACTGCAAATGAATCCCAGGCTGTATATTGAGACTATATACTGAACAAAGAGATCCAGAACAAATTAAACATTTAGTGTAATTCTCCACCTCCCAGTATTCTATTTAGTTGTGGATTTTTTTTTAAATATTCAAGTAATCATTATGCAATTTTAAATTATAATCTAGGAAATATGCCTAGTGGTTCTATAGTATTAAAAAAGGGAAAGTGAAACTGATTAAAATAGAAATGAGAGTGAAATTATTTTTCCTCTTCAACTACAGAAATGTACCAGAGAGACAGTAGAAACAACATCAATAAAAATTTAGTATCTAGAGCCTTTCTGGAAATCTTGGTTTCCTCCTTCCTTCTACCTCATCAGCCATCAATGATCCATGGGTAAATCAACCCAGGTTTTCAGGGTAAAAATTTTAACTAAAATTTCTCAACTTATAGTCCAGTATATACAGTATTTTTGTATCACCTCCCAGCCCACAATGGCTCTCAAGATGATGATCAACAAAAAAAAACAAAGATAAAAACATTTTAAAAACACATTAAAATAGTCTTTTACAATTACTAAAAGTGGTCAAAAACATTCCTAGAATCCAGTTTTGAAACAGTTAAAACAGCACTGTTTGGGCTGTCCGCCCAAAGCTTAAAAGATATGGGGCCAGCCTTAGTTTTCAGCTACAGAGAAAGCCCTGTTATGTACACCCACCAACCTAGCTTCAATGTGTTGGGATACAGAAGAGGCCTTCTCTGAACAACTCAGGTTTCTGTCTGACTCATATGGGAAGAGGCTATCTTTCAGCTATCTTGGCCTCAATTCATATTTTGTCATAATAAAAATGAATAAAAATTTGATTTTGGCCTGAGTGCACTTACTATTCCCAACTAGGGTAAACCCATTTAGATCAATGTGATTAACTTATTATTCAGCAATTGATTTAACTGATCTAATGAGTTGGGCATATCAATTGGAATTAGACCTTAATCTGTTGCCAGAACTTTAAACATTGAACATTTATGTTGGATCTGTTTTTACTGAATTCACAAGAGTGTAAATCAATGGCGTGTCAGAAAACAATGGATTCAAAACAGGACTTTGCTCACTTGATGTTTGAAACATGAAGGAGCTCTTTTGTGAACTCTTCCTTTCTCCCCTGATAACACAGGCACTGTAGCTGTACTGACTAGCCGGGAAGTACAGTTTTAATTGCTGACTACGTCCACTCATTTACAAATGCCAGAAGTAAGAGGTTAAAAAATTAAGTGGCTGAAATGAGATAGAAGTGCTCTGGTTTTCAGAAGACCTTAAATATGATTCAATTAAACAACCAAAAAACCTCCTCTCTACCTGAAAGAGTTTTGTTATTAAGATGAAATATAAGTCTGGATATAATAGAGACAGAAGGGAGGAATAGGTGAGAACTAAAGAGGAAAATGCCATTTGCCATATTCTGTTTTCCTCTGGCAATATAGGGCTTCCTTAGAGGATGCGCCAGTCCTGTTTCCTTTGCCATCTTATTTAATTTATTGTAAGGAGAAGTGGAGACGTATGCATGCTTGCCTTAGTCACTTATGAGATAAATACAGAAAAACTGCTTGTCATTTATTGGTTTATCCATTATCACCCCCAAACTTAGGATAGAGTGGTCTGATTTCAAAGTGACAGCTGGCGGTGTCGCTTCCTGATACATGCTAATCCAGTTTTTATTATGGAAAAACTGCCTGTGCTTCCAGGCAGCGAGAGGGACTTGCTCAATGTAATCACTGAGGAGGGAACCTTAGGATCTTGCATATAAAAGCTTAAAATGAACCATTTTCTCATTAAGCGGTAGTATCCTGATTAAATACAGATGCAGGGCAAGGGCTGTAATTTATATCCATGAGCTCTGCTTGGGGTTTTAATAAACAGTGCTTTTGCTTGCTTTTCCACTGAGAGCATAGCCATAAAAATGGCTGGTGTTTCAATCATCAAAATAGTTTTCAAAATTATTTTAAGAAGTTGCTTTCATCTGTTTCTAAATGTTTTAATTTGTGCATTTTATAGTTTAAATTTCTTTTATCTCTTGTACAAAGACCTATGCAGGTTAAGTCAATAGATAAGTACCATAGATAGACAGAAAAGACAGATAGAAAAATCTGTTAATAATTCTGGGTTGTGGGTTTTCTTGAAGATTGGGATAAAAAATTAGAAATAAATTTGCTCAGATTAGTTTCCGAAGGGGGGCATTTGGATTGTGGAGAATTTTTTTTTGTCTCTGTTTTGCTTTGACATAGATTTTTAAAAATGGGCCTGGTGTAGTTCAGTGGTGGATAACTACTTTTGCATGTAGAAAGCCACTTGCTTCAATTCCAGGTTTCCCCATGTAGGGCTGCATAAGGTTCCTCTGCGGAATCCAGGAGAGATGCTGAATTAGATGGACCAGTGATAATAAGGGAGCTTCCTGTTTTCCTGTACTGCAGAGATGGTATTGGGGGTTAAAGGTGAATGTCATAAGTATGTCCCATCCATTCTTTGTAGGATAGCTATAGAAAATTCATGAAGGAATAACATGCTTTGGAATTTGGAACTGAGGCATGTTTGAAGCTATGCTAAGAAGAGGTCTTTAGCAGTGGATATCAATTGACATGGAAAATTGATACTAAATACAATGCAATATGACAATGTCAACCTTGCAGTCAAGTTCACAAAGACTGCAAGCTCCCTGGCTGACATGTACCTGTGTAAATCATTTTATGGCAAACTGACAGGTGCCAAGGGATAGGGAAAAACCAGCTGACATTCAAGGCAGAAACTCTTACCTGTTTGGTCACTTGGAGACAATGTCTAGGTTAGCTGGAAAGCCCAATGTTTTTATGTTCATGTCTAAAAATGGAGAATAGGAAAATGGCAAGCTAAAATTGTATTGGAGTTTATAGCCTCCAGAAGCGAAATGTTGAAACAAAGTTGGGAACAATGTGTTTTGAAGATGCGAAATCTGATGACAACAGAAAGAATTTGGACAGGAGTGCAATGTAAATTATGTTTGTAAATGGTGTCTCCTAAATAGGAACTCTAAAGGTATTTTTCTTAATTATCTGTTTATGCTGCGTACAAAAGTCTTACTCTAGAATTCGCCAGTTTTAAAATTTGAGTAAAACTATGGCTGCATCCATATTACAGAAATAATCCATTTTGAGACTACTTTAATGGCCATGGCCTCAATGCTATGGAATTCTGGGAATTGTAGTTTTGTGAGACATTTAGGCTCCTCTGGTGTCACAACAAACTACAATTCCCAGAATTCTATAGCACTGAGCCATAGCAGTTAAAATGGTGTCAAACTGGATTATTTCTTCAGTGTGGATGCAGTGTGGATGTTAAAGGTACTAGATGTCTATCTAAAGTTAGCATTTGCCCAAATGACAGTTTCCTGTATTCATTTTGGTTTACTGCGGCAACCCTGGGAAATGTCCAAAGAGAAATCGATACCTTGTTTCCCTGGACAATGCTGTTTTTGGCCTACAAAACTCTGGAAAGCAGACTGTTCCTGCCAGATTAAAACACCCAGGAAAAGAATTCGGGAGGTTTTTGAAGCTCGGCTTGGAATTGCCTGAGCTAAATGATTGTTAACCAAGATGGGGTACATAATATTTCAGATCTTGGCTATACTTGTTGTCTACTAACAAGATTGCTATTTTATTGCTTATGTCTTGAAATCAATATGTATTAAAGACATAAACATTAATCCAAGAGCACTGGAAATTAATGATTTTAAATGTGTATAACTGTATGACTTTAGGGGAATTTTAGGAGAGATGGCGACTAGTACCGGATTGCCTGAATTAGTTGAAGAGATAAGGATTTCATTATGATTCAAATGATTGTATAAGGGTGCATGGCACTATTTATAATTGTGGGCAGAAACCCGCAAATTTTTACTGTAATCTTGTAACTATGTGTTGTTATAATTTCGTGACTATTGGTCAATGACCGAATAAAATTTTATTACTTCAGACTGTTCCATCTCAGCTATGAGGGTTTATAGGAAATCCAGGAAGCAAGGGGATAAAGTGGGGAAGACCTTCTTGGTAGATAGGACCTCCCTGCTCCTTTTTATTTTCCTCAGCTGTTCACTGCAAACATAGCATGCAAGTTCTGGGTGCAGCCTGGGAGAACTTTGACTAAGGCAAAATTCTGAAAGGAAAACTGCATGCCTTCTTCTTTGCTATTCAGGGAAATCAAGAAAAAGGATATAGAGGACCTGGAATGATAAGAAGTGCATAAGAGAAAAAAAAAATAACCACACATGAGCTAATAGGGTCTTTGCTTACCTTACTCATGCTGGGATAGTGTTCAGCTATGACACACCATTACAATACTGTATCTATTACAATATTTATAGAGAGCATGTGGATTTTTTTGTCCCAGTTGGCTTCGCTACAGTGAGGCCTTTAAAATGTGAGAGGCCATTGACTCTTCACTGGTGAGATGAGATGCAACCACAATTATGGATACAGAGCATGACTGCAACTAGGCAAATGCAGGGAGAATAATCTAATAATGGCAATCTAGTTTTCAAACCTACCTCCAGAATACTGGATGGCAGAATGGCAGGATGAGGCAGGCTGCCCCTTCCCTTTCCTCTTCCTATGGTGGGTGGGTTGGTAGTCTAACATTTGTGTGTTTTTAAAAATGGTTTAATATTGTTTAATTTATTATTTTTAAAATTGTGATCTTTGCATTCTGTTTTTATTTTATTATCTGTTTAGATAATTTTGTTTGTGAGCCAGCTTGGCTCCCACATTTGGAGAAAGGTGGCATGTAAATGCAACAATAATTGATTGAATATGTTAAACCATTCAGCTACATTGGTTCTCATTTGATTCCTGAGTCCAGCTCGGAGTACTGCTTATGACCTACAAAGATCAACACACTTGAAGGGTTTTGAAATATGAATCTGCTCAAGTATTAATATAACCAACATGGGCCCTCTTATGTGTTTCAGAATCATGGTTGGCTTTTTGGTTGTAGCACCCAATTTCGGAATTCTTTTCCCAGAGAGATCTTCCTTGACCTTGCTCCTTCTCAGGTTATCTTCTACTATGGTGAGGAGATCTTTCTTTTTGTGTGTGGGTGTTAGTGACCCTTGGATCACTAAAGTGTTTTTATGACATTATCTTTCTGGGTTTTGCTGCTCGGGTCCTTCTTAGTATAGTTTTTCAGTGGCTTATTGTGCTGTGGATGCATTTTTATTGTAATAGTATTTCTTTTCCTTTGGTAGTTACTTTGAAATATATTGTAAAGCTGTTTAAGTAAGTGAATGAGCACACAAATATGAGTAGAACAGTGTTCTTCAAAAGAATGGCTGGATCCAAAAGATGAAAGCAAACAAATTTGTGTTGAGAATTAGGAACAAATGAATGCCAACACCTTCCTCTTTTTAAGCCTCTCTTCTGAGACAGTGTCTCCTGATTGGCACAGTTGACACCAGAAAATCATTGAAATTTTAACTCCTGGAAGTTAGATGGAAAGGCCACCCAACCATTTCATTATATTCTAATTAATAATGCACTTCAATAAAAATATTAATGCAATCATTATGATATTCAGCAGCTCTGCAGATCTCCTGCTGAATATTAGCTGTTCTGCAATACAACATCCTTTCCTCTGATTTCTACTATTAGAAACTTAATGCTGGTGTTATACTGATTCTCCCATTATGTCCTTGGACATTCCTGAAATTAAAAATCTATATTGGAGAAATGTTATTAAAGTGTACTCTGAAGTTACACAGACTGGCAATAAATGTTCTGTTGAGCCTAATATGTATGTAGCTCATTTAAAAATCTCTTCACAAAAAGGCTGTCCCAGTGACTGGCCACTCAATATTTTGTCCATACAGACACACAAAGCTTTTAATAATAGCATTTGTATAGCACTAATGTTCAGAGTGGCTCAGGTACAATTTCCCTTTAATAATTTCCACAACCATATCATTCTGATATTGCAAATACAGAAACATGGTGGTGGGGATGAAAATGGCTTGCATAAGGGCATCTCTTGGGTTTTGGGGAAAGGTGAGATTTCGCCCTATGATTTCCTAGCTCATAGCTTAGTCTCTTGGCAACTGTCCTGTAGTAACTCATAACTTGTGCAATACTCTATCTCAGGGGTCAGAGCATGAAAATGATTTACTCCGTGGGAATTCCAAGCAATGAGAAATATGAAATAAATGAAATGAAAGGCAGCATGAATAGGTTTCACCTGCTGGATTCATACTGGAGCCTTCTGAAATTTTGCATACACAAAGAATGAGGCAATGCTTTCATGTGCCTAAGACTTCAGAACAATCTGTAACAGTGCAGCAATTAGTTTCTTGTAATTCTGATCTCTAGTTTTAATCCGCAATATTCCACAGAGAAGGTATAATGTAACAATTCAGATAACTTCATCACACTTAATTATTGGGATTTGTTACCTTATTTACTTTCAATCATTTTAAATCTCCATTTTAGGCTATAGCATTTGTTTGTTTTTCAAAGTCAGGTCCTAGCTGTTGCATGGTGAATATATTATTATATAAAAAATCAGTTCAGTTTATAAGAGCATTTGAGCTCAAGCCTGCACTGATGTGACATGTCTGTGAAGTCCACATACTATTTTATGTTTCAAGGGAAACTTAATGAAAGTCACAACCTGGAAGTTACTACAAAAAACAGGTTTTTAGTTCAGTTCTTTAATAACTAGGTATAACTATGTTACGCTACAATTGTAACTAAATGAGGGCTAAACAGTGCTTGTTAGTTTTGTAGTTATGGCGGTATAGTCTTTTTTAATGGTTAAGAGGAAGAATATTCATGCTTCAAAGTTGTCTTGTACTGTGTCTTGTGCTGTCCTAAATGTTGTGGTAATGAAGAAATGGATAGGAGAAGACATTTTGTACCACAGGCTTGTAGCATTCTTTTTTTTTAAAAAAAAAAACTCGTTACAATAGCTATTTTTGTCAATTTTGAGAAATGAAACAAAGAAATGAAAAATTACCTTTAAGAAACAAACTAGACCAGTGGTTATGTTGTTTTCATTCCCATGACAAATATTCAACTACAGTATACATTTGACTTCTAGATTAAGTTTCCGAAACTGCACTTGCAAATAGGGATATTGGAGGAATTCAGTTTTGACAAATTAATTAATGGAAGTCACTCTAAAGACCAAAGAGAATGTAGACACAGAGATCCCATTTTCTATGGAGGATATTTTTTTTTCCTCTGGGCTATTGAGATACAGAGCAGAAGAGCATGGCAGATGTTGTGCCGTGATTGGCTTCTTTAGACCCTTCATATCTCTGTCCACAAGCTTCCATTGTCCATGTCATATGAAATAAATGTGCTTGTGTTGGAGGTTGGGTACCTATGGTAGAAATCATGATAGAAATACAAATTTTAAAATGTGGCGAGAATGTGGTCCCCTGTAACCTTCTCCATCCACAGATTCCACTGGTCATAGGTTGAAATATATTTTTTTAAAAATTCCAACAAGCAAAGCTTGATTTCCCCATTTTATATAAGGGACATCATTTTACTACATCACTGTATATTGTAATGGGACTTGAGTTTCCACAGATTTTTGGTATCCACAACGAGTCCTGGAGTCAAACCCCAGCAGATACCAAGGGTCCACTCTATAGGGTGGAGATAGTTTGATTTGGTAGAAGGCAACTTTCTTATCTCTCTGCCTCATGAACTAGATTTCTACTACCAGGGAGTATTTTTTACATGATGGAGCATTTAAAGAAGTAATCTCTCTGTTGCTTTCTCAAGTCTGTATCTCTGATACAGTATTGTGAACCTGGTTCAGCATTCATATTTTTGACCAATGAAATAAGAATCTATATTAATCAAGGTAAATCCTCCAACATTCCACAGATGCAAACTTGGACAGATGTGACAGATGTGACCAAACAACATCAGAGGGTGGTCAAGATGGCAAAAGTTATTAATAAGGAAAAACACATGCTAGGAAAGGTTGCAGAAGTTTGGTTTTTTTTGAACCTACAGGGTTTGGCAAGTTTCCACCTCTCCTTTCTACCCCGTTGAATTAATTTAATAAAAACTACTTTTGAACACAGTTTGCAGCAACTGAAGCAAGTTGAGGACAAAGTGGGAAAGTGGGAGGAGACAGAAACTAAAACATTTTAAAAGCAGTTTAAAAAGTAGGATGACAGAGGATTAGTTGGGACTGCCCCTGCCTACTGGGACATTTGGAGGATATGATCAAGGAAGAGTAACAGAAAACCCTGCTTCTCTTCCTTTATAGATAGCTTTCCTCTGTTCGGAGTGTTATCACAGCAATAAATGACTACAATTGTGCCTTTGTCAAGAAAACTCCAAAGATTTCAGAGGAAGGAATGGGCAAAATCATCTCTCAGTATTCCTTGACAGGAGCCCTATGGAATGGATGGTGGGTGGGGAATAACTATCAAGGAAAAGGAGCAGTTACAACCCTACTTGGAGTGCACACTAGCTACCCACAAACTCCTTCCACCAGATGCCCAGAAAAAACTAAGCGGTTTATAAACTGAACATGACAGTTTTTGGAAATCTTTCAAGCCATGGCAGAAGTGACAAGAAAGTGCTCGGCTGAAAACAGTATCAGAGTTAGCATTGGTAGTTTTTACCTTTTTAAAAAACTATCCATATGAGTGGACCTCATGAAGCAGGAATAGAGCCTGGAGAAACTGGGCAAGTCTGTCAAGTTCAAGATAACGTTTGGAAAGGTGTTGCCCATAAAATCTGGACCCTAGTAGTGATGACTTGATAGAAAACAGATGTACTGGTCTGTAGTTGGACTGTTCAGATTTTGTATTTTCATTTTGAACAATTCACTATATTCATCACATTCAGTTTTAAAAATTCAGTCCATAGGAGTGGTCCATATGTGGAATCAGAGCTATTTATTATTATATATTTGTATGCTTTAATATTGTTAATATACTATTTTAATGTTGATGTTTTGTACATTTTAGATATATTCAATTAGCTTTAATTTGCAAGCCATCTTAAGTCCCAGTTTTGGGGAAGAGGTAGAGTAAAAATTAAAGAAGAAGGAGAGTAAGAAGAACAAGAAGGGGTAGTGCACACAAACCTGAAGGGGTGGCCTCTAGCTGCCCCTTTTACAACCAGATCGGGACCATAGGAACCACACACCATGGCCCTGATCTGGCCTTTCCAGGCTGTGAAAAGGCACGCAAAAAGTAGCTCCTTTATGTGCCCTGGAATAGGTGCAATAGCCATGGTGCTTCAGCTTTATGGCACTCCTTCAGCACTGCATCGTGCGGACGCAGCACCAAAGGAGTGCCATGAAGCCACGCACCATGTGGTGTGGCACATGGCTTCATGCTGCTCTGGGGCGGAGTTGGGGTGTGCGTCATATGGATGCTACGCCCTGATGCCACACATAATTATGATTCTATGATTCTATGATTCCACCTGCAACCTGCACAGGGCTGAAAGTAATAATTTTGAGATTCACTGCATCTGGGTAAGAAAACATCTGAATGAAATTTCCATAGGTAGGATCACAATAGCACAGTTACAATATGTGACACTGCTTGGCCACATTTTATGGTGATTCCTCATTGTTTCAAATCCCTGATAGTCCAAAACTCCAGTCAGCAACACCTGCTAGAGTGTGAAACCTATATTAATGATAATGATAGTGATAATGATATTATCAGCACATTTATCTTAGATGTACCATCCATTTTGTCTGTGTGAATTCCTTCCCTCTGAGAAACTATTTGAAATTGCAGTAGTTCAGGATGTTGTTTTTATTCAACTATTAGAGAAGCTAAGTCTTTGTTGTAGTTACCCACTCTTGAGTCGATGGCAACCTTGTTTCTCTAGTCATCTCCCAGTTCACACTTATTTAATTTATCTGGCTGGTGTGGTTGCAGGAGATTAACACAATCCTTATGGTACTAAATAAGAACACAGTCTCTATGACATGGCTACATGAGCTGAAGACCACATTTCTACCATACTTGAACAAGGGAGCTGAATTTGCTGTAGACTGGAGGAAAGCATTATTTAGTCCTTAAATTGCCAATTTATTCTCCACATTTAATTCCTAAATGTTTCACCAATACAAACATAATACATCCTTGTTTTATTCTTATGTTGTAAGAACACCACAAAGCTGCCCTGGGCAATCAATGGTCTTAAAAACCAGCAAAGAAATGGGTTAAAACAAACAAGTAAACAAGCATTCTGCAGTCAAGTATGTTGTTTCCTAAGCAAGGACCATTACTGTTTATGTGGCAAAATAATAAAGGAAAGGCACATTCCTCTCCTTTTAGAATAACTGAAATGAAATCACACAGAAGGAAAAAGACAGAAAACTGTATTTGGTGAGTGATTAAAACTCAAAAGTGAGGAAATCCAGTGTTGAATGTTCCACACTCTTATTCCTTCCTTCCTTCCTTCCTTCTTTCCTTCCCTCCCTCCTTTAACACTTCCCATTACTTTAGAGAGGCTTCAAATTGTGCCTGATCTCACATATCACAAGCTGTAATACACCTAGAGACAAAGGGGATGAATTAAGGATGCAGCATCTGACTTAACTCTGAGTTTCCTGGCTATAGTGGATTTAACGTTATTTGAACACACTTTTCTATGGTTTAATATAGAATTATTTTAGGGCAGAACTTGGTGGCAGGAAAGTAGCTGATACCCTCAATGCTTCTCCTAACCCTTTTTAAAGAGAGGGGGGAGAGAAAGAGTGGGAAGCTTTATCTTAATTAAAGTTTAATTAAGGATCACGTTTGGCAGTACTTTTCACACCGATCGACACCAGCAGATTTTCTAGGGCTTAACTTTATCGTGCAGAAAATCCTCTTTTATTACTCTCAACCTGTTGTAAAAGCTGTTGGCACAGAGCAATGGCTGCTTCATTCAGCCGCCTTGTTTGCCGCTGGAAAAATCCCAAGTCTCTAGAGATAGCACCACAGTGGTTCAATTTAATATCTATCCTATCACTACAAGACTCTAGCTCATTATTAATGATACTATTCATTAATTTCTTGTTGGGCTGATGTTGTTATTTATTAAAATATTAAAGAAAGCTCCTGAGACACATACATAATGAGAGACACCTCCGTTTCCATGAGCTATACCAGCAGAGGGGAAAGAATATACTGTAGATTTCCTTTTACCACATACACTCTTCCTCCCTCATTAGTCCTGCTACATCTTGGAGTGACACAGTAAATTCATTTTGTGCACTGTCCAATCAGAGGATAATACAAATGTGGGGCTCTCTTTTTTTTAATGAGCCATTCCTATGCAAAATGAATTGACTACTGTCTAAGTCATCTAATCTGCCTCTATTTTGGGAGAAGGACTAAATTGCTTATATTTATATAGGAAATAAATAAGAGTTGGCATAGGGCTGGTCTTCCCTCCTTCTCTCCCCCCCCCCCCCCAAGTCTTGCATTTGGAAGATTTCAGTCTTCATATTTTCTATATTTTAAAAATCTGCCACCTTAGTAAACTAAATCCAAGCCTGACATTTAAACATGTGAAGGTTGTATTTAAAATAGCCCAAACAAGCAATCTGTACACTATAATGGTCATTTGATATCAGCTTGTGCTCTCTCTCTCTCTCTCTCTCTCTCTCTCTCTCTCTCTCTCAGACACACACACACACACACACACACACAAACACAAACACAGGTGCCTACAAATATGCTAAGAAGTATTGATCTTTGCTCAGCTTTCAACATACAGCTTTTGAGATCACAGCTTTACTTTGAACGGGCTTAATATAAGTGAAGAAACATACTGTACCAATAAACTCAATTTGCATGTTTTTTAAGAATTTCTTAAAAGCACAGTTTGGGGGTAGAGGTCCACCTGATTTTTTTTTCTTTAGACACATTTAAAATAGTATAGTAAAATCTGCATGACAATTGAGGTAACATCTGAAGGTTTTTTAAAAAAAGTTTTAATTCGTTCTGTATGGCTGTTGTTTTCACCCCTGCACAAATAATTGCTATGGAGAAGAAACCCCTCACTGTTTTGAGAGGATTAACTGGGCCTAATTGCAGCTTGTTCTGATCCCTCTTTTAATAATGGATCCTCTCAATCCATATCCAGTGCAGCATCTTTGTGTGGATTGTAAGCTAGTTTCCAAGCATTTATGCATACCTCTAAGGCCCTTTGTACAGAGCATTCACAATCATTTGTTTCTTGAGAGGGTAGGGAAAGTAGTCTAGTTTAGAAACAGAGAAGATATTCTTCTTTTAAAAGGCCAGCGAGCAACAGAAGCAATGGCTTTCTGCAAACCGCAGAACTTTTCAGTATACATTTGTGGAAATTTAGTATTATTTAGTTCCAGACCTCTGGAAAAAAATGTGAGTTTGTTGCAAATGCATTGCCTTATTTTACCTATTTTAAGTAAAGTTATTCTGAAACCAGCTAAGTGTTAGTATAAGAAATAAGTCCCGCTCTCCTACTCCTGGTAGGCTCCAGGATAGGGAGTGGGTTTTTTGCTAGACAACTCTCCCTTAAAGTGCTGTGCTCCCCAAAAATGCAATGCACAATTTTGGTGTGTGCTTGCCTTTCACATTTGTGCCTACAATAATGCAAATGAATTTTTTGTCTCCAGAGAAAAAGCTGGAACCAAGAACACCCAGGTAGGTGAGTTATCCACTAACAGTAGCTTAATTATCTTTCTGCTGACCTTCTGCTGTCCTTAAATTTGGCTAATCAGGTGATCGGGGATCACACCCCTGTACAATTCTCCCATCCTTCTCCCATGGGTTAAGTGTAATGGAGACGCCCCTGTACACTTCTTCCATTGGTAAAGTGTGATGGAGCTGTCATTTGGTATTAACAGTGACACCCTGGTTAGGTGTATGGTCATAATGAAATTCAAAGCACTAAAATTATAACAAAGCACTAAAGCAATGAAATTATAACAAAGCACTAGAACAAATTTTGGCACTACTGCTAGGAGAAAGGCAGAGGGGTCACTCTTAATCGCTCAGTAGTTGCCAACAGAGATTATCAGACAGAGGAGGCAAGCATTCTTCTCCCGTTATTAAACCATCCTATTTGCATGATTGGGGGAAAGATTATCACATTCCCACATGCTTATCCCATTCTCCTCCCATCTGTAAAGAGTAATGGGTCTGCCATTTGGTAATAACGGAAATTCCTGTGGTTACCAAATGATGGGAGAAGAATGGGAAGAGAACGCAGTGGTATGATAATCCTTCCACTGGTTGTGTGTATAGGACAGTTTAACGACATGAGAAGTGTTCTTGCCTCCTCCATCTGACAACTACTGAGAGATCAGGAGTGACCCCTCTGCCTTTTTCCTAGCAGCAGTGCCAAACTTTGTTCTAATTTAGTGCTTTGAATTTCATGATGACCATACACCTAACCGGGGTGTCACTCTGAGGGTGCAGGGGGTGCGGATCATACCAGGTGACACCCTAAGGAGTGTGTGATACCACTGTTCCCAAACATCTGTCTTTTGGCAGAAATTAGCTGTGGTGTTCACCTGTGTGCTTTTAAAATGCTGAAGAGATGTGTGTATGAGGCAAAATTATCTTATGTAAGGAAGAATTGATCACCACAGAAGATACAGAAAGCCAGGCCTTCCCCTTTTCTGTGGTAATGAACAAATAAGGATGGCATTGAGTATCCTCATCTTATGGGCTCAATAGCAGAAATTTATGCATCAACACTCCACCAGATGAGGCTTTGGACACATCCAGTCCTTTGACAGAACAGATTCAGGAACAGCATTGAAGTCACAATGATTTGACTGACTTTATTCTCAAAGCTAATGTGTGTTTCCAAAAGTTCAACATCATAGTCAGAGCAGATTGCAAAAGGCCTCAGACCACCTGGAAAAAAAACTTTGCTGGAAAACACTGTGAAGAAGGAATAATGATGGTTCAGAACAGTACATTTTGACGTGTGTGGGGTAAATAAATGAATACTTTTGCTTTAGACAACAGACTATTTGCTATTCACAAGTGGGAAAAAAAGCTGCACAAAGAAGCTGCACAATTGTATCTAATCACGAAACAATGAAAGCACATAAAATGTTAACTCATGAAAGTAAAATATGAATTTATATAGGAAACATTAGAATTAGAATTAGCCAAATTAATAATAATAATAATAATAATAATAATAATATTTATTTCTAGTCTGCCCCTTCTGAACAAACAATTGGGGCGGATTACAACAAGGATTAAAACAATATCAAGTAAAATATCCCATCCTTTCCGTTACCACCCCGCCTTAAAAAGAGATTAAATCACAATTGAATTAAAACAGTAACTAGCTAAAATAGTAATAAAAACAAGATTAGAGAAAAACAGACCCAGCCAAGGTTATGCAGAAGTAAAAACAGAGAAGGGAGGCTGGGAGAAAAGGCTACTCTAAAGCCTAGATTTGGAGCCAGAGGATGTTTACATTCTCTGGGAAGGCCTGCCGGAAGAGGTGCGTCTTTAGGGCTTTTTAAAAGCCTTCTAAAGATGAAATAAGATGCATCTCATCCGGCAGGTCATTCCACAACCTGGGGGCAACGGCCAAAAAGGCCCTCTGGGAGGTCTTCACCAACCTGGTCTTCATGGGTTGCAGCAAGTTCCTCCCAGAGGACTGAAGTGTGCGGGGGGGGGGGGGGTTCATATGGGAAGAGGCGGTCCCCTAGATAGGATGGACCCAAGCCATGTAGGGCTTTAAAGGTTAAAACCAACACCTTGTACTGTGCCCGGAAACTGGTCGGCAGCCAGTGGAGAGCTTTAAGCACAGGAGTGATGTGCTCTCTCCTAGATGTTCCAGTGAGAAGTCTGGCTGCCATATTTTGGACCAGTTGTAATTTCCGGGTTAGGCACAAGGGTAGCCCCATGTAGAGTGCGTTACAGTAGTCCAAACGTGAGGTTACCAGTGCGTGTATCACAGTTTCCAGATCCCTCATCTCCAGGAAAGGGCGCAGCTGGCGTATCAGCCGAAGCTGATAACAGGCACTCCTAACCGTCGCATTCACCTGACTTGTCATGTGAAGCGACGGGTCAAGGAGTACCCCCAGACTGTGAACAGAGCCCTTTGAGGAGAGTGTGACTCCGTCCAGGACTGGAAGTTGTATTCCCAGGCCTGGTTTCAGGCCTGTGACTGTGAGCACCTCCGTTTTGTCTGGATTGAGCTTCAATCGGTTTTTCCTCATCCAATCCATTACGGCCACAAGGCAGTCATTGAGAGGGGAGACGCCATCGGAGGTCTGAGCAGATGATCTGGTCACGGAGAAGTATATCTGGGTGTCATCAGCGTACTGGTGACACTGAGCTCCATGTCTCCGGATGGTCTCACCCAACGGCTTCATATAGATGTTAAATAACATCGGGAACAGAATGGCGCCCTGGGGGACGCCACAGCTAAGCTCGATCTTAGAGGAGCAACTGTCCCCGGGTCTCACCCTTTGAGATCTGCCATAGAGGAAGGATCGGAACCATCGGAGCGCGGTGCCACCGATCCCAACTCTCTCAGCCGATCCAAAAGGATGGAGTGATCAATAGTGTCAAAAGCTGCGGAGAGATCCAAGAGCACCAACAGGGTCACACTACCCCCGTCGATGCTCAAGCAGAGGTCGTCAGTCAGAGCAACTACGGCAGTCTCCACTCCATATCCTGCCCTGAAGCCAGTCTGGAACGGATCAAGATAATCGGTTTCATCCAAGACAGCTTGGAGTTGGGAGGCGACGGCTTTCTCGATCACCTTGCTGAGAAAAGGCAGCAAGGAAACTGGTCTGTAGTTGTTTCTGTCCAGGGGATCAAGGGAAGGCTTCTTTAGGAGGGGCCTAACGGCCGCCTCCTTCAGACATGATGGAACGCTGCCTTCCCTGAGAGATGCATTGATCACCTCCCGAAGGAATGTTCTCAATGCGTCTTCTCCCTGGTCGACCAGCCAGGATGGACCTGGATCGATGGAGCAAGTTGTCTTCCTCACACATCCAAGGAGCTTGTCCACGTCATCGGTACTCACCGATTGGAACTCATCCAGTAAACTGACAGCAACGGAGTTACTGGATACCTCACTCATGGACACTGGACAATGATTGGTGTCCAAGTCGGCTCTTATACGAGAGATTTTATCTGCAAAGTGGATTTTATCTGCAAAGTGGCTGTAGGCTCTAGTAGGGGGTTTGGCGCAGGGGGAACCTGCGTCAACTCCCCCACCACCTTAAACAGCTCTTCTGGGCAGGACTCTGCAGACGCAATGCGTGCAGAGCAGCGGGATCTCCGCGCTGCACGCACAGCCTCTCCATAGATGCGAAGATGCAGTCTATAGAGAGTACTGTTGGATAAGAGGCGAGTCCTCCGCCATTCGCACTCTAGTCGTTGTCCAGCCCGGAATATTCACTTGTTTGATTCCATTGTAAATACAGACTTTACTTAATAGCAATAGCAAGTACATTTCTCTACTACTTATCAGTGCACTTAAGCATTCCCTAAGTGCTTTACAAAGTGTAAGCTAATTGCCCCCAACAAGCTGGGTACTCATTTTAGCAATTTTGGAAGGATGCAAGCCTGAGTTGAGCTTGAGCCTCTGGGCTGGTATTGAACTCACAACCTTATGGTTTGTGAGTGAGTGGCTGCAGTAAAGGCATTTAACCACTGCACCACCAGGGCCCTTCTTCTTAAGGCTCCATTATACTCTAATGCACATGTTATTTTGGTCATGTAATTTCTGTACTAACCAAAATAATCTTTTATAAATATTGGAATTATCTAATTTAATTCAGAGAGGTTCCTAATTGACTAAGTCAAAATTGCCCCCAAAGAGTTACAAAAGCAGCAAAACCTTCTTTGTTGGTCCTATGATATTTCACAGATGATTGCATAAATTTATACACAACTGTATACATATGTGTGTATGCATGTATTTTTCTGAGGTGTTTGTACCTGTGTTATGTTTTGCAATGGCTGATGACCACAAGCAAAAAAATTGATCAGGGATATGGACTAGAAGTACCCAAAGGTGCCTCCCAGTTCTGTGATTCCTATCTGCCCAAAGCACTTCAAATATATTATCTCAGCAATTTTTTGTTACAGCTATGTAAGATAAACCATTTTATATATATATATATATATATATATATATATAGTGGAAAGCTTTTAAAAGAAGAAGCCATAAATAGGAGGGAGGGAGGGGAGAAGAAAGCAAATGTGGCAGCACCTTTAAGACTAACTGGTTTTTATTTTAGCACGAGCTTTCATAGATGTAACCCACTTCTTCAGATGCAGTGCAGGGTGCTATTAAGGATGCTATTCTATCAGGTATTATGTTTATATTTAATTGGCTTAATATTGTTTTGATGTGAACTTGTGCTGAGGGGCTGAGGAAAGGATATTCTATGAACCTTGTTTGACGTGTAATGTTCTTATGGTTTGGTTTTTTTTATTGCCACTGTGTTTATATTGTTTATTCTTATTATCTGCTTTATATGGCTGGGGGGCTGGGAAGGGATTAGTTGTTTTCTTATTGTATTTTTAATTGTACTTTCGCTATTGTTAGCCATCCAGATTCCTCATTGATTGGGCGGGATACACTTTATTTATTTATTTATTTGTTATTAGTCTTCCTTTGTAATTTCCTTGTTCAAGGATCATGACCTGTAAATCCCTTACTGCATATCCAGGAAAGTTCAAATGTTCTACAACTGGTTTCTGGGTATTTCCAATTTTAACATCAGATTTGTGTCCATTTATCCTCTTGCATAGAGACTGTTCTGTTTGTCCAACGCAGATTGTAGAGGGGTACTTATGACATAGGATCACATATATCACATTGGTGGAAGTGCAAGTGGATGTACCCTTCATTTCTACCCATATCTCTCCTTGTAAAATTCATTGTCCCACTGGAAGTAGGTTGTGGTGCGACAATATTCAAACAGGGCTCTGATGTCTTTCAGAAAAATTTGTTGGATGAGTACGATAGTGTTCATTATGGGGACTTTGGTGAACGGGGAGTCCACATCAAATCTGATCAGTTTGTCTCCAGGTTTGAGTTCGAAGTTGTTAATTTTTTTTCTATGAAGTGAGATGAGTTCTTGATATAGTAGAGTGTTCACCGTATGTGAGTTTGTAATTGTATGGCCAGAAACTTGGCCAGGTCATATGTGGGGGAAACAATGGTGCTCACAATAGATCAGAGTGGAATACAATCCTTGTGGATCTTGGGAAGTCCATACAATCTGGGTGGGAGAGCCTCAGATTTGCATAGACTTTGGTGTGTGGCTGGCTGAACTGTGGAATTTTTGATCAAGGTGTTCATTTTCTTGGTGATTTTGTTGGTCGGGTCTTGTTTCAGTTTTATGTATATTGTAGCATCCAGAAGTTCCTTGATTTTTTTATTGTTTGGTCGTGATTTTCCCTTATGCAGAATCCTTGCTGTTTTTCCTCTTATCTTTTCCACTTCTTTCTCCAGGAAATTGTGGAAGGTGGATTCAATGTGGGCAATGATGTCTTCAGCTGGGATTCTGGTGGTGGTCACTGAAAAATTGCCTCCTTTGGTCAGGATGGATTTTTCTTCTTCTGAAAGTCTATTGTGCATTTGCACAGTGGTGTCAAGTAAGTGAATTTGGTGTGTGTATTGTTCCAGACTCAGGTTGATGGTAGGGTGTAAATTGTTGAAACCCCGGTGGAACCTCTAAAGTGAATGCTTTCTATGTGGCCAAATTATGAACAAATTATGTGGCCAAATTATGAATAATCAAGAAATTGAAGGTGGAGACTTTCAGGTACATGTGCTGAGGAACAGTTGTTCTAGGTCAGCCATGAAGATGTTTGCATACTGTGGTTCCATACAGATGCCCATGGCAGCGCCACTGACTTGGAAGTACATATTATTCCCCAACTGAAGTAGTTATAAATAAATACACAGTGGCAGAATATACATCTGAGGATGTAGGCTGAAGTCTATCAAAGTTCATGCTCCAACTGCTTTCTTTCCCTTAGTTTCAAAGGTCTTATAAGGTCCCTTTGTGTGCATCTCAAAATGTGTTTTTTTCTTTTTCTGAAAAAAAAAAAATCTGTTTAGTCTTCTGTTGTGCAAAGAGCTGATGCTTCTGCATGTGTAGTTCCAGACCTGAGATTTCCTTTTTTATTTTCTATTGATTGCTGTGTAGGATGCTGACAAGATGGTTAAGTTGTTTCCTAGAGAGGATATGGCACAACTTGCTGCCGTGATTTGTTTTGTATGTTGTCTGTAGTGGATTTTTCACCTTTAGTCCCATAGGAATGTTGTCTTGCTCTTTGTATTTATTCAGAAAGACGATGTCCATCTGGCCAAGTCTCTTGAAGATACTGATGGACTTCTACTTCATCCAGTTTGGCGAAGGTTATCCATTGCATTCATTAGCATGCTAGGTTTTGAATCACAACCTTCGAGTTCATGACACACTCTCAAACACCAGGCCAACCAGATATGTGGATTTTCCTTTGAATTATATCTTCCTAAATCAAAGTAGGCACTACTTTAACACAGGGACCCCAAATCTGTGTATTTTATTAAAGGGATACTAAGTTGTTAGTGATTCTTTTTATGTTCTGCTATAACCTGTCATTCCAACTATGAAACTTTCAGAAACTCTGGATTGTGCTGCCTTAAAAAAAAGCAGCACAATCCTTAGAGCTCAGAGAGTGTGGAATTCAAAAGAGAAATTTAAAGTGGTTTATAAAATAGCTACATGAAAATGCTCTGTGTCAATGGAATATTATACACTCTGTAATAGGGAGTATAATAGGATCCTGTAACAGAATTATTTAGTGCACCCATAATTTTAACAGGTTATAGAGGAGCACCAATACAAGTCTATTGTATGCAATTGCAATTCACACAGAGAAAGTTGCAATGGGAGTTGGCTACTGAATTGTCTTCCATCCATTAAACTGGCTGGCATAGTGCAGAATGGGGGCACCATCAATTACAGAGTGAGCAGTGGCAAAACTTTGTAAAGTGTGCCTGAGCTTTTAAAGCTGAATCACATAAAGCACTTCAGTAGGTGTGCTTTCTGCTGTCACTGTAGCCCAGTGACAGATAAAGCTGCACTTACTAATCATCCCCTAATAAGAATAGAAGTCTTTGGAGGTGGCAGTCCTTTTACTACTTTCTTCTAAAGGGCAACTTGTTAAAGTACAAGCCAATGATAAGGCTTGCTGACTGACACAGCTTGGAGACAATCAGGATGTTGATGGTCCAGTGAATAGGGCGTGACTGGCATATGCTGGGCCTCAGTGACATTGTCAATTTTTAGTTCTGAATTTTACTGAAGTGTGTGGCTTACATTGGACTAGTTATACACTTTATCCAAGTCCTATTTCCTAATGTGTTTCATTCTTTTTAGCTGAATACCTGTGTGTGTGGTGTATTTGTGTTGGCAAGAGCAAACAACCCTACCCTCTCTCTTGCTGGCCTGTATATATTTTGAACGAGCATGTAGGGCTCTGTCTTTATGATCACAGAACCTTTCTAATAGTCAGCATGGGGTCTTTAAGACATCATCTTTTCTACACAGATTTGTGGAGCAAGATCCTATCGTTTCACCAAGTAGATGCAGGACTTTTCAGAATATTCTACTTCCATCATTTTCCTGTACAATTGCTTGGGAGATTCCCACATACTTCCTCTGTCATCTGATAAATGGAGCCAGATTTTGGGGCCTTTATATGAAGGGTTGAAGGTGTGCACTTTTCTGGAAGGAGCAGTTTCTTTCAGTTTATTTTTAATCTGGCTTCCCCCCCTCCCTTAGCGTGGCCACAGTGCAGTGTCCAGCTGCTTTGGGAGTATGCATCATCTAAACGCCATGCCCCTAAACTGGCCTGAAACCATAGAAACAGCATGAGAGGTGAAGGATTAATCATCCCTACCAGCATTGCCCAATCATCTTTTTTTCTATACACTTTTGAGACGTAGAATGAAAAATTTGGAGATCTGATTGTACATCTTCAGTGTACTCTATAGCTTAGCTCGTTAAGGTCAATATTGTCAAATATGTTCCACCCTTTGGTGGAAAGGGTGTTATAAATAAACATTGCTATTGTTGTTATATAGAAAATCAAAAATCAGCCCAAACAACTAATACCATTTGAAGAACTGACTCAGGATGTCATTCTGTCCTATAATTTTATAGAATTATATAGAAAAAGTATATTTAGTGTATATACCGGGGATATCCACTTCCATTTTATCTGTTCTCTCCTTTTTTCAGGGCTATGTCCCTTCCCAGGGAATACAGCCTTTCCAGATGCTTTTCTGTCTCTTGGGATTTGAAGCCTGGTGCAAATGGGCATGCTGCCATCTACCTATAATCTCTGGAGAACTCAGGTTAGGTCTCAAGTTGATATATAAAGAGATTTTTTTTAAAAAAGGAGAAATGTATTTCTAGACAATCTATGAACAATTTTTGTACAACACATCCTTTTCAGAACTAATAATAATAAGAATATGGCTTTTTTGGCTGGAGGTTATGGGAGAGATAAACTGCATCTGGAGGGAAGAAATAATCTGGTTTGACACCACTTTAATTGCCATGGCTCAGTGCTATGGAATTCTGGGAACTGTAGTTTGTCGTTTGCAAGCTGTAGTTTGCAGAGCTCTGGTGTCACAACAAACTACAGTTTCCAGAATTCTATATCATTGAGCCATGGCACTTAAAGTGGTGTCAAACCAGATTATTTCTTCCCTGCAGATGCAGCTGTACTCAACACATGTGCAAAGAAGGCTGAACTAGAACAACAGGCTGATAACCTGCATTTTTATTTCATTTGCTTTTGTTGTGCTCTTGATTTGTGGTTAGCAACAGCCATCTTATTCTTTTTCCTGGAGTAATTATGCTCCTTAGCCCTTTTCAGCTTGAAGGGTAAAAACGACATGTTACCTGTAGCCCCTTGATAATTTTTCCCTGGGGGATTTTTTTCATCAGGTAATGAAGCAGCTGTGGAGAACATCGGATAGAAGAGAAAATGGCATGGGGAAGGGGGATCCTTAATCCTTTCCATTTCATTTGTCCATTCAAACTCATCCCCTGGCAAGCAGTTTCTCTCCCAGTGATGGCGAGAGAAATCATTAATTTTCCAGGGACAAATAAAGTCTTTTTCTTTCCCCCTACATTTCTCTCTTTCTCTGTGTGTGAGATATATTTTGAGTAGATGAATGGCTGAGAAGGACCCTTTTGCCCTACCTATCTTACACTCTAGTCGGCTGTAGATCCTTGACCTGATAAAAGAAAGTCCTTCAGGAAAACCACAAAGACAGATGAGAATCCTGTGATGGGTACTACCCTACTGGGCTAGCATTGACCAAGTTTTTTGTGCCCATTTATCAAGATTTGCATAGCACTGGGGAAAAATGGAAGGTAGATTCTTTGTGACCATCACTGGGAAAAGGAGGAGGTTGTTATTTATTTACACATTTGCATTATTTATTAATAATATTATTATTTAATATTAATAAAATAGTTATTATTTAATCACCTAAATAGTGGAATATGATTGTCTACCTTATGGTTTTTAAATTTCTGTGCCATATTTTGTTTCCATTGTATTTTTGTTTTTATCGCACAGTGTAAGCCATCTTAGGGGTGAAACAGATGGGCAGAAAAAAGTGGCTTGAAGCTGCCTTTTCTGAAGCCACATTGAAATCCCACTGGCTCCCAAGGCAGCTGGAGTGCTCATGTCATGATCACATGACATGGCTTCAAGCCAGGAAGAAGCGGGAAAAAAGCTGCTTCTTTTTGTAATGGGCTTTTCTTTGCATAAGGACACTTTTCTGCTGGCTTCAAGGTATGTGTCACCTAAACGCCATGCCTTCAAGCTAGCCTGAAAGCACCTCTTTTTGCCTGTCTGTTTAGCCCCTTAGTACCCATACTGGGAGAAATGTGGAATATTAAATCAATCAATCAATAAATCTCTGGTTTGATGAGTCTGTTTCTACAGTGTTGGCTTTCCGGGGGTCCTTGGAGCTGAAGGTGCCCTGAGAAGTTGTTGCTGTGTGCCTTCAAGTAATTTCCCATTTATGGTGATCCTAAGGCATATCCATCACAAGGTTTTCTTGGCAAGTTTCTTAAGAGGGGGTTTGCCATTGCCATCCTCTGAGGCTGAGAGACTTGCCCAAGGCCACCCAATGGAATTCGACCCCTGCTCTCTAGAGTCATAGTCCAATGCTCAATCCACTACACTGTGCTGGCCCTTAGAAGGGCAACTTGCAAAATTCCCTGTGCCACATGACAGAATATTATTAGCCACATTTCCCATGACACTTTTAGCTCTGAGGTCCCTTCTGATTCTCCTGCACATCAGAGGCTGGCATTTGAGAAATAGGCTGCCTGAGCCCAGAGAATGCCTTTTCCTGAGAAAACAACAGAGAATCTGCTATCCCTGTTTCATGGTACTGTGGCTGTGGCTTAAAACCCTATTGATATTGATGATAATGATGATGATAATAAAATATGAATATAATTGATGATTTGGATAACTGTAATTAATAATAATAATAATAATAATAATAATGGTAAAATGAGCAAAACCATTTTTATTGTCTATACTTTACTGATGGAAGAAGTTTTAAAAAACAACCCGTTTCTTAAAAACATAACTGGTTGTTTTTTGTCTTAGGTTTCATCATAACTTTACTTCTTAAAAGTAATTTGTAAAAAATTTGTAAAAAAGTAACTCATTATGAAACCTCTCTAAAGTAATCCATTGCTATAAAAAAGGACTTGTAATAGGCAGCATATAGTTAGGCTGGTGCAGCTACAAAGTAGGATATCACCCCAATCCTTAATATTTAATTCCACATAAAGTCCATGTTCTTTTCATAGTCTGCTATTTTAAGTGTCACTTATGTTAGAGGGTGATATTAATATTACTATATACAAAATTACATCATAATAAAAATGAACTTCCCACCAGAGATACCTTGTCAATCTGTAATCAAAGTGAATCAATAGTTTGATGATATAGCTTGTTTCATTTTAAAATTAATGTGGCCATACTTTTTGTATTATATTTATTTACTTATTTATTGCTAGAAATACTTTGCTTGTCTTAATGGTGACATATTCATTGATCCAGTCTTGGGAAGAGCTGTAATGGTTGGGAATCCGGGATTCTTCAGAGAGGGTTAATAATACTTTTGAGACAATGAAGGAAAGAAGGAATCTTCTATCTTCTGTGCAGGCTGCAACTCTGTGAAGTGTTTCCAAGTGTAATTTTCTTGAAGTTAAAGTTTGGGTTATTACGGTTCACTTAACGGATAAAGTTTGCCACAATTTTCGTGATCTCGATGATAAGATGACAAGATTTCTAATTTATAAAACCAAGACAGCATGTTGGGGGCTATGAACCATGGTCAAGGGATATGTTGAGCTACTCCTAGCTCTCCACTTTCATATCTATATTCTGATTTACAAAGGAATTCCAAAGAAACTTTGTCATTGAACAACATACTGTAACTCTGTAATTTTTATGTGTGGGCTGTACGAGTTTTAAATGCTAGCAACTGCTGAATGACCATGAAATAAGAGGAACTTTTTAATTATTCCACACAAAAAGTACCAACAAAAACTGGTTGTGTCCTTAATTCTCTTGACCCCTATAGGTGCATTTTAGCTGACTTTGAACAGACTAGGATCTGTATTTAATTAAACTGTAATGAAACTGAACAATGTCTAAGTGAAATAATTGCATATTCTTCCCCAGTTTGTCCCTCAGGGAAAGAACTTGTGGAAAATGTTCTTTGTAAAGTGCCATGTGCATAACAAACAAACAAACAAACAAACAAAGATTTTGATAACTGTAAATAATATTTGGAGCAAAACATTTTTATTGTCTATTCTTCTCCCATGGAAGAAGTTAAATAAACACAAAAAACATATTTTCCTTAAATATGTAACTGGCAGTTTCTTGTCTCAAGTTTGGTCAAAGACTGTAATGTTACTTCTTAAAAGTAATTTGTTATGACATTCATTACAAAACCTTCCAAAAATAATTGATTGCCATAAAAATGGACTTGTAATATATTTTTAAAAAGTAACTTGTTACTTTACTCAGTACCTTTGGGGGTGCATTGAAGGGGAATGGTAAAAGAATGGTATAAAACTTAAAAAATTATTTTCAGAACGTTTAAAACATAATGTGAAAAAGACTCATCAAATATATGTAAAAGCAAAGTAGCTCCTATTCATAGTATCCATATTCAATTTGTTTGTTTGTCTGTTTAGATATTTCATTTATTTCCACCCTTTCTTCTGAATGGAATTCAAAGCAGTTTACAGCATAAATTAAAACAGAGCAGTTAAAAATGTATGAAGTAAAAAAAAAAGTATGAAGTACAAGAGTTTAAAAGGCATTAAACAGTACCTTCAATTAAAAAATTTAAAAACATTAAAAATTAAAACATTTAATATATTTGTTAAATTAAAAATTAAAAAACTAAATTATTTTTTTTAATGTTATGCCATTATGTCTTTTTTATCCCCCAACAGTAAACTGCACCCAGATCTTCCTTCTCCCACTTTCTCATTCTGGACATACTCATTCACTACAGCTGACCCTTGTAAACTCATGCAGTTTTGAGGTCTGTAGTCTTATGTTTTCAGAGTTTCTTTCAACTGAGAAGTCAAAAGCATTACAATAGCACACTTTTGGTTGGATATATCTTACAACTATGGTTCCCAGATGCTGATGGATTTTCTCCCAGAAGCCTCATTCACCATAGCCAAGGATATTCTGGGAGTTGTAGTCTAACATGATCTTGAGAATCACTGCTATAGGGATGCAGTTCTTGGAAATCTTACCCGATGCTCTATATTCACTTCTTGGTTGCTTTTGGTGCCACTTGAAAGCTGTTACAGCTCCTCCTATTTGGTAACAGTTCATAGGGTAGACTCCGAGAAATAATCGATTAAGTGTGAATGGGGAAAGCCATGTAGCAGTAGATCAGTATAAACTGCTGGGCCTCACTGTAGTGGTTTTAGTTGTCTGCTAAACTGAGAACCACATGTAATAGTTCCATGTGGACATCACCTAGCAATAAGCAGAATGATATGATGAAGAAGACCAGCGTTTTTGAGATGGGGGAGGTTTTCTTTTAAAAAAATATCTTATAGAGAACATCTGTTGAAGCCAATGTCCATGACTTGAGATTCCCTTGACATATCTAAGTCACCACCTGTATCCAGTTTTTCAATGGACTGTGCTCATCTAACACTCCATAAAGTATAATTTATCAAACATAAAGAGTGAAGAGAAAGCCTGATTTGTAAAGAAGGTAGATAAAATAGCAAATAGTAAAAATAGCATATCTTTTGGTTTGGGCTGAAGGGGACTTGAATATGAATTCAAGTTACAAGAAAAGAAATTCCACTTAAACATTAGGAAGATCTTCTTTCTTGTAATGGCTATTTGACTATAAAATAGGCTGTCTCTCAGGATAGTAGATTCTCCTTCTTTAAATGTTTTTATACCAAGGTTGGATGCCCCACTCCAAGGATTGTTTTAATTGTGTATTCCTGTGCAGCAGGGACTACATGGTCCTTATGAACCCTTTCAACTCCAGTTATTCTATTATTGTATTGTATGATTCCAGTATAGTCATGCAAAGTAAAATGATCACTAGGCATTTACTTAGTTTGAAAACTAAAGATGGTTATTTAAAAACTATTGGCAAGCTATTGATAGGCTAGAAAAATTTGGCAGTGGCAATGCAAACAATGAAGCGGAACGTGGTCTGTGGTTTTGAATCTGGTTTATAAGGCTTGGTCATTTAAATTTCCCCCCTGTTTGACATGCTTGATCTTCTTTAAAGAGTAGCATGATCATGTCATGTTCATTTTGTGATATTTAAAACATGACTAAGAGGTTCTTAATCTGTACTCCATGCATGAGTTTTAAGGGTTCCATAAACTTGATGCAAAAAAGAAAACTTTCCTCCCTTCAGTTTCCTTCCACTTACTTTTTAGCACAATGAATTCTAAGAGAAAATTCTAAACTTTTCAAGTATTATTATTATTATTATTATTATTATTATTAATAATAATTTTTATTTCTTACCCACCCCTCTGTAGAAACAATCAAGGCAGGGTACAACAGATTAAAAACAATTACAGTTAAAATGTCTCAAGAATCCCATCCCCAGCCACCCACCTCTTAAAATAGAATTAAACTAACAAGAATTAAGATCAAGTTACTATTAAATAAAAATAAAACAACATATCACACATATTAAAACCCATAGGGCAACCTCAGAATGTGAGGAGCCAGGGAATCAGCTGGAAGATTTTTGGAGCTGGGAAGATTATAGGGTTTTTGGGAAGGCCTGCCGGAAGAGATGCGTCTTTAGAGCTGTTTTGAAGCAGTCTAACAATGTAATTAGACAGACCTCGACTGGCAAGCCATTCCATAGCCTGGGAGCAGAAACCGAGAAGGCCCTCTGGGAGGTCTGGGCCAGCCTGGTCTTTATAGGCTGTAGCAGGTTCCTCCCAGAGGACCGAAGGGAAGGGGTTCATACGGGGAGAGGCAGTCCCTAAGATAAGATGGACCTAAGCCATGCAGGGCTTTAAAGGGTAAAACCAACACCTTGTACTTTGCCCGGAAGCTGATTGGCAGCAAGTGGAGAGCTTTAAGCACAGGTGTAATGTGCTCTCTCCTAGATGTTCCGCTAACAAGCCTGGCTGCCAAATTTTGGACTAGTTGAAGTTTCTGGGTTAGGCACAAGGGTAGCCCCATGTAGAGCATGTTACAGAAATCCAAACGTGAGGTTACCAAAGCATGTACCACTTTTTCCAGGTCCTTCAGATCCAGGTACAGGCGCAGCTGGTGTATCAGTCAGAGCTGATAACAGGCACTCTTGACTGCCACATTCACCTGACTTGTCATGTGAAGCGATGAATCAAGAAGTACCCCCAGACTGCGAACAGAGTCCTTCGAGGAGAGTATGACTCCATCTAGGACTGGGAGCTGTATTCCTGAGCCTGGTTTCGGGCCTGTAACTGCAAGTACCTCCGTTTTGTCTAGATTGAGTTTCAACCTGTTTTTCCTCATCCAATCCGTTACCGCCGCAAGACAGTCATTGAGAGGAGAGACGCCATCTGAAGTCTGAGCCAATGATCCAGTCATGGAGAGATATATCTGAATGTCATCAGCATACTGAAGACACTGAGCTCCATGCCTCCGAATGATCGCACCCAGCGGCTTCATGTAGATATTAAATAGCATCGGGGACAGGATGGCTCCCCGTAGGATGCCACAATTAAGCTCAGACTTGGAAGAGCAACTGTCCCTGACCCTCACCCTTTGGGATCTACCGGAGAGAAAGGACTGGAACCACCGGAGCGCAGTGCCTCCAATCCCCAACTCCCTCAGCTGATCCAAAAGGATAAAATGATCTACAGTGTCGAAAGCCGCAGAGAGATCGAAGAGCACGAGCAGGGTCACACTACCCCTGTTGATGCTCAAGCAGAGGTCGTCGGTCAGAGTGACCATGGCAGTCTTGACTCCATGTCCTGTCCTGAAGCCAGTTTGAAATGGATCGAGATAGTATCATCCAAGACAATCTGGAGTTGGGAGGCGACTGCTCTCTCGATCACCTTGCTCAAAAATGGGAGCAAGGACACTGGTCTCTTAGTTGTTTCTGTCCAGGGGATCAAGAGAAGGCTTCTTTAAGAGGGGCTTGACAGTATTCACTGTCATCTTTCCCCCCAGACAAGTCTATGTGAAGGAAATCAATTTCCAATGCCATAAAATAAATTGCATGTAACTTGTGAGTGTGTATCTTTATGTGTATTTTTCCCCCTGGAGAAGGGACCTGTAGAATTTTTCAGATTCTCAAAGGGTCCATGATGCCAAAAGGTTAAGAATCTCTGATTTTTTTTTTTAAAAAATAAACAGGTATAGTGGTTCTGTGTAAAGTGGCAAGTATTCTCTCCTGCAAAGGCATCAGGTCTGTCAAAACCTTCCCCTAAATCTTTTTGTCTCTCAAGAAAGGGAAGGTACTGTATGTGGAAAAAGTATTTTGACTAAAATCTCATTTGGACTAATATATAGAACAGTAAATGCTTTCCTGCTTACATCTGAAAATTTTAAAGATATTAGCACTGAAAAAAGGACAAACATTCATATAAAGTGATGTTTGGTTTCTATTAGGATGAGAGTGAATGTGGAATCTTATATATTTTCATTAGATCAGTGCAGAATGCGGAATAAATGGGGAACATTGCATGTGATGTGCAATGAGAATAGGATTGTTGTTACTTTTTGACTGTGCTTACAAATGGACAGTCTATCTATTATTCACAGGGGTAATAACCTTTGCAATGTCAGGAAGTATGTCTGAAAGAGCAGTCTTTATGGATCAGTTCAGAGAAGGAGTTCATGTAGAAAGGATAGTGGATGAGAAACCATCAAGACTGCCCTGCCTCTTACACAGGATTCAATGATACACAGCTTACGATTAACTTACAGGTTTCTGAAGTTTAAAAAATGTACCCAGAACATTTTTTAGTGATATGTTTCCAGATAATTACCCCTCTATTCTCCAAATTCGTCATTTTTACAAAGGGGTTTAACTTTCCTCCGACTTGTAACTGTTCCACTAGGACTACTGCCACTAGAAACAATGAATATAGTATTTTAATGATTCACATATTGTAATTGTTATACTCCTCACAGCAACTATGATTAAGTCCATTGATTTAGGTATATTCATAGGCACATGCACTAAAACACTTGGTGAGCTTGGGATTGCCAAGTGAATCAGACTCCAAGAAAGGCCAGGGACTACTTGATTCATAATTTAAAGTGCAAGCCTATGGACCTTATCACACGAAGACACTTACGTGGCCGAAATGTTGCAGAACCGTTTCAGAAGTGTGAAAGTGGGATCATCCATCATGCTTCTAAACTGTAATTGAGGCTTCCCACTTTCCCTCCGTCAATGAAGTGTTCACGGAGAAGCAATTTTTTGAATAACGGGATATCCCATTATTAAAAAAAATGGCTTCTCCTGCCTTCTCCACGAATGCTTCATCAACGGAAGAAAAGTGGGAAGCCTCAATTACGTTTTACAAGTGTGACGTATGATCCCATCTTCGTACTTCTGAAACAGTTCTGCAACGTTTTGCCCATGTAAGTGCCACTGTGTGATAAGGTCCATAGTCAAATAAGATTCCCACTTCTCTCCTGCACCATGGCAGCTCCTCAGGTGCATGTGATCAGAATGAACTTTACTTATCCACCATGGTAGGCTATGGCATTTAGGATTTTATCACATGAGCTACATTCTTGCAGTCACACAAACCAATGAAAATTCAAACATAACAAGTACCTATTATCATACATCTTTACAATCACACGACCGGGGGGGGGGGAGCTGCTGCTGCTACCATGCTCTCTTCTGGACTCCCCCTTAACCTCCCCCTCTGCCCTACCCAGCATGACTTTCATTGGATTTTATTTTTGTACTTTTTAAAACCCAGTTTTAAAACTGCAGTTCTGTTAAGGTGATTTAAGTTTTTTTTAAAAAAGAAATACAAAAAAAAAGTGATCCAGGTTGCTTGTGAATGCATTCTGAAGATAAAGGAATAAAATTAGCACCAGCAATTTTTGGAGGGATGGCCAAGGCAATTTTAGTATTCAAATGATGACATTTATTATATTTTAATTCCACCTCTCTCTTAACACACAGCTTGAGGGCATTTGATACATTCAGCATCACCTAGCAAACCTCACAGCCACATAAGTAATCAAACTGGAGTCTTCCTGGTTCTAGTATGACTCTGCCCATTAGATGATAATGAATGCTTGTGTTACCACTTGAGGGTTACTATAGTTGTAAAAGAAAGCCTGGGAGAGAAGCTTTGTTAGGCTACCTGATTTTTCTCTGACCACTGCAAGGCTAGGACAGCTGCTTTCATTCCTTATGCTGCTAACAGATAACCTAAAGGAAGACAGTGGTAATCTCTTCATTCTGGAAAAGTTGCTTTTTACAGTTGCTTTTAAAAGACTATTTCAAGAATCCCATAGCCAATATAGCCAGTTTGGTGATTCCGGGAGTTGAAGTCCCAGGAACTTTTCCAAGGTTGGGCATTATTTCAATATTTGACTTTAGTCAAATAATTGGCAGTAGATGAGTTTATGAGACTCTCTGTATATACCGTAGGTCAAAGAGAGTCAATGTCTAGTAACAATAGCAGCAACAACAACAAACAACAATATTTTATATCCCAGTTTTCCATAAAATTGAAGCAGCGAATACTAAAACTTCCATAAAACACAATAATCACTTACTACCATTATATCCCAAACCCTCCCTAAACATTCCATCCACAATAATTCCACCTCATGGATGTTTTGTGGAAAGGAAACAACATTTCCAATCTACCATCTGAAGACTCATGTTTGTTCTTTGTTAACACAGAGACACATAGAGAGACACAGCAAGAAAGTTACAGCACCTGAGTTTTTCATACCTGCAAGTGTCACATTGAAATCAACTTTATCATAAAGCCTACTGATCTATGAAGGGCTTGGATTGCCCTTAAATCATTATTCAGAGAGTGGAGTGGCTTCCTTTGAGTGTATAGAAACTTGCTATTCCTGGCTAACAAATCCAGGCAAACCATGCCACAAACAACTTAATCCCTTTTAAGCCACTGATTTTGAATATAGCTAAATAACTCAAGAGAAGGGGTAAAGAATGGAATCAGACATTTGCTCTGATTTTTGCTGAAACCAGTGAGAAGAGCTTTGGCACCAGGAGGGGGAAAGGCTGCAGTTAAGACTCCCTAGGGTACACAATGCCTACCTTGTTTGAAGCACACACATTACGATCTCCACCTGCTGTTATAAATTTAGTCTGAGTGCATCTTTATGTGTTAATTTCTTTCTCCTCCTCATTTTTATGCTATCATTCTGTATGGGAAATGTCGAGATTTTCAGATGGATCTCTGTACTTTTATTGTTTATTCCAGAACACATACACAACAAACTAATAGAAAATCAAATGCATCTTGTCCTCTAACACACACACACACAGAGTGGAAGTGTCTTTTCCTGTTCAAAAACCAGCTTGTGAATATTTCATAACAAGTCCCTTTCAACTGTAGCTTAAAATTATCTTTCTAACACCAATAAAATCAGCTTATTGTCTCAATTTGTAATGCAGTAGCAATCAGTATAGTTAGCCCAAGAGGAGGGGAACGGGGAGAAAGAAGTGACTGTGCTAACCAGAACATATCCATTTTTTTCTTATTTCAAACTGTAATATGTTATCCCTGTTTAAATTGGTAAGCAGAAATAAATGGAGCCTCTTAGTGAACTCTAATCTTCCCTAGATGCACAAGCCCTAGAGAATGCACCACTGGCTTTCAGAAGATAATAATTACAGCCAAAATGATGTTCTGCTAGCTTTCCTTATCTTAAATTAGGGCAAGATTAAGGTCTAAGTATTCTATTTGTGTTAGGTTTGGAAAATAATGGATGTAGAGTTCAGATTTCTTCTGCTTTCCAGAACACTTTACTTCTTATTCCCCCTTTCTTCTTAATGAACCACTATGCTTTCACACACACACACACACACACACACACACACACTTTCTAGTGGCACTTTTGCTCTGGATTCTAATAGGATTAGAATGGTAGCTGTATGCTGTGTTCCAGGGAGTTTTGTGTGTTCATTCATGTACTCAAAAGTGCTAATGCATACTATGGAACTTCCCAATCTTCAAGAACATCATCATTTGTTTCAATAAAGGGCTCATATGCAAGTGGTCCAGGTCTTCCACATTTGAATGAAATTGGTTTGAGGGTGGGTAACACAAGTGACTTAGTAGGAGCATGGATGGGGGGTAATTGGGAATATTTTTTTACAGTGAAACAGAAAAGAAAGAGAGAATTAGAAAGGGGGGGGGGGAAGAAGGTAAGTATGGTGTTGGATTGGAAGTTAAGCTCAGGCAGAAGAAGAGTAAAAATCCATTTGATCAAATTGGGCCAAATTATTATATCTGAAGGAGCAAACAAGTCTTTGAAACTAAGAAGTTTGAAACCTCAGTCCACCGCCCACAAACAGTGGTTTTTTATTCTCTTCCCAAACAAAAGCCACTTCCAGTTTGGTTGCCAAAAGCAGAAAAGTAATGTATCTTGCAAAGTTTGATGCTTTATTAATATTTATAAATAATGACAACACACCAAAGAAGGTGTTGGCTTAATTATATCTCTAAGCAGATTTAACACTTTGTCTCCAATTGTTTTATACCTTCATAGCCTTACCACGTATGTCCACATATTTCTCCTTTATGCAGCCTCAACCAGCCTTTTGTATTTCTGTGTCTGCATGCATATTACTGAACTTTAAAAGATATATCCATCACAGCCTATTCTTTTTTCCAGAAACACTTTTCAGTGGAGTCCAGGCTATTGATTCAGTGTGATAGAAATGCCTTAGTCATTTCCTCTTGACTTATCCAGTCCTAAATATATTCATGAGCTGGTTCTGTCTATATCCCAGGCAGGATGTGTACACATTCCAGAAACTGACTGGTTGGAGCAGCTATGGACTGTGAGGAAGTGTCCTCTTTTCTTACGTCTCTCAGTGGTTCCACCATTGCTTTAACCACAGCCATTTGGGTTTGTTAGTTCAGTGTACTGCAGAAAGTGATGTTCAGGGACAGCTTGTGACTTCTACAGTATATACATTGGGGACTGTGTGAATTTATCCCAGGTTTTACTCGTATATGCTTGACTATAAGTCGACCTCATGTATAACTTGAGGGCAAGTTTTGAGGCCAAAATTATGGTTTTTGCTATGACCCGTGGATAAGTCGAGGATAAAATTTAGGGGCATATAGGAAAGGATCTAAAGGATGAAGCAAAGCAAAACAATGTCAAATAACTTACAAAAGTCCATCAGACATACCTCTTTGTGCTTATTCTTAAGACTGGATGGATGAAAGAGTAAAGGGGGTCAGTGCTTCCAGGATAGCTTATACTCTTGCTTTTCACCAGGGGATGGTTTCTTCATTTAAATAAGAGTTAAGATACATTACTTACATTGACCCGTGGATAAGTCGACTCAGGTTTTTTGGGTCAATTTTTTGACCTAAATTTCTAGACTTATACATGAGTATATACAGTAGTTTGAACTTTAAATGAGCTATCTATTGTGCTGAACTTGACTTCCAAACTTTGAATTAAAAGCTAAAGAGGATTCACTGCCTTCCACTGTTCTTGTTCCTATTTTCTCTTGTTTGTGGAAGCAAGATGTTTATGATAGGAAGGAACAGATAAGCAATGCTGGGAGCTTTACTGACTTGTAACGTGCCTGAAATTTGGTACCTCTGTTTGAGTGGTAGGAGAATGCCATTTGTGGCGCAGTGATTAAATGCCTGTACTGCAGCCACTCACTCAAAACCATAAGGTGGCGAGTTCAAGACCAGCAAAAGGGCTCAAGCTTGACTCAGGCTTGCATCCTTCTGAGGGTGCTAAAATGAGTACCCAGATTGTTGGGGGCAAGTAGCTTACAGTTGTAAACCGCTTAGACACTCCTTAGGTAGCATGAAGCGGTATATAAATGAAGCTGTTTGTTTGTTTGTTTTCTTGCCCTACTTTAGGGAGAAAAATGTTTTGGACCAGCCATATTTTAAGTATTGTTGCTGCTGTGTGCCTTCAAGTTGTTTCCAATGTATGGCAAATCAAAGGTGACCCTACCATGGGGTTTTCTTGGCAAGATTTGTGCAGAGGAGATTTGCCATTCCTTTCTTCTGAGGCTGAGAGAATGTGATTTGTCCAAATTCTTTGTTTACATGCTTGAGCTGGGTATCAAACCATAGTCTCTCGAGTTGTAGTTCAACACTCAAATCATTATACAACAATGATTTTTAAGTATTTTAAATATGGCTTTTAAGTCATAATTGTTACTAAATTCTACGATATCTAAGTTACTCCACAGGCAAACAGTATTGTTAGATTTATTTCAAAAAAGTGCAAGAAACAACTAAAAAGTCTTTCTTGGCTTCAATACTAAAAAAAAAAAAAAAAAAAAAAAAAAAAGGAGGAGAAGGAGGAGGGCGAGCAGAAGAATTAAAATATACAAACAGTGATTTATGTCTCAAAGTCCATTCTATTCCATACTTCTCAAGCTCACAATGCATATGTTACGTGACTATAATTATGCTCCTCAGGGTGTGCAAGCTAAAGGTGGCAGAGTCGGACAAAAAGCGTGAGGAGATTGATGACATGGTATTTTGCTAATACAATGCAAAAGTCGCTAACAAATTATGAAACTTCAACAGGCTCATTCGACTGGTGTGGTCTAAATTTTGTTTGCTGACCTGACAGCTGAACTGATCTCTCACTTATCTCGACAGCCTTTATTGTAAAAAAATGACAAAAGCCATATCCAAAAAATGAAAACAGGGAAACAAAAATAACCCTGCCATTATCGTGGTTTCTCAAAGAGCGAAATATTCCCCCCTCCATTTTACAAGCATGAATAATTTCATATAATCTATAATATTACCCAGAAAGTGAGAAGGGAAAACTTGAGAAGTCAGAGGATGCAAAAGAAAATATATAATGTTTAAACATTTATATATTTGAAAACTTGACATCTTTACATGTCCTAAATAAGACTTTCAGAAGATTTTATAATCATATAATCAACATAGAAAACAACACAATCTATTGTGAAAGTGACTATCTTCATGGGGAGATTTTCACTCAAATTTTCGACACTGTATTTTCAACATTTTCAACATTTTGCTCCACAAAGCAGGGCCTGGTGGTACAGTGGAGGGTTATGAGTTTGACTACAGAGGCTCCAAAGTTGACTCAGCCTTCCATCTCTTCGTAGGTTGATAAAATGAGTATCCAGCTTGTTGGGGGCAATTGGCTTACTGATTGTAAACCGCTTAGAAAGTGCTGAGTTCACTGATAAGCAGTATGGAAATGTACATTGCTGTTGTTATAGTACATGCTATTTGGTCCCTATCACAATGTACCCGACACAGTAGCTATAACATAAAGTAACAGTTAACAGATATCTTCAGCTTTGTGAGGGCCTCCACAAATCTAAATTCAAACCTGGTTTCAGTCATTGATTATTTGTTACTGTTACTGTTGTTTTTTGTTATGCACCTGATATTGTATTGGGTAGAAACAATTGACAAACCTGTATTATTTATATCAGAGGTGGGTGAAAAGAACATTTCAATCTACTGTTAGATCAGTGTAGTACCTTGCTGGAGATGGACTGGTTCTGACTCTCAGTCATCTGACAATAAAAACTATAGTATTTTCCACCCATAAATGAGTTTTCTGAAAAGTATGGGTTTGGGGGGAAATCAGGAATGTGATCTTGTGAAATTTTTGCAGTACTGACTATAAATATCTCGACAAAGCATCCCTTGATTCATAAAGTATGTCTGCCCATTCAAGCTGTTTGTTCTGCATCTTACTCCAGTTGGTGGATCTCAGGATTTTAATTGAAACACACACACACACACACACACACACACACACAATCAGACAACAAAGTAGACCCGGTAAGCCTGAAGTCTGCCCACATCTAATTTACAGCATAATCCAATTCATGTCTACTTAGCTATAATTTTCATTGTGTTCCTTGAGACTTTCTCCCACTAAAGATTGCAGCCTTAGTGATGCTCTTAGGCTGCATGTGCACTGCAGAAATAATCCTGTTTGACACCACTTTAATTACCATGGCTCAATGCTATGGAATTCTTGGAATTGTACTTTGTTGTGGCACCATTGCTCTGTGACAGAGAAGGTTAAATGTCTCACAAAATGTTTCTTGAATGAGTTACAAGACTCCTGTTTGTCTGTGTGGTTATTTTAACTATTTCAACCTTTTTCAAGTACTACAACGTTTCAATTTTACAGAATAACAGTGCTGTCTCTTTTGCTTTGAAATAAACAGAGGCATTATACTTAGTCCATATGTGTTTGTTTTGCATCTTATCCTGTAAAGACTTAGTTTGCATTATATTGGACATGACAACTTCATGTGCTGACCCTCTAAGTTGTCACATAGCACAAGCAATAGCAAGTTCATTTCTATACCACTTATTAATGAACTAGTACTCCCTAAGCAGTTTACAGTGTGTTAACCAATTGCCCCAAACAAGCTTGAGTACTCATTTTACCAACCTACAAAAGGATGGAAGGCTGAGTGGACCTTGGAGCCCTGCCTGGGATCAAACGCACAACCTTGTGGCTGCAGTACCACTACACCACCAGGTGTATCACACCCCCTTTCCCTTCTCTCTGTATTCTTGTCTTTGTGCAAGAAGTACTTCTAAATATTATGGCCTAAATTCGAATCAGGGATTGACTGTAACATTGACACACAAAAAGTTAGATAGTATATGCATCATCATTTGTCTTAAGGTTTTTCAAATCAATTTTTTTGTGGAGGTTTCCTTATATACACATATCATTTTCCATTGATTATAAACAGTGGTGTCCCACACCAGGGTGTCACCCGGTGCAGGGGAAAGGGCTTTGTGGGGGGAGCCAAAAGAGCCTACTCCCAACTCCGTGTCCTATGTGACTTTACTCTGAAGTAAAGCTACATGGGTCAGGGATGGTAGTGAGCCAGGCCCTCTCCCTCCCTGTCTTGCGTGGCTTTACCTTGAAGTAAATCCGCATGGGGCAGGGATGGCAGGAGGTGGCGATGCTCACTGGGTATCATCTCTTTCAGTGGTGTCACCCAGGGCAGCCTACACCCACTGTACCCCCTAGTGATGCTACTTATTATAACTTATTTCACCACACTTGCAGTATAATTATAGTCTTTTGGAAGAATTACAGTTCTTTCCTGATAACAAATGAGCATGTTTTCAGGGAAGATAAAATTAAGAGCAAAAGTTTGATAATTCTTAGTGTGGCACCATTACCAACTCCTGGGAATAAGCAAGTGGGTAGATTAACATCAGTGACACTAATTAACCTTGGCAAAATGTTGGAAGGCAATTTCAACCACAGTAATATACCTGAAAAATGGCACTGATAAATGATTTTGAAAGAACAATTTGCTTTTCCCCCTCAATGTTGTCTTTATAATTAGAAAACAAAGCTTTGCACACAACTATTAGAAAACTATGCTTCCTGGTATATTTCCCAAGTATATCTCTGAATCTGGGACATAAACTGTTACTATTAACAAATATGCTTGGAGATATGTCCTGAAGGAACAGTGCTGAAGCTTTCACCCACTAGCCTTGTCTAATTTGTTTCATACAAGTTATATTATACAGTATTTATATTTCAGAGAACACAATCCAGAATTGAACAAAGGATTGCACAAATGCATGCATGAGTCAGGCTGCAATTCTATACATACTTATTTGGGAGTAAGTGCCATTGAAATAAATTTATTTCATTTTCAAATGCAAATTTCCATCCATCTCCCTGTTCACCCATTTTGTCTCAACTTCCTACTTTATGGATGTCTGATTTCACTTAATGCAATTTGCTTATTACAGTCCAATTTTTGTGAGAAGGGGGTGAAAAAAAGGGACAGAGGAAATAAAGGAGAAGGGAAAGAAAAGTAAAATAGACATTTACTGATCTACCTAGTAATTCTGGTTTTAGACTATCACACATGCATAGGATTGGATTCAAAGCACCTCAGTCTCATCTCATGGATTGTTTTCCCAACCTTAGATTTGCATTCGATTTGTTTTTTTCTTATAAGTCTCGAAGAACCTTGAGAACAAATGCCCACCAAGATGTGGAAGTAACTGAGTAGTTCTTTGGACTGTAGCTGCAATATGAGATTAAAAACAGAGAGAACCTTTTTGCCTCTTCTCTTACTTCTGAACCTCATTAACTCCTGTTCTGTGCTACAGTATTGGATTATAGAAGTTTGGTTCTCAGAGTCTCAAACACTGAAGCTATCTTTAGTCACCCTGCTTTTCCCCCCTGGCCTTTTTCCTCTGGGAAGGAGGAAAAGGAATAGTGGTATTTGTGATGTGCCTAGCACATTTTGGATATATTTCTGGCTGTCATACTATGACAGCATTCATGTTACTTTAGATCAGTCATCGATGCCATTATATTTCCCATTTCTATGTATGGTTGTGAAAGCTGGGCAATGGAGAAAGAGGATAGGAACTAAAATCAACTTATTGGAAATGTGGTGCTGGAGAACAATTGTACATTTACTAGGGACTGCTAAAAAGACAAATACAAATGGGTCCTATGGCAAATCAAGCCTGAATTCTCCCTAGAAGCCAAAACGGCTAAACTGAGAATGTCATACTTTGGGCATATCATAAGAAGATATGACTCTCTAGAAAATACAATAATGCTTCATAAGGTAGAAGGCAGTAGGAAAAGAAGAAGATAGCATTACATATGGATAGACTCAAGGAAGTCACAGCCCTGAGTCTACAAGACCTGAGCAGAGGAGCAGAGCTGTTGATGAGAGTGTGACTTGGAGATCTTTCATGCATGGGGTCACCATAAGTGGAAGCCAGCTTGACAGCAGTTAAGAACAACAACAACAAACAGCTGAGATAGATGATGTTGGTTTGACTCTCCCATTTATTTTATTTGTAAAACATTCAGTTTTAGACAGGAAGTTTAATAGATGTCCTAAGAGCAGTGGGTGGCATTCTCTGTAGCTGTGTCGGCAAGACCCAGTGCACTCTTTAGCGCACTATTAGGTCAAGTTAAGTGAACATAGCCCCTGTTCAGTTTTAAAAACAAACAAATATTAGCTGCCATCCACAGTTCTGATCTCCAGCAACCATCTCACCTCCAAATTTCTGTATAGTGTGGCACCCCTGCCACCCTGCACTTTTTGGGACTTTTCAAAGAACGGGAGGTGCTTTTGCAGGGGGTAAATACTTACACAAACTTCATTTATGCTAAGTGGTATTTTCCTCATAGTATTTGCATGAGGCAGTAGGGATGTGGAAGTAGGACCCACTAGGTCTTTCACACCCCAGGGAAACTGGTGTATCTACTGCATTGCAGTTTCATTGCTGTAGGCTGCTGAAGGTGGCACATCTTCAATAGGATTCTGTGTGCCCTCTCAAAATGGCTAACTCTAACCTGATACTTTAATCTGCACAGGCTACATTGCTCTTTGATTTTCTCTAAGCCATCAGCCATACCTTCTTTTGTAAAAGGAGAGAAGATTTGGTGGTGGGGGGAGTTAGGAGCATCAAATCTCAGACTGTTGAGTTTCTCTGCTCAGGCTACTAGAAGCCCCACATACTGTACTTCAATGAAGCTTCCTATAGTTCATAGATCCCCTCAGGTTTGCACGAGGCATTGGCATCTCTCTACCTTATTTTTGTGTGTGTGTGTGTGTGGCATCACATTACAGGTTGAGTCTTCCTTATCCAAAATGCTTCAGACCAGAGGTGTTTTGGATTTCAGAATTGTTTATTTATTTATTTTGGATTTTGGAATATATGTACTTACATAATGAGGTTATCTTAGAGATGGAACCCAAGTCTAAACATGAAATTCTTTTATGTTTTATATATACTTTATAAATAGAGTCCGGGGTAATTTTATACACAATATTTTCAATAATTTTGTGCATCAAACAAAGTTTTTGTATACTGTACTGAACAATCAGAAAGCAAAGGTGTCACTATCTCAGCCACCCATGTGGACAATTCTGGATTTTGGGGTATTTTGGACTTCGGATTTCCTCATAAGGGATAGTCAACCTGTACCAGAACAATGGTGAAAAACAAAATACTTTACCAGTGGGGTTTACTTAAGTGTTAGCCCATCTTTCAGCTATCAATTCATTGATTCTAATCTAGTTCGGGCCAGCAGTTTTATTTAGGCTTTGATATTTTCTATATTAATTGTTCTTTCTTGACTTATAATGGTATTTGATATATATAGGAATTTTGATATGCATTTAATGTATGGAGTAATTGGCTAAGAACCTGCATCCAAGTATGCAGATTGGAAACTTCACATGCACAGCTGTCTGCCTCCCAACCCAGGAAGCTCTCAAACTCTGTGGGTGGGTGGCTGGGCTGATATGGATGGAGTAAGAGAGGTGACTGATCATTGGGAATTGTCTGCCATTCCTGCTACAGCTCTCCAGAGAGAGGAGAAAGAGAATGAGTTGTTTCTCTTCCATCTATCTAGAAAAATGCAGCAGGGATGGGAGGATTTCTTCCCTGGATATTCCCTCACTCCCTCCTTGCCACTTAACGGCTATAGCAGTGCCTCAAAGGGTTTGGCAGCTGCTTGGTGAGGGGGAAGTTTTGAAAGGACTACTAAATAGCCCTTTTGGCTCATCTGAAACAAGATGTGTGTGTGTGTAACCTTGAGCTGTGCATGCCATTAATTCCACTCTGGAAGTACTTTTATTCCCAGGGCACCAATGGTATAGATCAATTTGGTTGGCTCAAAGAACCAAAGGATTGCTTGATATGGTTTATGATAAGTTCTCAGGCAGCCAAAAAACAAATGATAACACCTTTTGCTTTGAAAAGGAAAGCTGAGCTCTTGCCAACCTGCTTAATGAGGCTTATGTTTTGTCTGATCTAATCTTCTGAGCTTAGACACCTTTGTACCAAAGATGTTTAATTCTCTGTTGATTTGGGGGCAGGGAAATCTGTTCTAGACTTATATTGTTGGGTTGCAATGAGAACTACATGGAAATATAGCTAGACTTGGGAGATGGATAACCAGCAAGGAAGTTCTAGACATTGGGCTTCTCAAATGGAATAGCCAGAACTCAGGTATAGAGTGATAATAGCAAGAGAGAATGTGCTCTGCATGCAAATTTTCTTGGGATCATTCCCTGATATGTTCAGGCAGGGCTGGGATTAGGAAAGTCTTTAATTAAAATCCCATAGAGCCTCTGAAAGTGTAGACAATACCGAGCTAAATGGACCAATAGACTGACTTAGTGTAAGGGAGTAACTCTGAGAGTTGTAGTCCTCAAATAACTTTTCCAAGCCTTACAAATGATGGCTCTTAATCAGGCAGTGTGGTGAAATAGTTAGAAAGGTAGTATAAGACCAGGGATCTCCAGGTCTAAACATTAGTCAGTTCACCTGGTGACTGTATGCAGTCTGCTGTAGGGAGGAGTGGGGAAAACCATCCATGCTATCTTGGTGTTACTAGGAGGAAATGTAACCAAATCAATAATGATATTGTTGGCACTGACCTTGGAAGGAGGAAGAAAGGGAGTTTAGGAACTCAAAATAGTTTTGAGCTCTGGGAGGAAAGAGGATCATATTCCCAAGAAATGCTGGTGATACGAGTTTTACTGTTTACTACAAGAATAGGCAATTTCCAGAGATGTAGACTTCCTGTAGACTTGGATGGTTGGCCCTATGCTCCCCAAATTGCAATTATTTTTTGTTTGTTGTTAACTGCCCTAGAGTTGGTCCCAATCATGGCAACCCTGTGGATGAGATATCTCCAAGCCCCCCTAGCCTCCATTGCTCTCCTCATTTCCTGTAAATTCTTGCCTGTGATCTCTCTGATTGAGTCTATCTGACGGGTGGTCTGCCTCTCTTTCTATTGCCCTCAACCTTTCCTAGCATCATTGTCTTTTCCAATGAGTTATGCCTTCTCATGATGTCATCAAAATATGACAGCCTTAGTTTCATCCTCTTGGCTTCCAATGAAGTTCAGGTTTTATCTGTTCTAGGTAAACAAATATTTGTTGTCTTTTTGGCTGTCCATGATATCCTCATCACTCTTCTCTAGCATCATATCTCAAATGAATTGATTTTTTTCCTGTCTATTTTCACCACTGTCCAGCTCTTGCATCCATACATGGTGATGGAGAATACTACGGCTTAGATGACTCTGACTTTAGTGCTAGTTGTATGTCTCTACTCTTTAGAATCTTCTCTAGTTTTGTTCTTAGACTTCTATAGCAAGAGATCTATAGCGCCATTGCCTCGTTCGGCTCTGAAGAGAGCAGAGCCGAGCGAGAGGAGCGTCGGGTGAGCTGGGCCCGGTTTGGGGACATTCCTTTGCCCTGTCAGGCAGGCTTTCAGGCAGGCTGGGCTGGGGTGGCACTTGAGAACTCTGCCACACCCTTCATTAGACCGGGGTAGTTTTTTCTTTGGCCTTCCACCCCCCGCGATTAGCCAACACCGCGGTGTGTGGGGGGGTGCGCTGGCCTGTGGGCTGTGGCAATCATAAGCCACAGCTAGCCTTGAGGCTGCACGGAGGCTGCACTGAGGTGTGGCAATTTGCCGCAGCTAGCCTTGAGGTACGGCTTGACTCCTCTGGGAAGGTTTGTGGTAGTCTTGTTTTTCTTTGAGGGGTTTTTTGCCTGTCCCTCTCCTCCTTCTTCAGACTGCCTTTGTTTTGAGGTCATTTCTTGAGGGCGGTGATCGTGGCTGCGGCCCTGCTGAGCCCGCCCTCTTGCCTCTTTTGGACGGTTTTTTGTGGGGGCGGTGATAGCGGTTTCGGCCTACCCCTACTCCTTCTTTGAACTGCCTTTGTATTGAGGTCAATCCTCGAGGGCGGTGATCGCGGCTGCGGCCCTGCTGAGCCCGCCCTCTTGCCTTTGTTTTGGACGGTTTTGTGTGGAGCGGTGATCGCGGATTCGGTCCTGCTGAGCCCGCCCCTCCTTTTACTGAAGCCCAGTTTGTTTCGTGTTTGCTGGGTTAGCCTTTGTCTACTATGCCTTCTAAGCCAAAAGGTGCTAACAAGCAGCGGCCGGCCCCTTCAGCTCGCACAGAGTGCGCATCGGCACCTCGTAGGCGAACTGCTTCTGGTGCCGTGGCCCGTCAGAACGAAGAACCCCCAGGTACTTTGTCGCCAGGCACTCCTGCCGGTGAGGGCACTTCGTCAGGCATTGGTACCTCTTCGCAAGCGTCGTCGGTCATTTCTCAGAAGATGGCGGCAGAGCTGACTCGGTCTTTTTCCGATATTATTTCCAAGGCACTAGCAGCAAGTGGTCCTACAGCGCCGGCTGGTGTTGCTCCACTGGCGCTAAGTGGGAGTGGTCAAGCTACGGTTGTGGCGTCGAGTGCGGTACAGGCTTCGAAGTCTAATCCTGGGGCCCAGGCTCTCGAGGTTGCTGTGCAGTTGTCAGCTTCAAGTTCCAGCTCGTCTTCCAGCTCCAGCTCTTCGTCTGATTCGTCCAGTTCCGATGATGAAGTTTTGGTGACAGCTTCTTCAGCTGAGTTGGTCAGCAAGAAGCGGAAGCACAAAAAGAAGAAGAAGAAGAAGAAGAAGAAGAAGAAGTCGAGGCGTTCTGTCTCGCATTCGCAAGGGACTCTGGTGGGGCAGGATGGTACGTCCGCTGGCGCCCCGGCAGGTCGGGATGGATACTGGGTTGAACACCTGGGCTCCTGGTTTACCTTTGTGGGCCATCAGGAGGCGGGCTTGGAGGCCTGGTTTACAGGGTGTTTGGATCGACGCCCAGGCTTCATCCATCCCTGTCTCTGCACCAGGAGATCGCCCCCCGGGCTCACACCTTTCAAAGAAAGTTCGGAAGCTCATTTTGCGGGGGTGTTATGTTGATGTCTTTACCCTCCTCCAGCCGAAGGGTCAGGAGGCTTGGGCCGTCACCTCTCCAAAACGTGCCAAGAGGCACCCCAAGGTTCCTCCGGCTGAGCCTAACTTTTCCAACTGGTTGGAGGGCTTCACAGTTTACAAGGCGGTTGTTTCCATGGCTTTCCCTGAGAGGGCTTGGCATCTCGACTGCCACATGTTACATGTCCTCCGGGCTAAGTCCGTGGCAGGGGAGGCAGCAGCTATTGCGTATGACGCAGCTTTTAGACAACAAGCGTCACTCAGCTCTAGAGAGCATTGGGATCAACTCCATAGCGAGATTTGGCTTTTGGAAGTCGGCCCATTGGCCAAGTCCAAGGGTGCCTTCAAAGCAGCTGGCAAGCGGGATCGCAGGCTCGCTTGCTGGGATTTCAATGAGGGCCGTTGTACGCGGTCCCATTGCAGATACGAGCATTGTTGCGAGCTGTGCAGAGGTTCTCACTCTAAGATTTCCTGCTCCCGCCAAAGTTCTCAGCCCTTTCGGCAAGGGCGCCCTGCCCATGCGGCGGCTGGCAAACGTGAAGGGGCTCCTGCCTCTGATGCCGGCGGGTCAGGGGGCCATAAATGAGGTGCCTTCTCCTTCTCCTCAAGGGTTCCCTTTGGCTCACTCGCCCATTAAAGTGGGAGCCCTTTTACCTCTTTTGGAGGCTTATCCTCGCAGGGAAGCTGCTCGACTGCTTGCTGATGGGTTTTCCTTTGGTTTTCGCATCCCAGTGGTGGCCCCTCCTCCACCTTTGGTGGCAAAAAATCTAAAATCGGCCCGTGCCTGATGTCCTCCTTAGTAAGATAAATAAGGAAATTGAGGCTGGACGGATAGAAGGGCCCTTCAGTTCCCCTCCTTTTGTCGATCTGCATGTCTCTCCTCTGGGGGTTGTTCCCAAGAAGGCACCAGGGGAGTACAGACTCATTCATCATCTGTCTCACCCACCTGGGGCCTCGGTTAATGATGCCATTCCCGATGAGTTGTGCTCCGTAAAATATGCCTCTTTTGACCATGCGGTTCGTTTGGTCCGCTCCTGCGGAAAAGGGGCGCTAATGGCCAAATGTGATATCCAATCGGCCTTTCGCCTGTTACCGGTCCACCCTAATGACTTTTGATTGCTGGGTTTCAAAGTCGGAGAAGGGTGGTATTTCGATAAGGCCATGCCCATGGGGTGCTCCTTCAGTTGTGCAGCGTTTGAGACTTTCAGTACCTTCCTTGAATGGGAGCTTAAGCGGCGGGCATGCTCCCCTTTGGCTACCCATTATCTGGATGATTTTTTGTTTGTAGGCAGGGCGGGTACCGATGAGTGTAAGAAGCTCATGGACACTTTCTCCGCTCTGGCCCTGGAGATTGGGGTACCATTGGCAAAGGAAAAAACTGAGGGGCCCGCGTCATCTCTCACTTTCTTGGGCATTCACCTGGACTCTGAGCGGGGCACTTCCTCCTTGCCTCGAGATAAGCTTGTGGCTCTCAGGGCCCTTTTATCTGATTTCCTGATTGCCAAGAAGGCCACTTTGAAACAGGTTCAGTCTTTGCTAGGGCACCTCAATTTTGCATGCCGTGTTGTGGCACCCGGCCGGGCATTTTGCTTTAGGTTAGCCAGGGCCACGGTTGGTGCTCACCTCCCCCATCATCGGGTTAGGATCTCTAAGGGAGTAAAAGAAGATCTTAGAGTTTGGGAATCCTTTCTTGCTAACTTTAATGGGATAACCATATGGCAGAGGTCTTGGCAGTTAGGCGACCGGTTGCAAGTTCACTCCGATGCTGCCGGGAGTATAGGCTTCGGCATTTATTTTCAGGGACATTGGTGCGCCCAAAAGTGGCCGCGGGACTGGGCAGTGGGCAATGTGCTAAAGGACTTAACTTTTTTGGAATTGTTTCCAATTGTGGCGGCAATTCGTATTTGGGGTAATGAATTTGCCAACAAGAAGATCACGTTCTGGTGTGACAACCAGGCGGTTGTTAACGTGGTCAACAGTATGTCCTCTTCCTCAGAGAGAGTTATGCTATTGGTTAGGAGAATGGTCCTTGATTGCTTGATTCACAACATTTCATTCTCAGCTCGGTTCGTTCCTGGACTGGAGAATAATATCGCTGATGCTCTCTCTTGCTTCCAGGAGGAACGATTCCGTCGTTTGGCTCCGGAGGCGGATCCCTCCCAGTTCCGTTTCCACAGGACTTGTGGAACCTTGGACCTCTACCATTATGAATGGCATCTTTTCTTCTATAGCTCCTTCTACTCAAAAGGCTTATAAGAGGGTTTTTCCCAAGTTAGCTGCATATTTTAGAGCCTCTAATATTCCGGCTCATTGGCCCATTCAGCCATCTATTGTCCTGGGCTTCATGGCCTGGTTATATTCCAATGGGTCTTTACCACGGGCCATTTCTGTGGCCCTGGCTGGTATTTCATTTTTTACCAAAGCCTCCGGCCTGGGAGATCCTTGCGCTTCCTTTCAGGTTAGGCGGACCCTGGAGGGTTGGAGGCGCTCCCAGGGTCCTTCTCTAGATGCCAGACGTCCCATTACACTTTCGCTGCTCGAGCAGCTTGTTGCAGTTTTACCAAAAATTTGCTCTTCCCCCTATGAGGCCAGCCTTTTCCGAGCTGTTTTTGTTACCCGCGTTCTTTGGAGCCCTGAGGTTTGGGGAGCTTGTTCCAAATGCCTCCAATGATATTTCCAAGCGTTCACTGCAGGTTGGGGATGTTCTGTTTGCTAATAACGCTGTTTGCTTAGTGGTACGGAGGTCCAATGTGACCAGTTGGGGAGGGGCTCCACGATCACCTTGAACTGTTTTAAAGGCTCGCTTTTATGCCCTGTTCGGACATTGCATTCATTCCTTGACGAACGCCCAGCTGGTACAGGTTCCTTATTTTGCCACTCCAATGGAGCTCCTGTTACCCGTTATCAGCTGGTGGCAGTGCTGCGTTTAGCCCTAACTCATTTGGGATTGCCGGCGAAGGAATTTGGTGGACATTCTTTCCGGATTGGGGCAGCTACTTCGGCTGCTCAAGTTGGTTTGTCAGCGGACTCGATCAAGCAATTGGGACGATGGAAATCCAGGGCTTATTTGGGTTATTTCCGACCAGACCTGGACCTGGTCGGGAGTCAATGACTGTTTTTGCTGTTCCAATTGGTTTTGTGGGGGCCCTTATGCGTTTTTATAGGGTTGGCGGCAGGCGGTTCGTTTCTCACCGTCTGTTTGGCGGCAGCATAGGCCTGGATCTGGGGTGAGGGGTTTCCAGGGCTCGATGGCTCTGGATCGGGAGTCCTCGCGACCCGGGTGTATGGAGCGTGCTGATGTGGCCAGTGCGGGGGCCACAGTCAATTAACACCCGGTGACTAGAGTGCCTTGCAAATCGATTGGTAGCAGCACAGTTGCCCGACTGTGCAATAGGGCGGGGCTTGGCACCTACGTCATCCCGATGCTTGGCTACAAGCAACCATACATTAGCCAACGGGGGTTTGGCTGATGTCCAGATCCAGACCTTATGCTTTGGGCCAACCCTATTGTTTGTTTTGGCTTTTAAATAAAGTTGTGGCCATGTTCCCTCCAGCCAAGTGTTTGTGCTTTCTTTGTGGCGCCTGACCTGCGAAGCAATTGATTTTTTTCCTGTCTATTTTCATCACTGTCCAGCTCTTGCATCCATACATGGTGATGGAGAATACTACGGCTTAGATGACTCTGACTTTAGTGCTAGTTGTATGTCTCTACTCTTTAGAATCTTCTCTAGTTTTGTTCTTAGACTTCTATAGCAAGAGATCTATATACAAAGTGTTTATCCCACTGAATCTGGACAAAGTAGTCTTAGTCAACTTCTGCTCCATTAGACCTAATACTGTAATTCCAAACAAGCATATCCTGTCTAACGTTTGGAATATAATCTTTTTCGTTTTTCCTTTTTTTATTATTACAAAACCTAAATAAAGATAATTAATCATATATATATATATAAAGAATCTTCTTTAGTATTTTATTAGCTGCTTTTCCCATCCCTAATTCTTGACTGCAGTCACTATTCTGATGGATGTTTGCTCCTATGTACAGCAACAATTCCAATTTCTTCATTGTCTAGGTTGAATTTACATGTTTCTTCTGTGGTCATTATTTTTGTTTTCTTTATGTTCAGCATTAAGCATGTCTTTGCACTTTCATTTTTGAGCTTCTTTAGTGATTGTTCAAAGTTTGTGATGTTTTCTGCTATTAATATGGTGTCATCCACATATCTTTGGAGATTACCACACTACACTCTTATAGTGCTATTCCACTTCTACTGTTCTGGCTGCTTCCTGTTGCATTCTGGGATTTCCAGTTTAGGGAGGGGCATTTAGAATTCTCAGCCAGAGAGCTCTCAGTCCTCACTAAACTACAAGCCCCAGAATACAACAGGATACAGCCATAGTAGTAAAAGTGGAATATATAAGAATGTAGTGCAGTAATCCACTAAGATTATTGACATTCCTTCCTCCTATCTTCACTCCTCCTTCTTCTGAGTCTAAACCTACTATTATGATGTTTTGTGACAATCTCCTTTAAGATCATCTATGCCGCCAAAGGCTTTTCTATAGTCTATAAAACAAATGGTGATTTTCTTTTGGAATTCCTTGGTACTCTCCATTAGCCATCATATGTTTGCAGTGTGGTCCCTAGTGCCTCTTCCTTTCCTGAACTTGCTTGAAACTCTGGGATTTCACTCTCATGTATGGTTGGAGTCTGTTCTGCAGATTTTTGGACATAATTTTGCTGGCATGAGTGATTAATGGTATTGTTCCGTAATTACTGCAGTCTTTTATGTCTCCTTTTTTGTAGATTGGGATATATATGGATCATTTCCAGTCTGTTGGCCACCATTCCCCCCCCCCCCCAATATTTATTGTCATATATCAGTATTAAAGTTGCTTCTATCTGTGTGCATTGTAGCACTTCAATTGGAATATAGTTTGTTCCTGCTGAATTGTTTTTCCCAGTTTCTCTTATTCTTCGCTCCATGTGCCTTGGTCCTGGCCCCAGAGGGAGAGAAGAACCACCGGACCTCACCCCCTTTCCCATCACCTTCCCCTCTTCCTTTTGTGTTGTCTCTTTTAGACTGTAAGCCTGAGGGCAGGGATCCGTCTAATTTAAGATTGTATGTACAGCACTGTGTAAATTTACAGCGCTATATAAATAAAGGATAATAATAATAATAATAATAATAATGTGTTATTCATTTTTTCATCTCTTTTGTATAACACTTCTGTGAATTGCCTCCAGTGTCTTTTTATTTATTCTTGGTCTTGTAGTGGGTACTTTTTCTTACCATAGAGTATCCCATCCCTTGGTTTGAATTTCCCTTTGAGTTCCCAGATTTTATGTAGGAGGTCTCTCATTCTTCCTTTTATTTGTTGTTACTTTTGCTTTCCTTTATTGCATGCAGTATTTTGTTTATCATCATCATCAAAATCATTCTTCTCTTTTTGGCTCCTGTTATTGCCTTCTTGCATTCTTCCTTATTTATGTCCTTGACTTCTCCCCATAATTCTTCTGGTTTTTGCTCGATTATACCTAATAGAGAAATCTGTTTCTTACATTGTCAGCAAATTAATAATATATTTATATTTTCCGCCTCTCCCTTCTAGGATGTTGTTCAAATCATATTTTGGTACAATGACTGTTTTTGTTTTCTTATTCAACTTTACACTGATTTTTGATATAAGCAGTTCATGATCTGTTATTATTTTCTTTTTACTTAAATCATACTTCCAGTGCTGGGAAAAAATAAACAAAAACTTTAGGTAATAAGAAGGTCAGAAGAGACAAAAACATTGCAAAATGCCCCCTGCCTCCTTCTGAGCGTAGCGAGGTTAAGTAAAACATGTTAAACAAAATTCAGGGGGCATGTTGGGTGCTGAGGGATTTCCTAGAGCACTGAGGGTGCTGCATGTGGCCCATGGGGCACATTTTTACTGCCCTGATTCTGTACTGAAAGGGATTTTAGTTATTGTTTTGATAAAATAATTTTGCCTAAAAAAATGGGGGGGGGGGGAGCTCCAGCCAACAAAGCAGCAGTAGATAGTTACCACAAATGATGGTTATTTGTCCTCTTTTACATAGGATAATCCTTTATTTGAAGACATCTTCTGTTTGATAAGGTTCCAGTCTGAGTCTCTTTACATGTCAAAAGTCAACAAGTCAGAAAAGGGGTCTTTAAAGTGCTGAGCAATATTCATGAGCTGAACAAGGGTCTGGCCATATACACACAGCTTAGAGGCTTCCCCCAAGTGGTGAGATTCATTGTACGTCTACAATGTTTATGATTTGTTGTTGTTGTGTACCTTCAAGTTGCTTCTGACTTATGGCACCCCCAAGGCAAAACTGTCATGGCGTTTTCTGGGACTGAAAGTGTGTGACTTGCCCAAGATCACCCAGTAAATTTCCTGGCAGAGCAGGGAATCAAAGCCTGATTTCCAGAGTTGTAGTACAATGCTGAAACCACTACACCACACTGGCTGTCTCTGTTTATGATAATTAAGTTAAATGTGCATCACTCTCTCTTTCCGCTAACACATGCAAATTATATGAAAATCTATGTCTTTCCCCCCTTCTTTTTTGGCAGTGCACTAGTGGCTACTCTAATGCTACTCCTGGGATTTAAATACATGCATCTTTTCTCAGTAAATATGAAAAGGAATGAATATATAGGAGACAGAGATACAAATACTAGTTGCAATGCATGTCTCGGTTGATAATTACTATGTAATTTATATTAAGTGTATTACTGCCCCTTTTGACTATAGGTGGTGTTTTTGAAATTGTTGTGGTTTGTATAAAATGAATGTACAGTAATAATAATAATAATAATAATAATAAATTTTATTTTTATACCGCCCTTCCCAAGATCAGGGCGGTGTACAGTTAAACAGTTAAAACATATGTTAAAACATTCAAAACACGGTAAAAATACACAGTAAAAATACAATGACAGCCAGGGGTTCATGGAACATCAAATCTAATCATAATGAGGGGATAATAGGGGGACATAAGAGAGGAAGTCATAGTCAGTGGTAGGCTTGCTCAAACAAAAATGTCTTTAGCCCTTTTTTAAACAAATTAAGCGAGGCAGCTAAACGAAGCTCCGTGGGCAGTGAGTTCCAGAGGCTAGGGGCCGAAACAGAGAACGCCCTTTTTGCTGTTGACAATAATCTAGCCTCTGGAACTCTTAGGAGTTGTTGCCCAGTCGATCGAAGTGTGCGGGGCGGATTGTGTGAGGAGAGACGGTCCTTCAGGTGCTCTGGGCCCAAACCATTTAGGGCTTTATAGGTGATAACCAGCACTTTGTACTGAGCCCGGAAGCGAACAGGCAGCCAATGTAGATCTTTCAAAATTGGTGTTATATGGGCGGTCCTGGGGGCGCCAGTGACCACCCGTGCTGCCATATTTTGCACTAGTTGAAGCTTCCGAGTGTGATACAAAGGCTGCCCCATGTAGAGCGCATTGCAAAAATCCAATCGAGAGGTTACCAGGGCATGTACTACTGTTTCAAGGTCCCTCCGGTCCAGGTAGGGACGCAGCTGGCGTATCAGCCGAAGCTGAAAACAGGTGCTCCTGACTGTCGCATCCACCTGAGAAGTCAGGTGGAGCGACGAGTCAAGGAGCACCCCCAGACTGCGTACATTGTCCTTCACGGGGAGCGTGACCCCGTTCAGGACTGGTGGAACCACCTCCATCCCTGGGCCAGGGGAACCTATCACGAGTACTTCCGTTTTCTCTGGATTCAGGCTGAGTCTGTTTTCCCTCATCCAGTCCATTACCGATTCCAGACAGGCCACGAGAGGAGCGACGCCATCCCTGGTCACTGCATCAGTCGGAGACATAGAGAAGACTATTTGGGTGTCATCAGCGTACTGATAACACCGCGCCCCATGTCTCCGGATGACCTCGCCCAGCAGTTTTGTGTAAATGTTAAAGAGCATGGGGGACAGAATGGCTCCTTGAGGGACCCCAGAAGTGAGGGCCCTCTTCTCGGAGCACACGTCCCCCAGCTGCACCATCTGGAACCTCCCAGAGAGGTAGGACCGGAACCACTGGAGCGCAGTGCCCCCGATTCCCACCTCCGCTAGGCGTTCCAGAAGGATACCATGGTCGATGGTATCGAAAGCCGCTGAGATGTCCAAGAGCACCAACAGGGACACGCTACCCCTGTCGATGCACAGACGGAGATCATCGACCAGGGCGACCATGGCAGTCTCAACCCCATGGCCCGCCCGGAAACCGGTTTGAAATGGATCTAGAAAATCCGTTTCCTCCAAGATCGATTGAAGCTGGAATGCAACCGCCCTCTCGATCACCTTCCCCAAAAATGGCAGTAGCGAGACTGGCCGATAATTATTATGAACCAGGGGGTCGAGGGAGGGCTTTTTTAACAATGGTCTTACTATGGCCAATTTGAGATGGTCAGGGAATTGACCCTCCCTCAGAGATGTATTAATAATTTGGCGTAACAGCGAGGTTACTGCCGATCCCCCCTGGGCTACTAGCCATGAGGGGCAGGGATCGAGAGAGCAGGTCGTCTTCCGAACACTTCTAAGGATCTTGTCCACATCCTCGGTACTAACAGACTCAAACTGATCCAGTACAACAGAGTCCGCGGAAGCTCTGGACGCCTCTATTCTGGATTCAGCTTCAATTCTGGCGTCCAGACCTTCGTTTATCCGAGAGATTTTATCCGCGAAAAAGTTGTTAAATTGGTCACAGCAGGCCTTGGTTGGTTCAAGGATCTGGTTCGGGGCAGGGGGGAGCTGAGTTAGCTCCCTCACTACCCTGAACAACTCTGCTGGACGCGACTCCGCGGACGCGATACGAGCAGCAAAGAACGAATTCTTAGCTGCTTGTATCGCCTCTCCATAGTCCTTCAAATGAAGATCTAGGAGAGCCTTGTCGGATAAACGCTGGTGTTTCCGCCAGGTGCGCTCTAGCCGTCGCAGGACCCGCTTCCTTGCCCGGAGATCTTCCGTATACCAGGGCTTCCTTTTGGAAGCAGGCCTGAGAGGGCGCTTGGGAGCGATACTGTGTATAGCCCTAGAGAGATCCATATCCCAGGTGTTAACTAGGGCATCAACAGTGTCGCCGTCACTTCCAACCATATACCCCTCTAGGGCTTCTTGGAACCTTTCGGGTTCCATCAGCCTTCGAGGGTGGACCATTCGAATAGGTCCGCCACCCCCGGAGGGGTTCTGGGTTGATGCCTTGATGCTTGCCTCCACCAGGAAATGATCCGTCCATGACAGGGCGGAAATGTTGGTAATTTCCGCCCACGGAGTTTCCATGTCTGTACAGAACACCAAATCGAGTGTATTCCCCGCAAAATGCGTTGGACCCGAAACCAGCTGGGACAGGCCCATGGCTGTCATGGTATCCATGAATTCCCGAGCTGCACCTGATGGAACATTGTTGGCCGCAAAGGGGATGTTGAAGTCTCCCAGGACTAAGAGCCTGGGGGACTCCAACACCAGCTCCGAGACCAACTGTGTCAGCTCGTTAAGGGAGTCTGTTAGCGCACGGGGTGGCCGGTACACCAACAGAATCCCTAGACTGTCCCTAGCCTTTAGGGTCAGGTAAATACACTCGATATAGGAGGTCTGGCGGACATGGTTCCTGGTCAGAGACAAGGTGTTTTTGTGCACCAAGGCAACACCCCCCCCCCGCCCACCTAACCTGCTCTGGTCCTTCACCGAGTACCCGGCAGGGAGGGCCTGAGCCCACACAGCGTCCCCTTCAGGCCCAAGCCAGGTCTCGGTTATGCACGCCAGGTCACAGTTGTTATCTTCGATCAGATCGTGAAGCATGTGGGTTTTGTTTTTAATAGACCTGGCGTTGCACAGGAGCAGAGACAGGGTTTGTGGTATGGCTGGAGTGACCCTCAGGCCCTCTTGGTTAGGAGTAGGACTGGAAGGAGAGATAGATACTAAACATCGACCTCGCCTTCCCCTGTAACGCTGGTCCTTACTCCTACCGTCATACCTCCTCTTGCCCCACACAACTGGAATAAAAGCCTCGTTCATTACAGGGAGTGTTCCTTCTGTCTTCCCCGCTAATTTGCTAGCCAACGTGTCCTCTCAATCCCCTTCCCTCTACTAACAATGATTATACAATAGGTTATTGATGTTAGACAGTTATAACAGATGTGAATACAATTTATGTTCCTAGTATGTGCACCCGGCTTAGAGTTCAAGAAATAAATAAGCTACAGTTACTGCTCCTGGTGGCAATCCCAGGCCAGTAACGTCCATTATAGTCCATTGACCTGCAAAAAGAAACGACACTCTTCCACTCGGTATTGAGATGGGAGAGCTGCATAACCACATCCCTGCATAACAGCGCAGACACGCGTCCCCGCAACTGCGGACGTGCGCAGGAGCGCAACTCCAAAGTAGTACGGCGGAGGGGGGCCGGGAGCCGGCTAAAGACAGTGCCGCTCTCACCGGCCCCGCCTCCTCTCAGGCCGCGGTTGTTCCGGCGCAGAGAGAGAAGGTGCGCTCTTGCGCTTCTGCACAGTTCTTTCTCTCTCTCTCTCAGGCAGCGGGGGAGGGCCGGGAGCCGGCTTTTTACGGTGCCGCTCTCACCGGCACCGCCCCCTTCAGTCCCGCAGTTGTTCCGGCGCTGGGCGCTGATGCTGGGTGGAGTGGAGGAGGGCCGGGAGCCGGCTTTTTACGGTGCCGCTCTCACCGGCACCGCCCCCTTCAGTCCCGCAGTTGTTCCGGCGCTGGGCGCTGATGCTGGGTGGAGTGGAGGAGGGCCGGGAGCCGGCTTTTTACGGTGCCGCTCTCACCGGCACCGCCCCCTTCAGTCCCGCAGTTATTCCGGCGCTGGGCGCTGATGCTGGGTGGAGTGGAGGAGGGCCGGGAGCCGGCTTTTTACGGTGCCGCTCTCACCGGCACCGCCCCCTTCAGTCCCGCAGTTGTTCCGGTGCTGGGCGCTGATGCTGGGTGGAGTGGAGGAGGGCCGGGAGCCGGCTTTTTACGGTGCCGCTCTCACCGGCACCGCCCCCTTCAGTCCCGCAGTTGTTCCGGCGCTGGGCGCTGATGCTGGGTGGAGTGGAGGAGGGCCGGGAGCCGGCTTTTTACGGTGCCGCTCTCACCGGCACCGCCCCCTTCAGTTCCGCAGTTGTTCCGGCGCTGGGCGCTGATGCCACATCAGGAGCACCTCTGTCTTATCTGGAATAAACTGGACATAGCAAGACGCTGTACTAGTGTGATTCCAAATTATGCAGACTTTTGCAGACTTATGTACACTGTTTACAACTAACATTGTTCTTCCTTCCTTCCTTCCTTTCTTCCTCCCTCCCTCCCTCCCTTCTCTTATTGCATTAGACTTGTTTGGGACCCTATCATAAGTGTTTCACATTTTCTTGCAAATTGTCCTGCAAAATTCAGGTTGTTTAATTTAAATCAGAGAATATTCAATAATTTAATTTTGCCATGTATTGTCCATATTTTTAAAAAGGCATGCCATGTTTCCTCAATCCTCTTCCAGCTTTTCTTCACAATTTTCAAATGGGATTTAATAGAGCAACTATGTGGTGCTTAAGACTACTTCTCAGCAAGCATTTTGCGTCTATATATCTATATTTCTAGTTCTCAAATATGGTAAATTTCTCTAGAAATGTTACCTGCTTCTACAGTTAACACAGCATCCAAAATATCAGTGACCTTATTCTGGCTCAGGATGTGATTAGGACTGCTGCTTATTATAGATTGAAATCACAATCCATTTCTTCTTTTTGAGATTTAGACGGTCTTTGCAAAAATCCTTCGGCTCCTCCAAGTCAGAAAACTCTTAAGGCACATCTGATTCTGGACCATTTAAAAAAAGAGCTTTATGCTACCTGCATGGGGCTCATGCTATCTGATATATATATATATATATATATATATGAGACTGAAATGATTTTTCTTCAGTTTGCTCAAAGCCAGATTTAAAGTCATGTCCCAGAGGTAACAGGAAAGTCGATTCCCCTAAGCTACTCAGTCATTGTTTGCTTTTTAAAAAACACATGCGTAATATCCTATTTCTAAGCCAGAAGGTAATTTAAAATACATCTACTACATAAATATGTCCTTTGAAAAAATTGCAGTATGGCATTTAGTGAAAATTAACTGCTTTATGTTATTGTGTTTGTTGCAAAAATGATAAACCCAAATGTGTCTGGATCTGACACATTTGTCCTATAGTTCCATCCATTTACAAATGTGCTCATATACTCACTTAATTTGGGAACAAATTCATATTGATAACTGGACAGTTAAACTGTTGTAGACATGAAAGTATTTCAGTACAGTACCCAACGATGTTTCCTGTCTCAGTCTGCTTCCATTTTGCTGCAAATATAGATTCCATATCTCCCCCTGCACCCACCCTCACCAGTTCAGCAAAGGGTTATTTTAGCCTAGGCATTGTAAGTGCAAGCAACAGGATTCCACTGGCTTTAATTTGTCCCTGTCTTTCATTTGATACTACCAGTATTAATAGCTTTGCAAGAAAATCCTGCAGTCATTAATCATAATAATTAATCAGATCCAATTATATTGCATATAAATGCGAACAAATTGCTGAAAAAATAATGATCTATCACCAAGATGTCATGAGGAAAAGAGACTAAAATAGTAATTAGAGGCAGGATTCAGTTGTATACAAGTACCCTGCTACTGATATTACCAGTATGATGATCTGATGATGTAATTAGTGGAAAGTAAAAGTCTAGCAGGCTTTAGCAGTGCATGGCCTAATGATGGTAGCTACTGGAAGTATAGCAATACTTTCATTAACTAGCTTTTTTATTCCAACCACTGATTTCTTACACTCGGGGCAGATATTGTTCCACCAATGGTCCAAACTTATACCAATGCATTCAAGAGCAAGTCCCATTAAATTCAATGGGGCTTACTGCCAAGACAGTGTACACACAATTTGTAGCCTTACAGTACACTGAGTTGTCAGTGCAACATGTCTACTCAGAAACATGCCTGATTGAGGTCCAGGGCACTTATTCACAGGACTGCAATCCTGTGATGCATTCTATGGAGTGACTCTCTGAAAAAAAAAAGCTTGCATGGGCTTGAAGATCATGATTTGCATTCAGTCATGCTAGCTACTGAATGAAGAGACATCTTATTCTTAACAGAGCAGCAACATTTCTTTCTGAAGAAGGAAACTCTCTTATTCCTAAAATAAAGGGATTTTTTTAAAAATGAAAATGAAATACAGTAAATGAAAAATAAGAAGGCATAACTCGTTGACTAGAACAAGAATGGTCTTTTGTTAGTAATTATCATTGAATTTTTATTTGACATACAATTTGCACTGAAAAGATGCCAAAGCATTGTCCCATCCTTTATCACAGCTAAATAACTTTTCAAGGCATTAGTTGGTTTAAACAGAATAAAGCAAAGTTTCATTAATAAATATTTCAGATGATGGCCTGTGACCCTGATATGAGGTAGAAACCTTCATCCTCATGGCACAGTTGTAAGGAACTAATAAACGTTGTTGAATCAGAGAGACTTATTTTAAAGGAAACCCATTGACAATAGTTCTAGAAATATTTAATTTGTGCAGTGACTTCAGTGCACAAGTTATAACTTTTCCATATGTCTGGAGTGATTCTTGAAATGTTGCTATATAACATTACAGTATGTGCTGTTTCTACTCTCTGTGCTGATGCCTACATCCACCCATTTATTTTTTTTTTTAAAAAAGAGCTCTCTCTCAAACACACAGAAAGACACAAGTCTTTAAAACTGCTCGGTGTTGGCTCAGGGATAACGCTAAATAGGTAACTGAAGACTGATGAGCAGTTTTATGACAGACGTGTGACTTGAAAAATAAATGTTAAGTTCATCATAGTTTTCCGTACTAAGCACTGCACTTTGCTGTCTTTGATCTCAGCGTTGTGACTACTACAAAGAAATAAAACCTTATCTTACCTTTTCCAGCATCTACTGCAGAAGACCTCAATAATGCATAAGAACATCTGGAAGTACGGTAATTTCAGCTATCAGAGATAAGAATTGACACAGAACAGGTAAAACCTACAAAGATCTGCTGTTGAAATGAGCTGATTAAGGTTAGGTTACTTAAAACATTGTGTATATAGTATTTTCATACTGTCCTTGCTACATCTTGCAATTTTATATAAGGGGGAGGGAGGTTGAGGGTGACAATTATTTCTTATTTTCAATCTATTTTAATAGCTTGATTAGTTCGGAGCAGTATTCTGCTTTATAAAAAGGGGGGAAAGAAATGACAGTAAATCTCTTGCCATATACATCTATTTAGAGTTAACTGTGAGTTCATAGAGGATACATGGGCATAGTAAACAGGTTTTGAAATGACAATTTTTTACTGGTTGCAAGTGCTAATTGCTAGTTTCTCAAGGGTATAGAATTAATCACCTGCTAGATTTACAGTCTCTAGGTTGAGACCTGAGGATGGAAGCAATAAGAAAAGCTCTTGAGGGACATATCATATGGTGAGTCTAAATATCAGTCTCTATGCATATGTAAATTGGCAACAAAGTTTTTTCAAAGCTCAAGTATGCTAATTTCAAACAGGCAAGACTAAAGCTAGCTTTTAGCAGCTGTTTAACGTCTGCCTGTGGGTGGTAGGGAAAGCTTAAAATACAAGCAAACAGTGGTGCATAAGTAATTAAGCAACATTTTGCTGGGCATAAATAATTCTGTTTATATTGCTCTTTTGAAGAGTGTGGAATACAAAATAACAGATCAAATGCACCTTTAGTCACTAGAGGTTAGCTGCTCTTCCTCTCTACCTATGCTTTGGTTTTATATTTTAAGGAAAAATCAAATTCTGGTGATTAGTCTTGTTTTCCTTCCCAACACCACTGGTGCACACAGGCACTTCATTTATCATTAAAGTGAATTGCTTCTTTTATTGAAAGTTTTCAAGGGTACAGGGCTTGTAGTTCCACTTCTCTTGCCTTTCTTGTAATGTTCTCCTAATACACTTTGGCCAGCATCCAATTGTTTGTCCTGATGAGAGTAAGCCCATTGAATCAAGGGGATTTCCCTATGTGTTGATCCATCATTTAACAATTGATTCAAGGGATCTAACTCTAAATCTGGGAGTCACCAATGGGATTCAGGCCTTTATTTCTATCTTGACATAAACAAAATTTGTATGCACACTTTTGTTCCTAACAACTTGGTATCTCACAGCCATACCAGCTGTACAAAATTAGGATACGTTCGTAAAACTGTAAAGAAAACAGCCAACATTTCTACTATTCTCAAGGTTATAAAGCAACAGATGGTCTATAAAATAAAAAACATTTTGAAATGCTTCAAAAGAATAAGAGTTATTATGATATGATCCCTTTTTTAAAGGATTAACTGGGGCATTTATTCAGAATGCTCACTGTTAGATTATTCTGGATTAGTGGAAACCTAGAGCAATCTAATTTGGAAAACTCGAAATAACTGGTAGAACTGTGGCGCTCTCTCATTTTTCAGGGGGGATCCATTCCGGACCCCCCCACCCCCACAAAAATGAAAAAAAAATTATATTCAAGCCCTATTGGCTTGAATGGAGGCACACTCCTGCAGTGGTGTGTGGGTGTGTACCCCATTTCAAGTCCCTCTGTTCGCCCCCCATGGATAATCAAGGGACGAGGATCCCAAGACCGCGAGAACAGAGGGATGACTGTATAACATTTCCATTTGAATAAATAAAAAGTTTGGCACTTATCTAATGTAAAATGAGTAATCTGTCATGATTTGCTAACATCCAGTATGAAACAATAGATTATAGGTTTTCCCACCTTGGGAAAATCCCCTTGCAGGTGGATGGACAAAATGTACCAGTAGCTACAACATATTCAAAAGTTGTATGATTTAAAGCATGAATTATTTTGATTGATTTCAGTCTGACTTCAGGCCTAGATAACATCTGGTTGCCTTGGTTGATGATCTATGGTGGGAGTTGTACAGGCAGAACATGGTGGTAGAAATTGTCCAGTTTGAGGATTTGGCACCACCCATGTGCCAATTGACGTATTAACCCCAGCTCTATCTTCTTTTTTAAAATCTAATTCCAAATTCATCTAATTTCTGTGCTGTGCATGGGACCAGAAATGGGCTGGATGATGGTGAACACATTGAATTCTACTCCAAACAAGGAGGTGGTATTCCTGGTCATTTGAATGGTAGATCAAGAAATGAAGGTTCAGCCTATGCTGGATGGAGGTATATTCTCCCTGAAGAGATAGGCTTGAAACGTGGGTGTATTACTGGACAGCCTGAATGCCTGGGCTTTGGTGGTAGCCAGTAATGCATTTGTACAGTTAAAGTAGCACACCTGCTGCACACATTAATAGAGATGTCTGATGTTTGATCTGGCCACAGTGACATATGCTTTAGTTGTATACCATTTGGATTATCGTAACAAACTATCTGTAGAACTGACTTTGGCATGTGTTCAGGTTGCAGTGGCTTCAGTGACTACTATCCATTTCCAGGCACAATTAAATGCTGCTTTTTGACATATAAAACCATATGTATCTAGGATCCAGGTTATCTTATCTACTGCATTTTCCAAATGAACCTGTCAGTGCTCTATGATTTTCAGGGTAATTTTTTCTCATGGTTTCAACATGCTAACAGGCACATCTGGTGAAGACATGGTAGAGGGCCTTCTTGGTGGCTGCTCCCAGACAACGTACTTATCTCCCACAGAAGCCTACACCTGCCCCTTTCCCACTCTTCCACTGCAGGCAGGCAAAGACCTTTTCACTCAGGCAGGCTTTTTGCTTTGCAGGGGATTTTTAAAAATGCTTTCCCTTTCCATCTTTTTGGTATGTTTCTGAATGTTTTAAAACTGTTTCAAATACAGTTCAATTTAGTTGTTTTGCTTTAGCAGAAACGCACATCAGTTTTTAATTCAATTTTAGATTTTGCTGTGATATATTTAATCCCCCCCCTCCCATAAACCAACCATTTTGTAACTTATTGGTTTTAGCTAAACTTTTTTAAATCTTATGTGGCACACTGCCTTATTATATCCTGGAGTGGGACAAAGGACAGATAAGATGATAAAGATAAAAAATAAAAGCAAAGCCATTTGCATTTGGGATACTACAGACAAAAAGGTGACCAGCTCTATTGGCATAAGCTATAGATGATGACTGAGAAAAAAGAGAGGAGACACAGCACTTGGGAGACTTGTATCCTTTTGAATTATATTTCCATTTTTCTTTTTTAAAAAAATTCTCCCCAAAATATATTATTGGTGAATATAATATTAATATATCATTTTGAGCAAACACTACTTAAATGGCCATTAGTGTGCTTCAGTCTGTTTGGAATAAACAGCTTATTATGAGCAATATTTAAACAACATTCTCTTATTTTTTATTAGAACTACCAGGTGAACAAATTGGTTTTATTTGGGGGGGGGAGGGGCATACGAAGGACTTACATAATTTTTCATCTTTCTCTCATAATGAATATGAATGTAAACCAATCATGGAAAACATGAATAGTTGTTACATTCTTGAAATAACTACATTCATGTAATAACTATGTTTGTGTGTGCTCCACAGAGATACTGGATGATGGCCAACTGATCAATACGATCATCTTTCCATTTTGGCAGATAAGATTTGTCTTAATCTGCTTGGGGCAGGCATTAACTTTCATTTATTTTTATAGTTTTTTGTGGGGTTTTTTTTCAGGCTATGTGGCTGTATTCTGGAAGAGTTTATTCCTGATGTTTTGCCAGCATCTGTGGCTGGCGTCTTCAGAGAATGGTGGCATGAAAGTGAGTGAGGTATATATACTGTGTGACTCTTGGTTGAGAGGAAGTGATTTACATGTTAATCTCTGTGTTGGTCTGTTGTTGAATGGCAAGGCCTTAGGGTGTCTATTTAATCAGTGATCCATTGTCTGCTGGGAAAACCCCTGACTCTGGGCAAGGTTCATTTGCATATGCTGAGTCTTGATTTTGGTGTTTTGCAGGACTGGTAGCCAAACTCTGTTTACTTTAAGTCTTTCTTCTTTCCTGTTTAAGTTGTCCAGGTGTCTGTGGGTTTCAATGGCTTTTCTGTCCATCCTGACCTGATAGTAATGGATACTATGGCACTCATCTGACAAATATTTCTGAAAGACATCACAGCCCTGTTTGAACATTGCCTCACCACCAGCTACTTCCAGTGGGACAATGGACTCTACAAGCAGAGAGATGGGTTAGCCATAGGAAGTCCTCTGAGCCCAGTGATAGCAAACTGTTGCATGGAACACTTTGAAAAGCAAGCCCTTGAAAAATCACCAAAAAGTCCCATAACATGGTTCCAAAATGTGGGTGACACTTTCCCCATTTGGAGAAGAAGATCTGACAGTGTTTTGGAACCATCTGAACAGCATCCACCCAAACATCCAATTCATGATGGAGAAAGAAAAAGAAGGAGCATTGCTATTCTTGAATGTCCTGGTCATCCGCAAACCAAACCAAAGTTTGTGCCACACAGTATACAGAAAACATACACACATGGACACATACCTGCCCAAGAACTCAAACCATCACCCAGGACAAAAAAGAAGCACAATAAAAACACTGGTAGACCGGGCAAAAAGAATCTGTGAACACCACCTCTTGGAAGATGAATGGAAGTTCCTAGACTGGTCTCTATAGGCTACTCCAGCTCAGGCATTTGAAGGCTGCCAGATCCATAAAAACCATGAGTGAAGACAAACAACCACCCAAAGGGAAGGCATTTTTACCATACATGAAAGGATTCACAGATGGACTAGGGAAACTGGTGTGGAAACACAACCTCCAAATGATCTACAAACCTTCTCCCTGTCACTTCTCTCAGCCTCTCTGCCTCAAGTTTAAAGGTTTATAAACTAAGAAATATGCAGGGCTGAAACTCACCATGGCATTTCCTTAATTACATATGTGTCTGTCTGCCTGCCTGCCTGCCATCATAAGGGAACTAGAAGTGTGAAAAAGACAATATTTGATTATAGACAGTATTTATGTTCTCTTTTTCTGGCCACAGAAGCTATGAAAACCTCTGTGTTGTATCTGTGCATTTTCCAACTCACATTCCCCCTTCTGCATGTTTGCTCAATCATAGATTAGAGATGCTGTTACAAAATAACTGCATGAAATGGTCCAGAATATTAACTTTTGCCCTAGTGTACCTTTATCCTGGGTGTGACCCATGCTGTGTTATTTTGGAGGAAATAATAATAAAACAGTTGCTTAAAAGGTATAGCATTCTTCAGACAGGAGTCTTGAAAACATCTGGCCCAAATTTGCAGATTTCTATTGGATTAGATGCTTATGATCTGCTCTAAGTAGGGTTGCCTTTAAAGACTGCTTGGAAACTGCTACTGGGTGAAAATGCTTCAGCTAGACTGTTATTTCCATTATTTGAAACTTGTGCTGGAGCTGTAAAGTAGAGCATCTTCTGAGCAGCAGCAGAGCCCCCCACCCCACCCTAGTGGCGCAGGGATGGTGAGTGGGTTCCTGCTCCAGAACCCTAATTTGAGGTATCCAGCTCAGGCAAGATCACAAGGGAGCAACTGGCCACTTAGATCACCAGAAGCCCAACTACCTATAAGTCTTTAGAGATGATAATCACTACAGTCAGCCCTCCATATCCAAAGATTCTGCATCCACAGATTGTACCATCCGTAGCTTGTGAATATTAAACAAAAAATTCTAGAAAGCAGACCATGACTTTGCTATTTTATATAAAGGGCACCATTTTACTTGTTTTTGTTGTTAGATGCCCTTGAGTCAACTCCAGCTCATGATGACCCTGTGGACGAGGCACCTTCATGACTCCCTATCCTGCTTAGGCCCTGCAAACCCATGGCTGTGGGTCCCCCTGCTTGAGTCCTTCCATCTAGCATGTGGTTTTCACTTCCATCTTATACCTTCTAACTTTCCTAGCATTATTGTTTTCTCTAGTGATTCATTCCTTCTCACTATGCAGTGGTTTCCCACACTGGGGTGTCACCCAGTGCAGAGGGTGGAAATTTGGGGTGCAGCTTCAGGGGGCAGCCCGCACCCCCCAAAAAACATGCCCTTGCCTCCCTGCCTGGTGCAGCTTCACTCACTTGTAAAGTCATGCAGGGCAGGGAGGAAGGGGTGCCCTGGGCCTCTCTTTCCCTTCCCAGCAGAGCTTTAAATGTGAGTGAAACCATGGGAGGGAGAAAGGGGTGCCCTGGGCCTCTCTTTCCCTTCTCAGCACAGCTTTAAATGTGAGTGAAACTATTGGAGGGAGGGAGGGATGCCCTGGGCCTCTCTTTCCCTGCTGCACACCATGGCACATGACAGGCATGTGGGAGTGCTCAGCCAGGGTGTCACCTGGTGTGGTCCGCACCCCCTAGTGGCACCACTGATTATGTGGCCAAATACAACAACCTCAATTTGATCAACTTGGCTTTCAAGGAGAATTCTGGTTTGATCTGTTCAAGGACCCATTTGTATGTCTTTTTGACTGTCTATAGTATCCTCAGCACTCTTCTCCAGCACTATATCTCAAAGAGTTTATTTTCTTTTTTTCGGATTTCTTCACTGTCCAGCTCTCACATCCATAAATGGTGAAGAGGAATACAGTGGCTTGGACAATTCTCACTAGTGTTCAGCATGATCTTTGCTCTTTAGGATCTTGTGCATTTCTTTTATGGCTGCCTTTCCCAATCCTATGTTACATATCTACATATACAAAATAAATAACTCACATTGGCTTCTTCAGCAGTACATGGGGCTGCATTAGACATGGTTCTCTCTTAATTGAGCCAGCAGTTGTGTTTTGATTTGCAAAATTGTGCAGTGTCCTTTCAGGTGCCTGACTGTGTCAAGACAACAGAGGCAGATCTAGTGGCCTTGAAAGGGTATGACAGACAAGTAAAGGCAATTGTACTAGTCTGCAAAAAACAATTAAGAGACAACAGTACTGACTTGATACAATTCAATTGTAGAACCAATATGTGGAATAGTTGCTTTGATTTCCACAACTTTACTTCAGCATACATAATTTTAGGGCAATAGTGTCAGGTTGAAAATCACTTTTTCCTTGGTCAGATGAGAAAATAATGCATTTTAATGCTATTCCTGGGAACATCATCTTTGTGTTCTGAACCCCCCCCCTTTTATTTGTTTTTCTTCATCGCTTTTTAAATAGCTATGATTATGTGAATATGATTCCATCTGAAGCTAAGCATTTCCTTTCATCTTATACCCATACACCCATACACAATTTGCATAGTAACCCAGATATGGAATGGAGGTGATAACAAAGCTATGTATTTTATAATCATTCCTAATGCAAAAGAGGAATTTGAGGGGTTGTGGACTAAACTCAGGAATTTTAAAGTAAACTTATAAACTTTTTTAAATGGAAATTTCCTACTTCTGTTCCTTTGAGGTGTGTTTCACATTTGCCTGAACAAATATTTTACTATAATGAAAGGAATCTGATTAGATGAAAGTTTCCTATCAGCTCTGAAGAATATTGAGCCTGCAATCCTGTACACCTTTACCCTGTTCAGACATCACTGAAAACGAATCTGAGTTCTCAGCAGGTATGCACAGGATAGCACAGTAAATCACTTACAACATACATTTAATAAGCCAATGGACATATGGCTACCAGTAGTTAGTTTATTCCAATACTACAAAAATTCCTTTTAGCTTCAAGAAGCCCACACAAAATGTTTAAGTACTCTTTGGTTATCAATGCAAGAGCAGCAGAATTTACTTCTGTTCTGAAGAGTTTCATTATCCCATGAGTTTAAAGACAATAGTACATGATATAGAGAGCCAATAAATCAATTAGCTTTAACAGCTAGTGTTCAGGAAATGCATTTATTCTCTTCAGTGGAAACACAGCTTTTTTTCCTTGTAGCCATACTTCATACTGTTAAGGTCAATTTTTCATCTGAAAATTAAATCCAGTCTCTGAAAATTGCTTGCAAATTTCATAAGAGGAGAAATGTGCTTGTTAATGTTAGATCACAGGTTTACTTTATTTGTAATTATCCATCTTAAGAGTAATTGAGATTCTAAACACCAGCTAATAGCCTGGCTGTCTCAAATTACAACTGCTTGTTACTTTACCTTGCCAAATATCAGCACGCTTTTCAATTGCAACACAACTGCTAAAGCCTGGGTCGTTTTTGAAACAATTAATTGAAAGAGGTGATTAATAGCTTCATAATGTGTTGCTCTGTTTTAAGATGTGCAAAGAACACATGTAAGAAAAGGTGGTGGAGATTTGTATCCTAAATCAGAACATACCTAATTAAAAAGCTGTTGGGATATATCACTGCTGCTTTTGGACTGCATTTTGAGTCCCCTTTTTTATTTGTTCCTAGCGAATATGCCATCTAACATGTGTTAACTTAACACTTTGGAATATTGCTGGCTACACGATTTCAAGGAGCATAAAGTTTATGATGGCATATAGCACACCAGCCAAGTAAGAGTTATAATCACACTTAGATCAAATAAAGTCCACGATGGATGTAAAGACTTTAATTATTCTATATAATCTCATAGTGTGGGTAAGAGGTATTGTCACAAGCTCAGAGAAGAGGTCATGGATACAAAATGATAATGTAGTTTCTCATAGGTGCAATGAATGTGGTTAGAATTCATGCATTTGAACTGTTTGGCTAGATTTTATTCACTCCCAGAAGTCCCTGACTTAACCCGTTCTGCTCTAATGTACATTTGTCAATTTGAACAAACCGTATGAAGTGTGGCTACTAGGGGAAAAAACCTGTCTTTTTCCAATTTTCTTTTTTCATTGACATTTTATCTATGATACACAATGGCTCTCCTTTTCTGAATCTAGACAGTATACTGAAATAATTGGTAATGTTAGTCACTTTCAAGTACTGCCTTTTACAATAATGAAGGTATAACTACATTGCATTATAATTATAACCCTATAAGGGATGAATGTAACTTTTAAATTGCTTTTATAGGTATGAAAGTGTGGCTTCTGAATAGTGGAGGAGGGGTACCACCTAGTTCAAATGTTGGCTCATACTGTGCCTTGTGCTGCTGATTCATGCTCCCTCAGGTGATGAAGTGGATGAGAGGAGAGTTGTTTTGCACCATTTATGAGCATCTTGTAGTATTCACATGAAGAAATAATATAAAAATAACTATTTAGTTACTTTGGAGAAATTATGTTACAATGAAAACTACTCTTGGCACTGGAAAATGGCACAAATATTCAGGATTATAGTATGTGTATGACCACATATACAGAATGCCCAATTAAAATGCAACTAATAGACTGTAACTACTGGTATGGTATTATAATTTTAATCCTATTTTTCAAAAGTCCAACTGTAAGTAATTGTGGTCAGGATTCTCACAGTATCACTATTCAAAGTAGTGATTTTCTGAAGGATTTAAGCCAAGAGCTCATGACATCAGTTGGAAGAGGTATAAAAGTCACTGGATACAGTACACCTACACTGTAGAAATAATACAGTTTGACATCACTTTAACTGCCATTGCTTTATCCTACAGAATCTTGAGGTTTGTAGTTTTGTGAGTCATCAGCACTCTTGGGCAGAGAAGGTAAAGTCCTTGTAAATCTGCAAATCCCAGGATTCCACAGGACGGAGCTACATCATTTAATGTGTTGACACACTGCATAATTTCTACAGTGTGGATTCACCCTTGGTCTTCTGGCCAAACAGCACACCTTACCCTTTTATAATATTCTTTTTTTCCGTATCAAGGAGGAGTAGCAGAAGGTTTAGAACATTGAATCCAGGAGTATGTAGGATTCAAGGCTGGAAATTCACATATACTTGGCAAGAACCCTAAATAAGCAGAAGCTGGAAAAATGTGTCATGTGTAGAGAAGATAAGAAAAAGACAGCCCACATATAGTCTTGGCATGAACAAAAGACATGCATGGAAACAGCAAAATGGGGGAGCACTTCCATACCTAGTGAAGGACACCGTAGGTGCTGGAGCTCAAACTTTGGTCCCCAAGCTCTTCAAAGCTGCCCATCCTTGTATAGTTATCCACTGCAGCTCATGTGGTAAGCCTTGAAATTGAATGTTTTGGGTGGGAGACAATGCAGGACTGGCATAGCTTTGGATCTAATGGATCCAAAGTCTCTTCATTCCCCCCGAAAGTCGCTGAACTGTGCTAGTATGGAGCTCCAGTAGTTAATTCAGTTAATCCCCCATACCCATTTTCATTGCAAATCTCCCCTAAAAAAATAGACCTACCACTAGTCGTGGGGAAAAGGTAAAGTCAAGCACCCTCTCTCTGAGCCAACTGCTTCTGCTGAAGTGCCCTTTTCTGACTTCTTAGTCAATAATCTGCTTCTTAACATTTGAACAAAGTGTTCAGCCAAGCCATTGATGGCTATGTGTTGGCAGTCCTGGTTAAGTATGTGATTTTGCTGTTCTAGAATTCTATTAAATGGCTGAGGAAACAAACAATGAGAGTGCTATTACTGACCATATGCTTTGAGAATCTCTTCTGATAGATTTCCATTATCTCCTCTTTTCCTTGGCAAACGGAAGGAGAGCTGCAACAATGTGCACTGATACTGTGGAAATCACACATAATTGTTTTGATGAGAAATTCAAGACAATGTATGCTGCCCTTAGAGAAAGACATAACAAAAGCTCTTGGTAGTCTACAAAGTATTTTATTTTTTCTAGAGGGCCTGACCTCTTTTCTAAAGATGTCAACTGTCTATTTTTCTATCAGGGACACATTTTCAAATAGGCTGTTTACAATTTGCTCCCAAGCCTCCTTTCTGCAACTAAATTCATTTATATCTCCCCTTAGTGCAAAAGTGCAACTGTTTTAAAGCAATGCTATTTTATCTCTGAACTGATGATATGGATGGTACTTGGAGAAGATTTCCTGATGGGACAGCTTTTTACGAAATCTGTGTGTACACTTGTTACCCAGTCCTTTGTGTACACATGAAATACAGACTTTCCTCTATGTGTGCCATTGCATACATCCTAAATGATACTCGGGAAGCTGTGATACTCATAAGTGAACACTTTCAGTAGGAACCTCATGCCTTTCACTAGAGAAAGAAGAAGAAAACATGTGCATTCTCCATTCTCAGTTAAACTAAATAAGAAATGTGTGTGCATCAGATCCTGTCCTCATCGGATCCTAGTTTCCCCCCCCATTTAATCCCCTTCCCATTCTTACAACTTTCAGTCTACAGCAATTCTATATTACTTATTTGTAGATCATACTCTCCATAGGTATTTAAATTTCTTGCTGAGTTCTGATTTCACAGAGGAGCAGAGCCCGGCCTTTCAAGCATGCAGTAGACATTATAGAAATATATATTCTGGAGCTGAATAAAGATGTCAATCTGATGGTCTGTTATTAAGGTAAAAGGTCATCTATATAAACATTGGTGAGATTTCCTAACAGCCCCCTCTCCAAACCAAATGGAGGGCCTCTTTATCTATTTGCTCATAATTCTTTTCCAGCGATGTGAACAAACGAGATGCAAATAGAGTTGGTCTTTCCCAACTGTCAGCCCGAATGCGCTGCATCATATCTTCATGACATGGGGAGAGGAATCGCAGAGGAAGGTCGAGGTCACCAGTGACATGAGAGAGAGAGGGAGAAAGAGAGGGAGGGAGAACAGCTTTCCATAAACAAAACACTGCAGGCTATCCATAATTGGGATTGGAAAATCAATTTTCCAACATTGGCAGACCTTCTTGGACCAGCCAGATGGACATAATCGCTGGCTAGAAAGGCTTTGCAGGGGACATACAATTTTTAAAAAAATGGCTTAGTTATTTATTTAAACCAAAAATTGAAATTCACCCCCCCCCAAATTTAAACAAATGTTGCTTAATATTTAAGAGTTTAATATTACAACATTAGTAAGAACTTCCTGATAGTAAAAGATGTTTCACAATGGAATACGATGCCTTGGAGTGTGATGGAGTTCTTTGGAGGTTGTTAAACAGAGACTGGATGGCCATCTGTCAGCAGTGATTTGAATGTGTATTCCTGCATGGCAGGGGGTTGGACTGAATGGTCCTGGTGGGCTCTTTCAACTCTAAGATTCTATGATATTATGATTACATTCAAATAAAGCTACACACACACACGTAAGGGAACATGGGCTTGGTGTTATAGTTTGAGCCCTGGACTATGTCCCTTGAGACCAGGGTTTGATTCCCTGCTCAGTCATGGAAAACCATTGGGTGACTTTGGATGAGTCATCTACTCACAGCCCTATAAAACTCCATGATATCTTCATGACATGGGGCCTGCCTTAAGGTCTCCATAAATTGGAAATTACTTGAAGGTACACAAAAAGAGCAAGGAGACACAGTACTTCTCCTTGGGTCTGCTCTGAAGACTAAAAGTGCCTTCAACTGTTCTGTGATGGGTGCTGGCAATGGACAAGTATTTTGCAAGGACTGAGTGGAGAGTTTTGCCCCCTCAAGTGTTTTGGAGTACAACTCCCAGAAAGCTCTTACTACTGGCCATGTTTGGTAGAGCAGTCGGGGGTTAAACACCAAAACATGAGGAGGGCCAACGATTGCCCACAGCTGCTGTAAGGTATTCTGGTCCTAAACTCTTTAAGAAAGGGACAAGGAATCCATAGCCACAGATTCAACACCCCTTGTGTACGGCTTTATACCTTATAAGCCCCACACCTTAAAGTCTGTGTGAAAAGTCACTTGAAGTCAGAGTAATATTTTTCAAATGCTGTCATTTCTATTTCTCCAACCAGATGGACTTCTCCATTTCCCATCACTGAAGTGTCTGAACAGTTTTCAAGAGCTACCTCTACAAAGCGTATATTGAAAGGGTCAGTCCCTGAAGGTTGTTTCTGAAGGAAACTATGATTATTTAAAGCACCCACAGTTTAAAAATTATGGATAAAAGTTGCTAGGTCCTTGCTGTGAGGAAATTTTTACAGCAAATGCAGAAGAAAAAAAAGGCACTTGGAGCTAGTGCTGTGCTTGTACATCTGAGGTATTAGATCCAGCAGAAAATCTGATGGTGGATCTGATCAATCATAGATACAATTACTCTATTAAGTAACAAGGACTCTCTGTCCACTGGATTCTAAGGATTACCAGATATCACTTCTTCTTCTTCTTCTTCTTCTTCTTCTTCTTCTTCTTCTTCTTCTTCTTCTTCTTTCTTCTTCACCTTTACTTATATAGCGCTGTAAATTTACACAGCACTGTACATACAATCATGTAATTAGATGGTTTCCTGCCTTCATACTTACAATGTAGTTCCAATATAAACTTTAGTTTCACAGATCTTCCTCATCTAGAACATTACAACTCTCAGATTTTGGATTTGGAAGACCATTCTTTGCTGCTGAATGTGGTGGAGAATTAAAATAGAGATGGATATTATTATCTTATCGATGACACTGCACTCCAGAATTACAGATGATCTACTGTAATAGCTTTATTGTGATGTTAATGAGAAATGCAGACAAGATAGAGACTTGTGTTCATTAGAAATGCAACAACTCTTCACTTAAATTCTGGACGTTTCTGATCAAAAAGAGCAAATCTATTTTGGTGTGGCCCATCCGTATAGCTCTATTGCTCCAGAAAGCTTTTGCTCAGCAGATCTTGATGTCAAAAGCTGGTGAGCAATCTTGCAGACTAAATATAGTATATTTGTCATTTGGCAATCCAGGCTACTCATCAGGGTCAACTAAACCAATATCAGTTACAAGCCCAACCTAACAGGGCTTGCACAAGACATTTTGTTGTCTAAAGTAAAGGATAAAATGACACTCCATCAGTATTCTACATGCAAAAGCCTAGATGAAAGCTGAGTGCTGTTTCAAAACTGGAGTCTCTATAAAATGTATTGTCCCCTAGATATTTTGGATTGCAGCTATGATCAGCCCTAGTCAGTATAGCCAATGGTGAAAGATGCCTAGAGCTTCACCTAGAGGACCATATTTCTACACACGGTTCTAAAAGAATACAGATTTGATGCATTTTGTTACTTACAATCACCATGCCCTAACAAAAGAGAGAGTCCATGCTAAGGTCTGACAATGCAGATGGTCTTTATTTGGGTTGTTCAGACATAAACAGACCGTGACCTTTGCCAGCTTGGACATTGTTAAAGATATGTTTCCCTAAATTTTGTATCTTTTCAAATTTCTTGCGTCTATGATTCTTTTCAGATGCTGTTGAACTACAATTCCTATCAGCCCCAGCCAGCATAGCCAATGGCAAAGGATGCTGGCACTTCCACTCCAACAGCCTCTGGAGTGTTATATGTTCTGCTCTACTCTGCCTTAATACTTTCTCACTAGTTTTGGGGTTTCTGTTTCAGGACTCACCATTAGGTTTATAAAATGACTTTCCTCCCACCCTTGTGGCAAGGCTTTAACAAATGGAAACTAATTAAAAGCAACTCTTCTTCAATGAGTGCCCACAATTCCAGATAAGAGAGAACTATTGTTTCCTTGGCAAGAATTTCTGACAATACTATAAAATTTGGAGAGAATTTTTAAGTCCTGGTTGGAGCAGGTTGATTAGTGAGGTTTAATTTTCTATAGCTGTTTCTGATATTGTTGTAAATATTTTCATCTATTATGCATAAGAAGGAAGTACATTAATCTGTCAGGATATAAATGATTTTCGTCTGGCCACCATGGCTTTTGAGGGATTTATTTCACATCTGTTGTGCTATTGTTTGCCCTCAGGATGTATAATATATATTTTAAGGGAATGTGGCTTATAGTGAGACACCTATATTATGTATGTGATTAATACTAGTGTTACAATGAATGAGGTCTTGTGGTCTGTCTTTGCTCTTATAGCAACTTAATCATTTCTCTCAACAGCCCAGTCATCTTAATAAAACATTCCACATACTAGTTTGTTTTTCTGCAAAATGACAAATGCAACTGTAGTAAGATGTGAATTCTTCTGTTATTAAATGTATAGGATCTTGAATTTAATTTACCATACTACACACACATGATTGCCTAATACAGAATTGTGGAATCTTAATCCATGCCTATTTCTGACCCCCACTTCCACCCTGCAAGTATGAATTGCAATGTAAAGTGTGCAAAATTATATACTGAAGGTTCAGCTCAGAGTATAACGGAGAGAATACTCAAGGTTTGGTTATAAAATTGTCATCTGTGAACAGCTTGGCCATGTGGATGCATATTTCAAGGATCATGTTTAAATTTGCAACCATTTGTGAAATTACTTGACCTGCCAGCTCACCTGGTTTACATACCTATCCACTGGGTATCTTTTTGAGAGTATGGGCTGCGCTATGAATCATGTTGTTATTCTTTTTCTTTAGCTAAGCTCTCATGTGACAAATTGAAAACCGCCTAAAATATGGGAGGATAAAATGCAGTCGCCCAAATCTTGCAACTCTATTGTGTGCGTGTGTGCTCAGGAGCTTCAGGTGTGCACGAAGCTCTCCATGAGTACGGGTTAACTCATTATTTTCAGCACTGGGTAATGTGAGGCATGTGCAGTGGAGAAGGGTCTGCAGAGACCATTGGCAGTTTTGGAGGAAATGGGGGTAACTCCACTTGATACTCATGAGCCTTAAAGTATATCCACACTGCAGATTTAAAGCAGTATGATGCCACTTGAACTGCATGAATATCCTACACAGTCCTGAGATTTATAGTGTCATGAAGCACCAGAGCTCTCTGACAGACCACTCTGAATGCCTCACCAAACTACAAATCCCAGGATTGAATAGGATAGAGTCATGACAATTCATGTGGTGTCAAACTGCTTTAATTCTGCAGTGTAAATACAGAATGGTGAGGCAGGAAGGTCAGTAGTAGAACTGAGAACTACTAGCCAGAAACAATATGACTTTGTATAGTTTTAGCAAGTATGATATATAGCCTAGTATCTGTAACTAGTATTTTGCACTTAGGACATTTCCCTGCTATCATCACCTTTCTCTTCTTGTAGCCTTCTCCACAAAGCTGCCAACTGGAGGGGTAATAAAGCTTCTAGAACAGGAGCAAGCAAATTGGTGCCCACCAGATATTTTGGAATGACCTCTAGCCCTGGTTGCTGTGGGTTATGAGAACTGGAGTACAAAACATCTAAATGTTCATAAGCAGGATTGCTTATTTCTCTTCTGGAATGATGCTGGACATGGCTCAGTGGGCTGTGTGGTGTAGTGACTTGAATGTTGCACTATGTTGCAGTTGCGGTGGCAGAAAGGCGCCAAATGGTGCCTTTTCTGGGAATCTAGCTGCTCCGGCGCAGTTGCACCACAAATAAAGGTGGCAACAGACCGCCCTTTCTGGGCAGTCTGTAAAGCCCCATAGAAATCAGCCTCTTTGTATGTGTCTATGTTAAGAGAGTCTGTTTTCTGCTTTGGGACAAGGAGTCTGTACTGTGTACATCTTTTGTTAAGAAGCCCTAAGTAAAATATTATTATGCTTATACAGCAAACATGGAGATATCACTGATTTTCAAATACCTAAAGTTATCAGGCATCTAATGAAAGTTAGCTGCAGTGCAGAAGAAGCAGAGGAAGGGAGGGGGGAACTGGATAATTGCACTAAATTCAGCTAGGATACGGCAGACAAGGGCTTTAAAAACTTCAGAAACATCAATTAAAGCTCAAGTTCTGTGCAATAAGCATCAAAAATTGATAAAAACTCAAATTTAGGTTTTTAGATTTAGTGTTTAAATCAATCAACTGCAAACAAGATTTAATTAAAGAATATTATTTCAAAGTGTAATTACCTACTGGGATTAGAATGAACCTCTATTGCCCATAATGTTCTCCTACTGTGATCCCACACTGAAAAATGTTGAGTTTTAGATTAATATGCATCTTGTAAGTACAAGTCCTAATCTCAATCTTAAAGGACATTTAAAACACACTTGGAACCTTCTATGCAATCAAGCACAGTGTGACTACAATGTCCACCATGCTAAATTTGTGATTACATTTTTTATGTGCATGATTTAAATCGCTTTAGCAGCCGTCCAGGGAGCATTTTACCCTGCATATTAATTACACAAAGGCTTTGTCATGTGAGGGTCTCAGTGGTCATGGTCTGTAATCCAGCTCATTTGAACTGTGAGTACAGTTTTTGAGCATGCTGTGCACATCAAGCCTGGCTTTAAAGCTAGAATATGCTGAGATGGTTAACAGGTATGGTTCCGGCTTAAGGAATGAATGCCATTTATTTAGTGACATCTGCAAACTAATTGCTTAAGTATCAGATGTCACAAAAAAGAATAAAAGGCTGTAGAAAGATTGCTATTAACATATAATAAAATGTTGCCAGGTGAGTTTTTTTTAAGCCTTGTCTTTTCTTTTCTTAATAGTGGCACCTAAATAACAATGCCATTAAATGAAATAATTACTCATATGGAGAGGTGATGGGTGTTATATTTTAAATTTCATTTAACACTGACTTGCTAGATCTTCCAATGCTTTCCAGATTTTTGAAATATGTTTTTCTGGTGTGTGTATGTGTATTTTATTCTCCCTAAATCACATCTTGTTTGTGCTGACATGACTTGTCTGATTTAAATTAAAATGCTGAATATACTTTGCTGCTATTTGCATTCAGTATAACTAGCAAACAACTAGAACAATTGCATTCAGACATGATATTGAACCTGCATTGTGATTTTGAAATGACCATACACACAATTCCCTTTTCGTTATAAATAAATAATCAGTACCCAAGATTTAAACAAATTCTAGAAAACTAGAATCAACTCAGAGATAAGAAATCCATGGCCCTCCAGATGGTGTTGGGTGTCAGTTCCCATGAGCAATAGTGAAAATGAGAAATGATGGGAGTTGTACTCTAGCAGCATTTGAAGGCCACATGTTCCTCATCCCTGCTCTTAGGTGAAGTGTGAGGCCTGGCTGTGATAGAAATCCACAGTGTGAGATGAACAGAAGTGCATACAGTACATTTATGCATGTGTAGGCTCAGTGATGAGTGACTGACATATGTTCTACCTGTACATGAGAGAATCTGAGAGAAAGAGAGTAAACTACAGTGCTTTCCTTGAATAAAAAATGCCTTGCAAGTAGGGGTGTCACTAGGATTGTTACCTGTGCAATAACTCATGGTGTCAAACTCTCATTAACCTTCTTTTATACCACACCATACAGAATCCTTAGTAATTTTTTGTACTAATGTTACTCATTCATTGCAATTCCTTGTTATCTGCTGGGGTTTGGTTCCAGGATTCCCCATAGATAATAAAATCTGTGGATGCTCAAGTCCCATTAAATATAATGGCAAAGCAAAATGGTGTCCCTTATATAAAATGGAAAATCAAGGTTTGCTTCTTGGAATGTATACATTTTTGGAATATTTTCAAGCTGTGGATACTTGAATCCATGGATAAAAAAATCTGTGGATAAGGACTGTATTGCTGAATGTAATAGTTATAGTTGTGACATAAACAATTAGCAAAATTAAAACTGTATATTTAAATTACAATATCATACACAAAGCCTTACACATACCTCTATGTACTTCCATGTGGTTGAAGTGAAAATTTGGTAAAACATTGTTTTTAAATAACTTTTTTCCCTTTCTCCCCCCACTAAGTCTTACCCCACTCACACCATCTCTTCAGCATTTTAAAGGGACACAGGTGAATACCTCAGCCTATATTTGCCTAAAGGCAGATATTTGAGCAGCAGTGGTATCACCCTCCCCCCTTTTAGAGTGCCACCTGATGCAGTCCGCATCCCCCACACTCCATCAATGATGCCACCGCTTGCAAGTAGAAAACGAATGCAGCACAGAACAGCTAATTCATGATGTTTCTTGTCTTTATTAGTTTTAGTCACAAGGTTTAAGTATGATTTTTTTCTGCTTTTGTAAGTATTCTACAATTGGAAAAGATTAATTTAATGAGTTGAAGAAAATATCCAAAATAAAAACCCCTACCTGTTTTTTCGAAGTAATACAGTCCTCTCTTCCAGGTGTGGGTAAAGTGTGGCTTTCATGCAGCCCTTCAGGTTTGTTTTTGTGGTTGTCTAAATGCATCTGAACAGCCTGCAAGGGCCATATAGGGGCATTTTTGTCATGTTTTGCACAAACCCTGGATGATTTGCTGCCCAAGAGAAGTCTGTTTCAAAACAGGAAGTGACCACTGTCCATTCCTGTTCCAAACAAGGGCTCTCCTTGGTCTAAAATGCCCTAGTTATGCCCAAAATGGTGGTGAAAATGTCCCCAGACCCGTAAAGCGAATAATAGGGCAAGAATTGATTTTGCAGGGGTGTGTGTTTTCCCCTCCTCCTTGCGAGGGGATTATGTCACCCACTAACCTCTGACAGTTGCCCACCCCTCTTGATTACCATTTGAGTTTATTTTTTTCTATAAGTAGACAAAGCCTGTATCCTGTTCATGAGAAAAAACGATTATATTTTGCTGTGCTTTCATTGGCATCTGTGATCTAGGCCCTGTCCACATTGGCCAAATAAAAAAAAAATGCCCCCCCCCCCACCATCCTCTCAATGGGGAATCTGGATGACGCAGGGCCCAATCTCTAAGTCTGGTGCAAATAGTCCAGATCACATTCAGTGTGAAACTCAGGATATGCCTCTGTAAAAACATATTTTAAAAAGTCCCTGTTTGCTGTACATTTTCCTGGGAAGACTTGGAGCTCTCAGTTGCAAGCAACACTGGGTGGCTGTGTCCTGCTGGGCCACCCAGTGTGTTGCTCAAACATGTGATTGAAGCTAGGCACCTCATTCCGGCAGTGACAGTGACACTGGCAGCATGTGGCACAGAGGAACAAACATGTGAATAGCTGCCCTCCTTGAAATGGAGGTCTCCAAGTAATGGTGGGAGGCAGGGGCTGTTCTGGGGTCAGGATACCCCAGATTTCTCCCAAAGTATCCTGATTGGTGCAGATTTTACCTTTGGATCATCAGCCTACACAAGGGATAGGAACAGTGCATTTCAGATGTTTTTGAACCTCAACTCTCAGCAGCCCAATAAAAGCATCACTGTTTGGTGGATTTTTGATTGGATTTGCTAAATGGCCAACACAGCTACCCTGGATGTTCCCAGAAGCCCTACCCAACATAATCACAGCTGAGAAATTCAGGGCTTTGCAGTCTTAACAGCATCGGGAACAATGCAAAATTTCCACCTGGGGTTATAAATGGTCACCTATAGGTTTACTGGGAAAAAGAAACAGTAAAGGGCAAAGTATACTGATTCTCCATTTTAAATATACAGCTTCTCTCTAACAAACTCAGTACTGTCTCCACTGGGTGCCAGACTTACAGGTCCTTTTGTAGGCAAACTAAAAGAATAATTAAAGAAGCAGAATGTGTCTTTATAGTCCAACATAATCAAATTCCCACTGGAATGCTTCCAATGGGAAGAGAAAAATAAATAAATAAATCCAGTAGATTTATGTGGCAGTAGTAATGCACCAGGTATGTCAGTGCAATTTGGAAAACACAGTGGAAAACAAGTACAGGTTGAATCTCCCTTATCTGATATGCTTGGGCCCAAAAGTGTTGTGGATTTTGGATTTTGAAATTTCTATATTTGCATATACATACATAATGAGATGTCTTGGAGATGGGACCCAACTCTAAACACTATATTCTTGTATATTTTATATATGTCTTATGCACATAGCCTGAAATTAATTTTATACAAAATATTTTTAATAATTTTGTGCATGAAAAATTCTCATTTGGAGAAGCTGCTTGTATACAGGTTGGCATGGAAAAGAGTCAAAGGTAGTATACTCCACTTTGGCCCTATACAGACTGGCCCGAAAGGCCAGCCTGTGGGCGAAGTCAGGGTGCAGCATCCTGACGGTGCACAGCATCATGGGGTGCTTTCACCGCTGCATCCAGATGACACAGCACCAAAGGGTCACCATCCAGCTGTGCCACTGTGGCTATGGCGCCCTTTGGAGGGTCCAAAAAGGAGCCACTTTTTGCAGTTGCTTTTTGTGCCATACAAAGGCCCTGATCTGGCCAGGAAAGGGACAGCATCCCCCTGCTCCTTATGGGCAGTCTGTACAGCCCCTTTGAGTCCAGAGAAATCACGTGAAGAGAATATTTTTCCTAATTAGTTAGACAAGACCCACGTGAAGATACTTTAGGATTAGGTGAATGGGGGGAAGACACCACCTTGATTTCTGCCCAGGGATGCGACAGTGCCAGCTTTTGATCTGCTAGATTCATGCTAACCAACTATCTCTGTTAGTCTTTTGGGGACAGTCCTGATTAAGGCTCTATTGTTCCCATTTTTTCAGCTGCTTTAAAAAATGTCCCAATTTCTCCTTCCAGCTCCCACTTTCCCCTTTGTCCTTCACTACTTCAGTTGCTGCAAACTGAGTTCAAAGCAATTAAATAGTTTGACAGTTAACTGAGCAGCAAAGAAAGGATAGGGGAGGATAGAATCTTGTCTGTTCCAGTAGTCTCCATTAAAAGCACACTGCTGCAGCATCTCCTAGCTTGTCCCCCCTCCCCCCCATAACAATTTCTGCCATCTGTTCCTCCAACATGTACTGGGAGTCCCTCCATATATGACATCTTGAAATAGCTGTTTCCAATACTTTTCCAATGGGGAAAATAGTCTTACTAGCAGGAACAGTAGTTCCACCATTACTAATAAGAACAGTAATACAGTCAGCCCAGCCCAACGGTGGGCTTGCCACAGTTTAATGTGGTGCCATGAAAACCAACAGGACGTGAAGACATGCAATTTTTGGTATCCGCGGGATATGCGTCCCCAGAAAGGAATCTCTTGGGATACGAAAAGCCAACGGTAATACTCCACTGGATTTATTTTATTTAAAATGAAAATGTCAACAAACCCATCTTCCCATCACCTTATGGTGTAGCATTGGATGAAGTACCAGATCTACCATGTTACTCCTTCACACCCCCACCTGGGATTGAATTATAAATTGTATTATTGTTGGAATAATAACTTATCTGCTGTTAATAATTGCAGCTACATTTATAAATATTTGCACATACTAACCTATTTATTTATGTTATTTACATTCCACTTTTCTGCCTTGGAATACATACAACCTGGCTCCCAAGTTTTGCCAAAATAATATAGGAAAAGGAGAAAACATTTATGTATTTATGTGATAAATTTCTTTCAGGAAGCAATGGACTCAGTAGGCAGCATACTGTCTTTTATAAATAACACGTGTGCACACAAAAGGATCAAAAGTAAATAAAAGAATAGTTTTAAATTCTGTTAACAAAAACCAGCAGCTAAAATATTTTTAAAACATCAATTACACAGCAGAAAATAGAATGGCAATAATACTTAATAGAACAGTAATAAAGAAGTCATAAGGTAACATATTGAAACTTCATTTTCAGAATGCCTTAAATAACATTGTGCTCAGCATTCTTCAGGTACATAAACTTACTCGTGCCAATTTTCCAAAATAGCAATAAGGAACACCTGAAATTTATAACATGCAGAATTGACAGCTGAAATTCATGACATGCAAGATTGACAATCAAGAAATACCTCTTTACAGTTTTGTGTTCTATGGAAATACTAAATGAAATCATTTTTCAAAGAAATAGCTGTGTGGCATCACCTTTAAGACTAACTGGTTTTTATTTTAGCATGAGCTTTCATGAATATTACCTGAGGCTTTAATAATAAACTCTATTCTGCATCTGCATCAAGGAGCGAAAACTACATACAGTATCTTCAGTTAGCATCTGGATAGCAAACTCCACAGGTACACAAGGCACCTGGTCACAGTTTTCTCAATTAGGGTGAGATATGCTGTGAGCCTGGTTACATTATATAAGTAATTTCTGATTTTGCATCTGCACATTTAAATTAACATAGGCAGTTTTAAAAAAGGTGGTATCATCTTTTTTGATGATGTGTAGGGTTAGTGTAAAAGTGATACATAGGTGACCACCATTCTAATCAGACTAAGATTTTAATGAAATAAAATTAATGGAAATTCCATTTAGTGACTTTTTTTGGCCTTCTTATCTATTTAGTTCAGTTTAGTTTAGATTGTGGACCCTGTCTGAGAAAATGCAGTGAAGGGCAAATTCCAGAAAGGTAGCCATGCTCATATAGTTTTGGATGTTGCAAAAGAGGCATTTTATTTTAAGATTTATTACATTAAAATTAATTTAAAATGAATAAATTAAGGTATTTATGTTTTTATAATTAATTTTAATTAATTAAAATATTTTATATAAAATTTTGAAAGGGAAGAAATTCCACTTTCCTCCAATGAATTGCACACACATGTGTACCCCCCCCCCCCCATAATTATGAATTTTTGGTTGGTTCAACTTCCCTCTCTGGAAACCTGCTAAATAAAGCTAAATAAAGAAACAAAACTGTTCAGTAAATTCTCTACCGATATGTAAGGTTGTGATATAATAATGATTACCCAATTTAGTGTAATAGCCTGGTGTGCCTTTTAAATTCTGAAATAGCTTTTCTTTTTAAAGACATTGTACCACAAGGTATTCATAGACAGCAAGGTGAAAATACCATTTCAGACATCTGTTGTACTTTCTTGCTCTACTTTCTTGCTACGACAGTGTTTTTTGACATAGAGATGCATTGATGTAATCTTCATAGGAGGGCGGTAGAACAAGGTTTCTTAACCCCACTCCCAAATCAGTATGTCCCTTTGCATAAAATTTTAATCAGACCCAAATTCTGAAATCTCAGCATAAAATTCTGAGTTTCCTTTGATCTATTAGAAAGGTAAACTTTTAATGAAGAGTGAATGGGCTCACCTTTGCTTCCTGGGGTAAGAGAATTGGGGTGGGGGGAAGCAAACAAACACATTTTTCTTACTGCCACATACCTTTCCTTAATAATAAGTTTTGTGTCTTGTGCAAAAGGAGATGCTGTGTAAAGTCTCATTAAATTAGCTGACTGATGGAATAAATACACAGTCTATGGCTCTCCTGTCCGTAGTAAAATAGGCAAGGGTCTTTCTATCAGACTTTGCTTATTTACATATGCCTTGGACTCTTCTTACAGATATGTAAATTATTCTGGTTAAAACTAAATGCTAAAGTCTACACCATTAGTCTTCCACTTCATGATCACCGCATGGGGCTGTTAGAGGGATAATGTACCATACAATACACGGTTTACTTTTAATTAATAGGAAAAAAAATGTGAAATGAATATTAAATGTAGCTTAATGTGAAAGAAAGCTCAAAGCAGTATGGTTGTGAAATTTCATTTATACACACACATATGATGATATAGATTTATATGTATGTATGTGTATGTGTATGTATCTGTGTTAATATTCAGTTCTAGTTTTGCCTAGCAAAAAACAGAAATAAAAATCAAGCAAGTAATATAAGATATCAAAAGCACTTAAATTAGAGGAGATGCCAAAAGAAACATTGTACACTGAAGGAAATAATAATAATAATAATAATAATAATTCAATTAACAACTTTCAAAACAAGTTAGTTTCACCTTGCAAACATGTCCACAAAATTACTAGCCTATAAATTTATTTTTGTTTGTTTGCCTGTCTTCCTGCCTCTACAATCACCTATGGCATACCGATGGTCTGAAAGGGAGGAATATTGAAAGAGAGAGAGAGAGAGAAAGAAGGAAAAGAAGAGAAAACAATTACAGGTATCTGCAATATAAGCTTTCTTTTTTGGTTCATTTCATTTCACCACAGGTAATTTCATTTCACCACAGGTGAAAGGAGGTTGTGGATGTTTGGAAATTGGTGAGCCTCCTTTGGGATGCCTCCAGGGATGGGATTTTAGTGGAGTTTTCTAGTGAATACAGGTATACCTCAATTAAAAAAATAACAATGAATGGAACTTTGCATTCATAGGAAATAGATGCTCTGTGAACAATTCAAGGATGCTAGAGGTGAGGGGATGATTCCCTGACGTTTCAGAAGTGCATCAGCTTTCACACATGTGTGCTTCCCTGACAATTTCCTGGCATTTTACCAGGAAAATCTTTAAAGTAGATGCATTCTTTAACAGAAACCTTAGTACCAGAGGCAGAAATAACCTGGACAATATAAAGATCGGTCCCTACACCACAGAAAGGGAAGAGCAGGTCAACAGGTTTCATTGTGCAAAGCTAACGGATGCACAAGTGAAATGAAACAACCATATCAATTAGCCTTTCATAAAAAAATCAAATGCATCTTGAACTTTCTAAGACCACCTGAAAGTCTTTTCCAAAATACATCCAGGGATATATTTTCTTTCTTTCATCAGCCCCCACTTATGCTTTCCATTTTAGTGGTCGGATCTTCCTTTATTAATATGCTGCGAATAGGGAGTGAAGCAGGCTTGTCTACTTTCCCCCTTCTCTCTGTTTTGCTGTGCAGAGATGCTATTAATAGATTCTGGAAGCAGTTTAGCTTGCCTGTGGCAGGCAGGAATGCACAGCTACAGTAGTATCATGTAGAACAAAATCCCATTCTCACCCAGCTTTAGTTTCATTGCACTGTTTACTTCAGACAAGGTGCTGCACCCTGATACCAAAAGTCTGTGTATCTTCTGCACCCCTCCACCATCTCCCTAATGTTGCTGCTGCTAAAAAGGGTCCAGCTAAATAGAGAGTGTAGAGGAAACGGGAGGCTGAGCATGTGTAAATATATATATATATAAAAGAGCTTCTTTGTTAGAGGCTTTAACTGAGGTATGCATGTACTAACAGATGTTGCCATAAACTTTCAGTTGGTCAATGAGTTTTGTATCTTTTAAAATAGTAAATGAATCTAGTATAGTACTAATAATGATGGTGTTGATGAAGACATGTGTATCCAGTATATTTAATTTAAAACAACAGTTCCTTTCCTTGAATTGCAACTAACATGTCAAAACATGTTAATTCTTCATTGTTTAATATAGTAAAGTGAAGTAATAAATCTGTTTTTGTACTGTAGTCAGTGAAGGAATTCATTGTTGGACCTTGACAATAGGATGGACTAGGTCATGGCCTAGACTTGAGAGGGACAGAACTAAACAAAAAACTTTGTTAAACAATATTTTTCTCCAGTGGCATCCTTTTCATCTTGCTTGCTCAAAATAAGATGAAGGATATGAAGAACTCTGTAGAGGATGTGTGAAACAACAGAATGCTCACCAGTGATACTTATTTTTTAAGATTAAAGAGTTTGAGGAAAAGTATGAAGTGAGCACCTTTTCATTTAGTTTACCAAGATGTCTTGGTGTTTTTCATAATAAAGATTAAAATGCTGCCTTTTGAAATCTGTTTTGTCAGGCCGAGTGTGGAGTGCAATAACTGGCTCATTTTGAAGTTATTTCTTCATTCTTAATTGGAATGCGGTCATTCTAAGTGACAGCGTTAACACCATTTAATGCCTAAAACTAAGCCAAGTATCTAGTAACTCAGTACTAGCAACACAGTGAGTTGCATTCAGGTGAGGGCCTAAATGCAAAGAGTGAAGGAGAAGGCTTTGCTCATAATTCAACTGGGGCATCGTTTATTTCAACAGGAAATCTAGCAGAGTTGTTGGCTGGCGAGAGGAGTTTTGCTTCTTTTCTTCCTGAAGAAATATTTTTCAGTCCCTGGCTTAATAATATTGTTTACTATTATACCAGTAGGAGGTGAACCCATCATACTTGCTATATGGTATCTAGTAATGGGAAAAGATGTTTGACTGCTGGCTTACATACAAGAATCATCTCCCAAAAACACCAGCAAAAGCTTAATGCTTGTGTTCAAATGATTTGAGTCCTTGTGGGAAGGGAAGGAATGAAACTTTCAGTCAGTCTTAGAGGTATGAAATGATCTGGAGTTTTGTTTATTGCTTTGTTCTAGATGCTGCTCAGTACTGGAGGGTTAAAGTTTCTACCTGGGAATCTAGTCTGTAAGAGAGGAAACAAATTCACAGGAAGGTCAAACATTTTAGCCTAGGAAACTGGCAAATTCAGGAGACAAAGAAATTTATTCTGCACTTTGCTCTATTTTTTATTAGCTAAAATGTATGACCAGAGTGAGATGGAAGTGCAATGTAATCATTAGTCTTGTATGCTACAGCAGGAGTTACCAGTTACTTACATTGAGAAGTACACCTCATTGCTTTCATTTGTTTCCATCTAAATACAGTTTGATCTGCAGGTGTAAATACCAATGTGAAAAAGAAATACTGGTATGTAAATAAATAGACCTTTGCAATGTTTTTAACTTAAAGAAGTGGCTTCATGGAACTGGAAGCAGAATGTGAAAGTTTTCAAAACTGCAGTTTGGACTTTCCATGAAAACAAATAGATATATATTCTAAAGCTAATGTTTTTAATGTTATACAGAGGAAGTTTCAGTGGCAAGAACAGAGCAAATTCTGATATTCAGCTCTGAAGATTCTATTGACTTCAGTAGAGTTACCTTGATTTACACCATTGCATAATCTGATCTATGCTACTAATTTCTTCCATGACTTCCTAGTTGACATCCAGTCTCCAATAAAAACAATGATAATATTCCTCCTGACCTGCTGGAATTTTCACTTCATCCACTATAAGTTTGCAATGCATGAAACGAGGCTGGAAAGCTCTATTGTTGTCTTTTGTACTTAATGTTAAAAATATTTAGCATAAAAAGGAAGATCTTAAATTATTCTTCACCTTGGGTTTATAACATGCACAATCTTAAATCAACAGCTATTACAGCTGTGTGAAAATCTTTCCTAGGTGCAAAATTTTTTTATTATTCAAGATTGTGCTTTTCTCTCTCAGATGAACTATGAACTAATAGTTCTTTTTTTCATAGTCCACTTGGCAAGGAATTGGTAGATTTTCTGTGTAATTTGCTATTATCCTAAATCTCAGAGCAAACCCAAATGCCAGCAGTGGTTTTAAAATGTGATGTGTCTGAAAATGGAGATTTGACCACTCCAAATTGCAAAATCTTGATTTCCATTAAGATTTTATGAACTGTCTGATTATAGATCAAATGAATCCCCTATCACTGAGAAGTCTGCTGCTATGTACTAGGCAAGAAGATGAGGGGTTGAGGGTTGGGGGCGGCAGCAGTAATTATTTGTAGTGGGAATAGTATATTTCATTAAACATTTTATGAGAGAATATAATCACATTGAGATTATTTGCTTTCCTAGGATTTATTTATTTTTTAAACACACAAATCTTAAACTTTAAATGTTCAATTTTATTCTGTGAAGAATAAATGTGAGTTAAGTGAGGGCTACCAATTGTACTGAGGCATCGAAACAAAAGTCATTTTGTAGTACTCTTGCATCCTCTCTTCTGTGATAATATATACTTCATGTTTGTGTGTGTAAACCCATCTCAGTGGGATGTATATATGGAAATGAAAAATGTATTTCTCTGATTCGGGTTCTGCAACATAAGTATGAATCATTGGGTATGAACAATGATTCCATCTGAGTCTTTGAATGCAGGTAGATGCAGTGGGGAATTGCCAATTACAATATATCTCCTGACAATGGAAAGTCTTGTGGGAAACAAGAAGATGACAGTGGTGGAACATAGCCAAATCATGACCTTCTACGTGAAGTGCTTGGAGACTATGTCCTCCTTGACTACCAAGGAAGATGAAAACCTCCTTGGGTGAGACATTAAGCACAGAACAAAGCAAGCATTTTCTTTAATTGTTTATTTCTATTTATTTATTTATTTATTTCCCTTAAGTTTTCCTGGGAAAAATGCATTCCAGTTAAATACACATTTTTAAAATACACTAGCCCTATTTCATTTACAGTGCTATTTTGAAAGGCATCATTTCATGAGGCTTGTCATAAGATACTGAAAAACCATCTTTCATTAAATAGTTTCAACTTGTGTGTGTGTGTGTGTGTGAGAGAGAGAGAGAGAGAGAGAGAGCTTTTCAATTAAATCCATTCTTTCCAGTATCAGTTACTACAGGCCCTTAAGAATTTGCTGGATTCCTGTACCCACTAGACCCAGCCAACCTAGCCAATGGTGAGCAGAAGTGGGACCAATATTATTTCAATATCTGGAGGACCACAAAAGATTATTTGACTGAGCAGGCACATGCTCAGACTGTTGCTCTGATTTTTAGCTATGGCCTTGTAGCCCCCAGCTCATGTTTTTGCTTCTGTGTCATTGTTTTCTCTTTGAAGAAATGATAACTGTATAGAAATACACTATTGCTTCCTCCATGCCTCCTAGCCTGGGTTTCCCCGTGATGAGGATACAACAGGGAGTGGACACAGTAAAGTGTCTGTGATCTCTTGTTCTCAACTGCTTTCTTGGTTCCCAGCTGTTTTGCTCCACTATAGCAGCACCCTCAGAGACCTGGTGTGGTGTAGACTAGACCAAGGTTGAAATCCTGTTCATTGAAGCCATGCAAACCCACTGGATGGCCTTGAGCAATATACTCTCTCAGCCTCCAAGGACGGCAATGGCAAATCCCTCTGAACAAACCTTGCCAAGAAAATTCCATGATAGATTTGCCTAAGGATGGGCTTTAGTTGGATCAACTTGAAGACATACAACATCAATAATGACACCAATCTCACTTTTGGAGCAGGTGCAGTGGTTTGAACCACTTTTGTCTGAGGATTTCATTAATGATGCTTCTGCACTATGCAGGCAAAGATGACATTACACTATGGGAGAGGATGCTGTTCTCAGTTTATAACTATTTGTGGCACAGCAACAGCATCTGATAAACTCCATAGAATCCAAGTTGCAATATATATGTCATGGGGATTTATTGCTGTACTAATATATAAAATTGGAGCATATTGGAGATCAAATATCAAAAAGTTACATGACACATTTTTCATAAATAGCCTGATGATACAACAGGTATAGATTCCAATATTTGTTCCAAGTGCAGTGTTGCAGCTGAATATTATGAAAACTACAGTAATGCCTGCAGACATTTTGCATAAATTTAAAGTGGATAATGAAGACATCAAATTAGGTAAAGAATGTTCAGACATTCATTAAAATTTAGACTGTAGGCAAGAAATCAGAGGCCTAAGACTTTGAAGGGCAGCTATGAAGGAACTAGATAAGATCCTGAAGATAAAGAAATATAATTGAATACCAATGTCAGAATCATATGTGCCATATTATTTATTATTTCTATGGGTGTAAACCTGGACAATGAAGAAAACTCATTTGAATTGTGGTGCTGGAAGAGAGTAATACACATATGTTAAAAAGAGGAATGAATGGCTCTTACAGCAAATCGGGCCTGAACTCTTATTTAGTCAAGATGACTAAAATAAAGATGTCATAATTTGTGCATAACAAGAAACTGTGTGAGTCACTGGAAAATACAATACTACTCAGAAAAGTGGAAGGAGTAGGAAAAGACAGCATTGTAGGTGGATTGATTTAATAAGGGTAGCCATGTCCTTGAGTGTGAAAGTCCAAAGTAGGGGTAGATGACCATGTTTATAGGGTTGGCATAAACTGAAGTTAACTTTATGGCAAATAATGACAACAACAAATTGACTCCAATTTCACTTTTTTGAGTATCAGGACAGGAGTAATCAGGAAAGAGCAAATTAGGATATGTACTAATGTTTCCTGCTGAAAAAGAGTAGTTCTGACACAGAAGAATGTGTAAAACCCTACTTCCCATGACATAATGCCTAACATACTTCTATTGGCTGGCTTCCTTGCATCCTAAAGAAAGGCACCATACAGGAAGGACTGTAAAACTGAGATGGAAGAATGTCATCCATCGATTACCACTTGTTAAGTTTGGAGAACCCTTGTCCAAAAGATGCACACGACTGGTTTTTGCTCTCTCCACTTGCAGCAGGGAAATTAACTCCATCATTGTTAATGCCATCTGTCCATCTTGGTGAAAAACAAATGTCTCTAACCAATCTTAAACTTGGACTTCTTCCTCTGATCCAGATGACCATTTTCTTTTCCAGTTTTTGTTATTTTTTAATTTTTGTCATTGCACTCTGTATTTGAAATTTTTTTGGTCTGTTTAATCTGAACCAAAGTGTTTATTTTTAATAGTTTCATACCACATATAACTCTGTGGGGATCCAAGGTTGGATTTCTAGACAATAAGCTGCATTTTGTGACTCTAACATGGAGACCAGGAAACAATGGCTCATGTGCTGCATGCTTTCCCATTACAGCTCTTTGACCCCTAAATTTGGGGTGCAAAATAGACAAAGAAGTCCTCTAGATGTTGAAAAACAGACCCAAGGATGGAGAAAATGTTAAATTGCACCCTCTGAAGCAGCAGTTCCCAAATATAGTGGGAAGGCTTACAATGGTCAATCATACCCTCTAGAGAAGCATTTCTCTATCTGTGGGTCACAAGCCCTTTGGGGGTCAAATTACCCTTTCACAGGGGTTGCCTAAGACCATTGGAAAATGCTTAATTCCGATGGTTTTAGGAACCAAGACAAAAATAATTTTATAGATTGGCATCACCACAACATAAGGAACTGTATTAAAGGGTTGCAGCATTAGGAAGGTTGAGAACCACTGCTCTAGAGGGAATGATTGACCATTGTATATTTGGATAGTGGGGAGTGTACAGCTCTTCAAGTTCCTTGGAGGCACACTTATGGCCACCAGACCTCTGGAAGTTTCCAGCCCCTGATCAGAAAGAATGTTGGGGATGATTTCCTGGCTGATTTTAGTAAGCTTAGAGAAATACTGGGTGAAATCAAATGGTCAGAAATGCTCGAAGGGAAGAGAATTGATAGTGTGTGGGAATTTTAAAAGGTGCAGAGTTGAAGGTACAACTGCAAACAATTCTAAGAAAGAAGAAAAGTGGGAAGTGTCTAAAGAAATCAGGGTGGATGTACAAGAATTTTCAGATGAGCTGAGATTTAAGAGAGACATATACAGTATAAGAAATGTGAGAAATGGAAAATGCACAACTAGCCATTACTTGGGGGGCAAAGTAGAACAAACTAAGTCACAGAATGAGCTCAGGCTCACAAGAGAGTTTTTATTTTAAAAAAGAGGGGAATGTTGGGAGGTTTTTTTGTTTGTTTGTTTGGTTTTTTTTTTTTTTTTACTATATTCAAAGTACTCTGTAGAGAAGATGGTAAAACAGGGACATAGAGAGGTCTGAACTATATAATACCTTCTTTGCCTTAGTCTTCTCCCCAAAGGAAAACAGTACAATAACTGGTAAAAATAGAATAAACTGTGTAGTAAGGGCATTATAAACCAACATAGGTAAAGGGGCAATAAAGGAAGATTTTGTTACTCTAAATGAATTCAAGTCTCTAGGACCAACTAAGCTGCATCCAAGAATGCTAAAGGAATTTGCAAATGCAGTCTTAGAGCCACTGTCAATAATCTTTGAGAATTCTTGGAGGATAGAACAGGTCCCAGAAGACTGGAGAATGGCAAATGTTGTCCCCATTTTTGAAAAGGAGTAAAAAAGAATATGCAGTCCAAGAAACTACCAACCAATCATCTTGATGTTGATACCAGAACATATAGTTAAATAGTACTTGTAGTAATCCCCAGTAAAGAAGACTTGTTGTGCTGATTTTTTTTTCCTTTTCTTGTTAAGAAGACTTGTTACCTTAAAATCTATTTGGACATTTGGACTTAAAATCTATTTGGATATTTATTGCCACATGTACCTACAATTTATTGATGCTTTAGCAATTTTCCTAAGACTGTTTATGAATCACAGGTTTGATTCTTATTTAAATGAAAGGCATCTTTGTGTTCATTGTGGAGAACTCACACAATAGATATTGGTCAATTTATGTTGTATGATATAATGTACAGCAACTTTTGGAGTCTGTTGTTCTGTGCTGGATATTGAACAATAAATATCAGTAATGCTGTCTTTTATCTGTCCTAGAGGTCCCTCATTCATAGGGTTGCCATAGGTTGAAGTTGACTTGGAGGTAGTTAAATCAACCATTACAACATCTATCTATCTATCTATCTATCTATCTATCTATCTATCTATCTATCTATCTCATTTCTATCCCATCAAAGAAGCTCAAGGTGGGTAACAACATATTTTTGAAATATATTACTTATGTAGTCTGGCATTGAAACAACTATTTTAGGTGCACTGATGTGTGCACAATGGGATTCTTTTCTCTATCACCAATACACCACTGTACTGTATCACAAATTGTTATTAAAAATAGCTTCCTACATGTCCTGGAATAACAACCACAGTCATGACTCTTTTTTCACAAAATTAGCTGAATGTATCTATATTTTTGTCTTCTCCACTTTCTAGTCAGTTCCCAATGTTTTCTTGGTCTGATCCTGTTTATATTTACATACAACATTCCCACAAAAAGCCTGTATTTTGCTCAATGAGACTTCTACCTCCTTGTGTGTAGTACCTGAAACCAACATTGCACTAACATCTGACCATGAGTTTGACTATACGGGCCCAGGGACATACCTTGGGGTTTCTCACTCCCCCCAAAACAGTTTATTAGGGGATGTTGGGAGGCTGTGGACAGAATTACTCACCTCCACTTATGCTGACAAAAGTAAATTTGTCAGCCAAAAGTTGTCATTGACTCCCAGCACTATATTCTTAGAAATGTTGTTGCAGGTGTTGTTGTTCAATGTGTGCCTTCAAGTCATTTCCAACTTATGATGAGTCTAAGGCAAGCCTATTATTGGTTTTTCTGAGGCTGAGAATGTGTGATTTGTCTAAGGTAATGCAGGGGGGTTCCATGGGTGAGCAAGGATTCAAACCTTGGTCTCTAGAGTCTTAGTCCATTGTTCAAACCACTATGCCACTTGGGCTCCTTTAGCTAGATATACTACAATCTCTTATTAGAGAGGGAGGCAAGGCAGTTCCAACAGGCCTTGGCTGAGGAAGAAGAGCCCTCCCTCCATCCACCATCTTGAGGGAAAAAAAGGCAAGCCAGCTCCAGTAGAGGATGGCTTGGAAACTTAATTGTGTGTGTGTGTGTGTGTGTGTTTTTGGAATAAAACAGACTTGACTAACCTAGTAACCTTGAACAATTTGCACTATAATTGTCAAGAATCCTTTGACCATACCAGCAAGAATGATGACAAGTTGAAGTCTAAAACCCAGCTGTTTAGGCTTTCTGATATGGAGTATGAGCAAATCCCATCCCCACTCCCATATGTCAGAGACTTATACCATGTTTGTGCCAAATAGCTACAACTGCTTTTCTTTGCTGGGAAATCATGGATCAGCAGGTGATGGACTGGCAACAGTCCATGGATCATTACTTTGAGTAGCACTGGTCAAATGTCCATGGACCATGGACCAAAGACCACTATTTAAGTAGCACTGTGGCCATAAGGCTCAGACATTCAACCCATGAGAGGTGGTAAGCATTCAAGTGTTTTCAGTCATTCACAATACAAGCTGGTTGAAAACTTGTAACTTTGAGGTATAAATGATAATAAAGTTGTGAAGTATAATTGGAGTATTCTAATATCCAACTATTCTAAATTAGTTTGTTTACTCATATACAATGCTACTGTTTGACACACAAGCACATACAAGTGGACCTTATGAGCTGCTTTTCCCTTTCTGGTGAAACTATCTAATACAAAATTCAGGGATAGCCATGTTAATACTAAGAGAAATTTCAGGTCTGTCTGGTAGAATAGTGGCATGTGTTTTTCAGGGGAAAGAGGGAGGACACTGAGATAGGTGGGATACACCCAAGAAGAATGCTACGAGGATCTTTTACCTTAAAAGGAGGATGTCATGTAATAAAATGTTCCCAATATGCACACTGTTGCTCATTTGTAGGCAACCACTCACTCTATGTTTGGTCAAGTGATCATGATGCAACCAATAGGGTTTCAAGAATGAAATCCCAAAGGTTAATCTATCCATTATTATAAATATTTATAAATGGGATGGATAAATCACACAGTGTAATTATCTACCTAACTAGTCAAGCCATTAGGATACTAAATAGCACAAATCAGAACTCATTTGCTGCATTACTAGACTGATATTGATATGAAACAGCTCAGCAGCAGCGCTCAGGAGCATTCATTGTGGTTTCCAAAGGAGTAGAGAGCCATACAGAAATATTTCCATCAGTGCTCTTGCCGAAGCCTTTTATTTAAATAAAAGTCAGACAGATACAAATGGTCTAATTAAAAACAAACCTATGAAGACCCTAAATGCAAGGGCCGTCTTCATACATCTTCATGGTGTTATGACTGCTGTCAACGCTGGGCAATGTTAAGTGAGGAGACCAAAGCATACACTTCTGAAATGCTAGAGGCTTTGGAATGCCAATGTAGTAAACTTTTAACCTTTACTTTGAGGCCTTCTATCAAATGATTTAGCAAAGTGGGATTCAAAGAAAGGGCTTCTAGATGTAGACCTGAATATGTTACGTCCACAGAACACTGAACACCATTTGGTGTAAATACTGGGCATTCATATTTATCCTGTTAATACATTTAATCACATCATTCCCCTCCTCTCCATCTGATGAGGTTGGTGTTGCTGACATGGAGTGACTTCCCAAAGGTTGCCCAGTAGACATTTTGCCTGGAGGGGGCAAGTTGAATCTTCATCCCCTGTAGCCTCCCTTAGCTTTCACTGATTATCTGCTGTAGTACAGAGTGTGACTAAGCAGGCTTTTATACTGTAGAAATGATGCAGTTTGACACCACTTTAACTGCCATGGCTCTACCCCACAGAATCCCAAGTTTTGTAGTTTTGTGAGGCACCAGCACTCTTTGGCATAGAAAGCTAAAGACTTTGTAAAAATTCCAGGATTCCATAGAAGAGTGCTACAGCATTTAAAGCAGTGCCAAACTGTATTGTTTCTACAGTCTGGATGCACCCTAAGTCTACAGTCCATAATAGGTGAAATTTAGGATCAGATTAATTTTAAGCAGTTGCAGGAGGTCTTTCTTTATAGATGTTGTATTTTCCCCTAGTTCCCATCAATGCTAGCAGTTTACCCTTTTCAGGGTTACACCGGTGTGTGTGTGTCTGTGGCCCACATGAGCCCCTTCAGAGAAGATGACATAGCACTTGACACAAAGTTTTCAAGTTTTTTGTTACCAATGTGCCAACCCCCCCCCACCTCTTTTTATAAAACAGAAAAGGTAATCAAATTTATCTTAATCATAATAAAACTCTGGTTACCTCTGTTATACAAGAAGGACATCTCATACCCTCCAATTGGCCGGATTAATCCCCGGCCATCCCATGTTTCCATCTGCCTTTAAAATTTCCTTTCCCACCTCCCACTTTCTCCCTTTCTCTTCACTGGTGCAAACAGATCAAAGTGCAAAAAGAATTTGTACTCAGCTATGCAGGAGAGGGGTAAAAAAGAATAGGCAGATTTTTGCCCTTCCCAGTGAATTGCCACAAAAACAAACTGCTGCAGCCTCTCTAGTCTGTGTGTTCTTCCTCATTAGTAACTTTGCCATCTTGACCACATTCCGATGCTGCTTGGACCTATGTCCCAATTTTCATCTGGGATATGAAAGGTTGGATGGTATACACCTGTGTAACTTGTCCAGATTTGTTTGTTTGTGCTTTCTTTTCCTCAGACAAACATAACAATTATTGTCTGCCAGACCCTCTTTGCAGAAGTTTGCATGTGCTTCTTGGCCTCAGTAAAGTAATAAATGTCACATAATAGAATTTATTCTCCCCTGTTCCCTGCTCCTCCAGGCGGAAATGTTTTGCAAATGTACCATTATCAGGAGAGGAGTAGTTTCACTTGCCGTGCAAGGAACTTTTACTGTGCTTTGCTTCTACCTGGCAGAAACCTTCAGCTCCTGCTTTCAGTTGATTCCAGGAAGGAGCATGAGACTGAAGAGTCTGTAGGCATCTTGCATCATATCGCTGAGCAGAGGACTGCCTGGGGGTACAAACAGCTGACATCCCCCAGGCAATATCTAACTTTGCCACTGTGATCTGAGGCAGTAATTCTCAAATAGGCAGGACAAGGTAGGCTTCCTGGAATATTGTTGTTGTTGTTTTGCTGGTGCAGACAAAATGGAAACATAATTTTTGCAATGACATTTAAATAACAACCCCCATTTAAAAATATATCTTAAGGAGCATATTTTCCTGTTAGCATGGTTAGAGGTGTAACTCCTCCTGGCACCAATGGGGACTGTACAGGCATATCTGGGGAATGGACAACCCCATTTATCATTGCATAGTCTACCCTAATTTTTCTTGAGAGGATGAGCAGCTACCAAGGTTGGAAAATGGTGCAAGTTATTTTCTTCCTGATATAATTGTTTGATGAGTCCTAACTTTTGTTCAGCCGTACCAGTCTGCATATTCTACTTATTGAAGCATAATGCTCCCAGTGTACATGCAGATCAAATTATACTTCACACTGTGCCTAAATACATTTACTAGACTGAGGTTCAAACAAACTGGTTATCAATAATTTTTCTTTCCCTCTGTTAGTTCAGAGGCCTAATAATTACCTAGGGTGTCTCCTTGTGCCTTGCCCTCTCTTGTAAATTGGTTTAGTTGGAATGCGTATATTTTTCATTTCTTGTCTTGTCTTTGTTTGTAAGAGTGGCCTTAAACAATATTTGGCTTTGGCTAATGATATGTACAGAAGACAAGCCTAAGTGGAACATCAGCTGTTTACATCAGCTCTAACAATTAATGCATGTTAATTTTTAATTACACTGATTGTACTACAGGCAGAATGTATGTTTTTTCACAGAACAGATGTACTAGTCAGTTTTTGCTGGTGAATATGCATATCGATTAGCTGTGGCTGCTGCCAGCATTTGAGAGACAGCCAACTTCTAATGGGCTGACAAGTGTATGCTTTACAGTCCTGGGGCAAACAGTTATGAATCCCAGCTAGTCCTGCTGTGTTGATGCACTACTGTGAAAGGGTGTTGAAGAAGAAGACATGTAAGATTAGCCACGGTGAGATGTCATATGTGGGCCTCTATATGTGCAGCCATATTTTGAGGACATTCATATAACTTTATCAACAGAACAACTTCAGAACATTTGACCAAAGGCCAATTTAGTTTGCTCCCTTCATACATGTAAATCAAATTATATTTATATCACACCCAAAAGTGGTTGGCAAGATGCATGGAGGAAAACCAAAAGCAGGATGAGAAAGAAATAGCCCCTATCCTACCATTACTCTCTAGCTGTTAACATAAAGAGGTATACTGCTTCCCAATCTGGAGGTTCCATTTAGCTAAATTAATGCATTTGAATGCATTTATTGAATCTTGGGAACAAGGAGTGGCACTGGAACACTTCAAACCAACAAAAAATTAGACCTGGCCACTGATTCTCCTTCTGCCCCAAAGGTAACAGAAATAGAGTCAGAACCATGAATCCAACTGTTCAATGACTTGTGTGAAGGGACAAGGAGAATTACCATAATGATCAATGCAGAGAAACAGATGATTACAACAAAAAAGAACAAGAGATCTCTTTCACAAGATTTGATGTTCTATGGCCAGCAAGGGAACATAGTACATTACCAAACAGAAATCATAAGACAATGGAAACAATACATGGAAGAACTATATAAAAGAGATGAAAGGATGATAGATTCATTTGAGGCACTACCATATGAAGACAAACTCCCAGATTTAGAAAGTGAAGTGGAAGCTGCACTCAGAGCATTTGGTAGATATAAATCATCAGGAATAGATGATATACCAGTAGAGCTGCTTCAATCTATAGAGACAGAATCTAAGGAGATTCTGACAAAATCTGTCAATTCTGATATTGACATCAACAAATATGGAAAGCAAAACAATGGCCAACAGATTGGAAACACCCAATATGCAGTCTTTAAGAAAAGGGATACCAGGAATTGTGCTAGCCACAGGACTATTGCATTAATTTCCCATTCAAGCAAGGTGATGCTTAAAATTCTACAACAAAAATTTCTACCACATATATGAGAAATGCCACCTGTCCAGTGTGGGTTCAGGAAAGGAAGAGGCAGTAGGAATAATATTGCATACATATGTTACATAATGGAACACACCAAATAATTTCAAAGAAAAAAAACAAGCTGGTGCTTTATAGATGATAAAAAAAGCCTTTAATTGTTTATATCATGAAAATGTATGGATTACTCTTAAAGAAATGGGTCTCAGCCTCAGGGAAAGGCAATGGCAAATTTCCTATAAACAAATCTTGCCAAGAAAACCCCATGGTACTTTTGCCTTAGGGTTGCCATAAGTCAGAAAAACAACTTGAAGGCACACAGCACACATACACACACAAAACACACAATTGTCCTTGTGCATAACCTGTACTCAGGACAAGAGGCTACTGTCAGGACAGAATATGGAGAAACAGAATGGTTTTCAGCTAGCAAGGAAATCAAGCAAGGCTGCCTCTTATTATCCTGTCTGTTTAACTTGCATGCCAAAATATCACACATAAAGCAGGCTTAGACTCAGAGGAAGGAGGCATGGAAATTTAAAATGTGCCATTGTTATTGTTCTGTGCCTTCAGGTCATTTCTGACCCCAATCATGTGGTTTTCTTTGACAAGATTTGTTTAGAGGAGGTTTGCCATTGCCTAAGGCTGAGACCCATTTCTTTAAAAGTAATCCATAGTTTTTCATGATCTACACAATCAAAGGTTTGCCATGGCATTCCCCTGAGGCTGAGAGCTTGTGGCTTGCCCCAATGGCTGAGTTGGGAAACGAACCCTGGTCTGTGATTCCGGGCAGTCTCAGAGCAATACTGAATTATACGTTATTAGTGGTAGGTCTGTTTCACTTATAGACTGGTAGGCACTTATAGGTTTCTCCTTAGAGAACACAACGCAGATATACAATTTTTTATGAGCAAAAGATCATGCAATTAATTTTAGGCTTCCATAGCAAATGATAAGAGCCATGTATGATATGGGTATTTGTGAACAAGATGTTCTTTTATATTTTCATTGCAGTGTCTGTAAAGAATAACAGAATGTTTGGATTAGCAGTAAAAGGAAATTGTACAGGGTGATTCAAAAGGAATGGTGCAAAACCAGATAAGAACAGCTTTCCTTTTGCACTGTTCTTTTTGAATCACCTGGTACTTGGCTCTTTCTCAGATCTAAGAGCAAAGAGGACTGGAAACATCCAATGGATGTAGTGCAAAAAAGAGACAAAGTTTCAGGGTATAGAAAAGACACAAAAGGGCAGTACAGACTGCCCAAAAGGGGTGGTCTGTAACTGCCCCTTTAAGCGGTGAGATGGGGCCAGGGCTGTCTCAATGGCAGCCCCAGAGGCCCCATTTTGCTGCTTCTGCAGGCTGCGGAGAAGCAGTGAACTGCCGCTGCCCCTCAGCCTATAAGCAGGGTGCAGCAGGCACCCTGGGCGCCCGCTGCACCTCGCTCTCCCCGGCGCTGCCGAGAGAAGAAATGGGCCGCAACTGACATTTAAAGGCTGCACCAAGGACCAGGCACAAAAAGGGAGCTCCGTTGCGGAGCTCCTTTTGGCACCATGGAAAGGGTACCCTAGGCGCCCTCCCGCAGCACTATTATGCCAGGCACGCACAGCGTTATGTAAACGCTGTGTGCGTCATTATGTTTTTATGGCACTCCCGTATGGACACCACCATTTTAAAATGGCGGCATCCGTATGTGTTAGGGTTAGGGAGGGTGTGAATGTTGCACTCTCCCTAACCCTAATCTCGCCGTACAGGCAGCCTTTTTTGGCCGTCTGTATCAGGCCAAAGTCTCAGGATATATATATATATATATATATATATATATAATGATCTTGTTCATAAAATGTGTGTCGACCTGGATATATTTTTATGGGCTTCTTCAAGGTATTATTAGGGATGTGGTGGCTTAGTGGTTAAAATGCCAATTCTGACATTTGGAAGATTGGAAGGTTGACAGTTTGAGGCCCGGGTCCTGAATGAAGGTGTGAGCTCCTGTCACTAGTTCCAACCTAGCAGTTTGAAAGCATGCAATTGCAAATAGATAAACAGGTACCACTTTGGTAGGAAGGTAACAGCGTTCAGTGCAGCTCTGTTGGCCACATGACCATTGGAGTCATCTTTGGACAACACTCTTTGACTTAGTAACAGACATGAACACCCCCCCCTACAGTCGGTTACAAGGGACTACCTTTACTTTTTTACCTTTTTACAACTTTATCAACCTGCTGTGTTTCTAGAAAGAGTGTCTCCAAAGTTTATGCTTAGGCAAAGTTTCTATAGAAGATAGATTTCAACAGGTGTTGCTTGTAACCTGGTTGTATAGCAATGAATACCAGCTGAAATTCCTCTTCTACAGAACGATTAATGGTACAGGAGCTCTTTCCAGTTTTCATTCTGGCAACTCTACACTCTGGTAGTATTAACCTTTGGCTTGCTAGATATTTTGGATGTAAACTACAATAACTTCTTACTATTGGCCATATTACCTGGAACTGATGGGGATATAAGCCAAAACATCCCCAGGGCTGCTATTAAACTATTAGCCTGATCTCAAAATTTTTCAGTGCAAGTGGAAAAGATGTGACTGGTATTTAAAAAGAAATATATGTGGTTTCTTTTTTAAATGAAGCTTCAAATGTATTTAGGAATTAAAATCTATTTTCTTCCCCTGCCATGCCCCAAGTGCTAGTATTAATAAATATAAAATAATGTAGAGAATGTGTTAATTGTGATGGTCACTTCCAATCAATTTGTTTGGGGCAAAATCTACAGGGGTGGTACAAGGCTCATTTATTTACAGGACATTCAGGAAAAAATGCTGAAGAGTACACACATACACTGACCAGATCAACTAGGAAAGCATTACTCATGGCAGACAACTGCATTTTATCTGCATTTGCACAAAGAGTCCTTAGGATAGATCAGCATTTTCTTTTCCTCCTCCACAAATTAGAAGGATGGAAATTGGCCTAGGAATGTGATAGTTCTGCAGCTATGTCGGGATGCAAAGTGAGCCTCTAGTCAGATAATAGAACCATAGATTAACTATCTAAAGCAGTTATTTTAAAAAAAAAATCTCTTTGGAGAACTCTTTTTCAGTACCACACCTGTCAATGGTTGCCCGCCCATTGAAATATTTATTATACCATTTACTGGTTATATGTGTATCCTGCTTTTCCTTCAGTGAGCTCAAGGTGAGCTTTTCCTTCAGTGTTACTTTATCCTCTCAACAGCCCTTTGAGGCAGGTCAAGCTGAGGGGTAATGTCTGGCCCAATGAATTCATGGCTCATGGGGAACTAAATCATGCTCTCCCAAATCCCAGGCCAACCCTTTTACCATGATAGTTCAAAGCCATAATTATATATCATAGAATCTTAGAGCTGGAAGGAACCACATATACATATACATATACAAAACTAAACTGCTACAAAAAGATGACTATCCAATCTTTATTTAAAGATCTCCAAAGATGAAGAGTCCACCATTCTTTAAGGCAATCTATTGTACTACCTAATGCTTAGGTAGAATCCCTTTTCTTGTGATTTGAATCTATTGGTCGGTGTTCTATTCTCTGGAGCAGCAGAAAACAAGCTTGCCCCATTGTCTACATGACATCCCTTCAGATGTTTAAAGATAGCTATTATGTCACCTCCCAGCCTTCTTCAAGCTAAAAACATTCACCTCTCTAAGTCATTCCTCATAAGGCTTGGCTCATGTTTAGAGGTTTGTGTTTGTGTGTGTGTGTAAGGGTACAAAGTCATACCCTTATAAAAATGTAGACTTTGAAATTTAGACCATGCGTGAAATATATCGGGCAGGGAAAGTTGTCCAATAATAATTGGAAATTAAGGAAGACAGCACAGAAGTTGTTTGTCTAATATGCTGGCTTCCAATTAATAACCAGCTGACCTTCAGATGAAAGGCAGAGCTCTAGTCCTTCCAAAAGAAATTCACATTTTAAATTTTAAAAAGAAAGGGAAAACTATAGTCATTTATCAGGTAAGAGTTATAAATGGTTAATTCACGATTTCCCCCCAAAATGCCTGTCTTCATATTTAGTATGTCTCTTTAAAACAATTACTGAAGTTACTAATTTGGAATAGATAATAAGGATCATTTTTCATTCAGTGAAAAGTGGCTTTGCTGGGGAATACTTTATGCTCTACATTCAGAGAACAAGAAGTTGCTGCCCTTTGTGTACATATATTATAGCAGCTGGCAATAATAGTCTTGGATCTCTGTGAATAAGGTATCAATCAAGACACTGGAAGGTATTCTGTAGGTTACAAAGCCAGAACATATGGGCAATATTTATGTCACACCGGTTTACCTAACCAAGTCCCCCCCTCCACCTCCCTATTGACCTTTCTAAACAGAAAAAGAAAGCAATTTTGTGCGCATAATTGTGGCAGGTGGATACAGCAAAAAGAGTTAATGTCCTTTTCCTGTTTATGAAAATGCACATTGAGCTAGTGCATAATCTCAGATGATTTTTGTAGAATTAAACAGAAAAATATGGTAACAAACTATTTTCCTATTCACATTGCAGAAGGACATTGCACTATAAATAGACCTTTAATCTCTTTCTTCCCTCTCCAAATACAGTAGGTATGCAGATAAAAATCACTTTTTTTTATAAAGAGAGGGGATTAAAAACATATGGATGCCACAGTGTCTAAACACCTAAGGTAGTGACATCCAAAATTTCAATAAGAAATAAAGGGGATCCAAAGGGAATGTTTGATTTTAAATGAAAAAAAAAATCTATAAATAATAGCATTTGGGTTTTTTAAAAAATATTAAAATTATGTTCCTCTTTAATTAGTCATTACACTTATTGATTGATTGCCTACTGTACTTCTGATTGCTTCCCTTCAGGGCCTTGTGTGTTTCATAGATTGTAAGATGTAAAAAAAAATACTTTAAATCAAAGCAGTAAAATAAGCACAGTTGAAGGGGGGACGTGAGGATTTTTTCTTCATTTACATTCATTACATATTATGAGTTTAATTACCTCCCTCAAATAATATCCAGTATGAAAGAAGGATGCTAAAGAAGGCGTACTTCTATGATGATTTTATTGATTGTGACTGATGGATGGCATCAACATTTCATAGTGAAGAATCATGGTTTTGTTACATCAGGAAAATTAAATTGGGAGAGTTATTTTCTTTCCCAGTGATAGTGGCAGTTAGAATATTTCACCTGTAATGAGATGTGTGTGCTATGTGCCATAGTGAACCACGGCTGAGCCATTAAATATATGTAAATGAACAGAAACACAAGAGAGCCTGGGCATAATAACGTGCAGAACAGAGAAATGGATCCTGGAAAGTGATTAATTTATTTGATGATGCCTCAAGTGAGGAATTTTAGGTCACAAATGAAGTGACAGAATGACAAATTACCATTTTAAAGAATTTACTGGGCATCATTACTGAACAATTGTCAGGTAGTTTATGGTGGCTGAGAAGATGGTATAAATATAGATCTTTTCCTTATCTGAGATGAATTATTAATCACCTTTTTAAAAATCTTTGTGAGTGATGGTTGGCTGTCTGATTGGAAATAATGTGTTCTACAATTTTAACTAAATTCTAATATGATATGTAACAGGAATCTTTACAATTAAAGTCTCAGTGGAGAGGGGTAGGAGGTTTACAGTCAATTGCCATTTTAATGGGAGAGAAGAGGATGAATTCACTAGCATATTTCAATAGATTTCCTTAGGTAGATTATCCCTGCTGTGATGTTATTCAAATGTTTGCAGTTTATTTTCATTTGGAGTTCTGGGTTTTTTCTTCTTTTTAAATGACATTTTCATACTTTGTTTTTGTGGTTTCTTCATTAATGATGATCACTTTTGTTAAATCTAGATGTGCCCACAGTATAGACATAGGTTATCCGTATATGATATATTTATAATGTTTTGCTAACACCTATAATTTTGTGTGTATGTGCATACACATACACATAGAGATAATTTTTAATGCCTGCCATGCTGTTTCAGGAGAAGTGATCGGTTTTGTCAGCTGGATGGTAAATGTCACTTTTTTGTGTTATGTTTTGTTTCTGTTTGTTTTATTTATGTCATGTTTTTTCTGTCTTTTGGTGTCATTTCCAGTACTAGCAGTTAAGAGCAAATTGGCAATTTTAATGCGGGGGGGGGGGGGGGGTAGAAGAGGATCATGTCTAGTGTTTTCTTAAAGATGATTTCATTTCTGTGATGAAAACCACAATTTAAGTCTGATGTGGCAGCCAGCATTCCAGAATTCAGAATACTAAGCTGTAAATAAATTTACATAACAAATATAGATATAGCTAGATATAAAGAAGACTTGAATGTGCTGATTTGCAGATATGTTTATGTATCTTAGCTGCCCAGAAGTTACACAAGCAAGTCAGGGTAATGTGTGCATGGAGGAAGACAGTTGTACACACATGTTCACTTTAGAACTTGTTGGATAGGATGAGAGCTTTTACGCTGATCCAAGGCCTAGACAAGAAGTGGCCTTTCAGATGTTTGTGGACTTCAATTCCTGCCATCCTTCACTACTGATTTTTCTGACTAGAGGGGATGGAGGTTAGAGGGGAAAAACAGACAATCAAAATAAGCAGGTTTCTGGCCAGCTTTGAGGTGGGGCATTTAGAAGATGCACACCTTGAAACCAGCTGGAAAGTGCACCCAATCTGCACTACAGGGAAGAAAGCTGGACTAAAAAGGAGCTGGATTTTTCAGCTTCTTCCCAGAAAGTATGCACCTTCACATGTATGCATAAATGCATTGATGCCAGGGTGGATCTAAAGGGATACTCTTTCCAAACCCTAATCCTAATTGTGTGTGTAAATGCCCTGTCACAAGAGCGATTTAAAAGGGATGGAGCTTCTGTACCCAAGAGGTGAGGGTGGCAATGCCCAAAAGAGAAACTGTGATACCTGTCATGGAGAAGAGTAAACCATGCACAAAACAGAGGACTTTATCAGATGGGAGGAATTTCTGTTTATTGCAAATGGAGGCAATTCGAATTCACATGAATTTGCTAGTTTAGCGAATTCACGTGAATTCTAATTGCATTCAGAATGCGTTCAGAATGACTTCCCATTACCCAAAAATGACCTCCAATTGCCCAAAATTGCATAAAAAATGCTTTAATTCACAATTACGTAAAAACCATGATTGCATTCGGAATAACTTCCCTTTTGCCCGAAATTGCGCGAGATGCTTTAATTCACAATAATTTGAAACCCCATGATTGCGTTTGGATTGCCATTGGATTATACTTCCAATTTCCAATGTCTGATAAAGTTCAGACAGTCAAAGAAAGGGCATGGAGTGAGGGGGAGGTGAAGGGGGTCATGATTGTACTTTGCTTGAGCACACCTCTGCTGTGATGCTTGTCCTGGTGAAGCGCTGCACATGTGAACAAGGATGGCCATCCAATCAGATGACAGTTGCTGGGGGTTCATTCCTGCAAAGGTGCACTGGGATGGTGGTGGGGGGGGACAAGAAAAAAATACCCAGTGGTGTGGCTTGAAACCACACTGTTTGGTCATGACATGTGCACTCCAGCTGCCTTGGGAGCGAACAGTGAGGTTGGTGGGTTTCAATGCAGATTCAGAAAAGGCAGCTTCAAGCCACTTTTTCCTGCCTGTTTTGCCCCACAGTCTGGTGGGTCACAAGATCTAGAGGGGGACAAATATCTAGCAATGCCAGAGTTGATAATACTCACCATCTGTTTAAATGAGATGAGGTTAACCTAAATCAAGGCAATCATCACTATGAGAACTTGTTAACACTGGCCATCTCTTCTGCTGGGCACAGGAATTATAAGTGACAAATTACAGTAAAAATGGGTTTGTTTTGGAATTCACTCAATAGGGTTGCAATGTTTTATGGATTAACTTTTTAGATAAATTCTTTAATTAAGTAACTTTAAATTAAGTAAAGTAGTGCTCATGATTGTTCAGGCAATAGGTTTTAAAAAAACATTATCCAATATCAAGCATACATCAGTTTGCAGATGCCAAGCAATTTCTTTAAGAGGTGACACCCTCCTGCACACCATTCTCACACAGAAGGGAATGCCTCTCTTAAAATGATACATGCATCTTACTTTAGGACAGTTCTTTTTCTTATATGCATACTATGCAAATTTAAATAACATATTAAAATATTAAAGAGCATTAGATTAACAAATTTCTCCCCCAGTCTAATCATGGTCCTAGAGTTCTCAGATGCCTAAAAAACTGTTATGACCAAAAATATAATCCGGCCAATGTTTAGGATTTTCAATTTCTGTTTAATGTGCTTGCATAGATACTAATTCATTCATGTTAACCATACTTGCTTGCATTCAGCATCATTCCTCAAAAAACTAACTTTGAAGTAGATCTACAGAAATCAATGGGACTAGACACATGAATGTCAAGAGCTTTTATGAATACGCTGTTGGCACATTTATTTGTATAGTTAAACACAGAGAAGGAGCCTTTGGATATTGATATGAGCATTTGGATAAAGATTCACTAGGTTTTATGTAACTTATATGAACCATTACACTTACATCATATTCACATACTTACATCACATAAGGAACCATGTTCTGATTGTCTACATGAAACAGTTATGGTGCACATATAATATGCTCACCTTTAAATGAGTTAGATGCCACTTAAAACTACCCTGTTTTCCCAAAAATAAGACATCCCCATAAAATAAGACCTAGTACAGGTTTTGCTGAACTTCTAAAGGCCTCCCCCGAAAGAAAGACCTAGCCAAGTTTTTGTATAGTATGTATATAATATGTTCTTTTTTTGTTCAACAATAAATATGAATTCTTCTTCATGGAAAAATAAGACATCCCCTGAAAATTAGACCTATCACATCTTTGGGAGCAAAAATTAATATAATACACTGTCTTATTTTCAGGGAAACATGGTAGGAAGAACTGTTGCTGTCAAACAAACAAGCAAACAACGAAACACAATGAAAATAATTATTTATCTATATGCTGTTCAATTACTGTCTACCCAGAGTAGCTGAGAGCAGTACTTCTCAGACTATCTGATGAAGGGACTAGGATTTTATCTCACTAATATGCTAGGGATCAGTATCATATTTGTGCCCATTGGCTTGTCGTCATGGTGGTATGCCTTCAAACCATTTTCAAATTATGGCAACCCTAAGGCAAACCTATCATGGGGTTTTCTTGGCAAGATTTGTTCAGAGGGGTTTTCCTTTGCCTTTCTCTGAGACTTAGAGAGCATGATTTGCCCAAGGTCACCTAGTGGACTTCCATGAGAGAGGGGGGATTTGAACCCTGGTCTCCAGAGTCCTAGTCCAGCACTCAAGCCCATATGCCATCTTGTCTCAGAGAAGTTTGTCCATTGATTTGTATCTATTTATTTTTTTCCCCTGGAAACTTGCTACAGACCAGTAGTTGATGGCTTGCAGACCAGAACTTGTCTGTGGACCATTATGTTGGGTAGCGGTGGTTTAAAACATACAATACAATATATTGAACCCATTAGTTGCTTTTAATACATGCTATATTTCACCCTTTTTATCAAAACTTGAACATTTTTATTTTAGTACTTTAAATGTACATGACGTGTACAAACTGCACATGGTGTTACTTAATGTCTATGGATTTTAAGGTGCTGAGGGTTGTTTCTAGTTGAAGTGGAGGTTTTTAGTAGGATGACTAAAAGTCATGCTGGGTAATTCCTATTGGATATCTTGGCCACTGGCATCTTGGTCAAGGGGGTACCCCTGGAGGTTGCTGGTCAACTGAAAGGCAGATCTGGGCATAGCAGTTCAGTGTGTCTAGAATGGGACAGCACTCTTCTCAAAGACTCATGTTTGCAGCTAAAGTATGACCCTGGATATGTTCCTCAATGTATATGTCTAAAGCTTCTGCAAAGATCAGAATTCCACTTCTTGAAGTAAGCAAAAGAAATAAACATACCTTTTTAAAAAGCAGGTGGAGAAGAGAGACTTGCCAGTTAGGAGCAGCTTTCCTTGACAAGATCCACTTTAAATTATAGCACCCCTGCAACTGGGCCCCATGTTTAGCCATCTCTTATAGATACACAGATTTTCTCCATGACAAATTTCCCTAAAATATGAGGGGGTATCCATAAGTTTTAATGATCACCTTTTAAAAAAATTGACAGAAAGTTTGTTTTGATATCTCATAGAATCAGAGAAACAGTTCTGATTTGATTTTTCCCCTCTCACTTCAGTTCTGATTTGTTTGTTTTTGAGATTTGTTGTTCTGTGCCTTCAAGTCATTTCCGACATATGGTGACCCTAAGGTAAACCTATCAGGGGGTTTTCTTGGCAAGATTTGTTCAGAGGAGTTTTGCCTTTGCATTGCTCTGAGGCTGAGAAGTAAATTCAGTAGGACTCTCTCCTAACAAATGTGCAGCATGGCAGCCTGAGACATTATACAAAGTCTTTTAAAATTGGGATGCATGCATTTCTTTCAATGATCATGTTCCCCCTCCTCCAACTACAGCTTTCTTAACTAATTACTGTACATTTCATGCATCTGAGGAAGTAGACTGAAGTTTACAAAAACTCATGCTGCCACTTTCTTTCAGTTAGTTTCAAAGGTGATACAAGATCTATCTATGTACTGATTCTACTGACTAACATGGCTATATCTTTGAATTCTGCCCCTTAGGCAGAGAACACTTAATTTCCTGGGAAACCCTTGTACTGTGGATCTCACTTAAAGCTTTACCATTGAACAGGCATGAGAAAGGCATTTCAGTTTTACAATAATAAATTATATAACTGTATTTATGAACTCACACAGTATTATATTTATTAATTTGGCTTTTTGCTCCCTCCCAGAGTATTGCATGGAGAAAAAGACCCAAAGTAGATTCGGGATTGCAAACTCAAAAGCAGGTGTTATCACATGTAAAATCTCTGCCACTGCTGCCAGGTGACTGCAACCCAGTTCCCAACTGCATTCACCCAGCTGCTTTGCAACAACGATTTTTTTTTTTTTTTTTTTTTGGCAAAGATGCTGGCTGACATATGGGTTGTAGTTACCTGGCGGCAGCAGCACCAGTTTTCTGTGCAATAATACCCCTTTTTGAGTTGCGATCTGGAATCTATTTTGGGTCTTTTTCTCCATGTGATAATCTCCACAGTATGTACACACCAGATTTCTCTGCTTAAAACAGTAATTGTGTGTGTTTGTTCTCATTAGTAACTTTTGCTCCCTTGTTTTTTCTTTTTTTCAGGCTTTCCTAAACTTTGTACATACATTCCAGATTTTTCTGTGTAAAACACTTATCTTGTGTGTTAATGATTATCATTATTAATAACTATTGCCCCTTTTTTGGCTGGCCAAACCCTTTTGACCCCATTGTGATGTTGCTTGTCCACATGCATGAAACGTTGGAAGGTATGTGATGTTTCACCTGCCACCTTTGGTATTTTATTGTTACTTACTGTTGTATTACTGCTTTTCAGCTCATTCAGACATTGTTTTGTGGAAATACAGGTTACAAATGTAGCAGAATAGAACAAATAAATCATTGTTTCACTTGGCTTCACCTACAGGAGGAAAGAATTATTATTTTTAGGAAAAAATCAGGGAAAGTATAGTATTAATATTTCTCAGTTGTGAAATTGTTATGTAGGGTGATAAAACTCTAAAATTATAGAGGGAAGCCATGTTAGTTTAGATTTATAAACCATACAATGATTATAGACAACAGTTAAGTGGTTAGAGTAATCTCAGGAAACTTTCCCATTTACACTATGGAGTTACAGGTAGAACATTCTCAAAATGAAGACACAGTAATGGATGTGATAGTGTGAGAAGGCCAAGACAAGGAAGCATGGTTGAGGGAGTGCACTGGAAAGTCTGTTAATCTGGACAGGTCTCATGAATCACCAGAGTCCCTGGGCATGATTGATGAAAGGAAGGATGTCTCTGCATTCAGCAGAAAGGTTCAGCAGACAGTCAGCTAAATGTTTTTCTCAGTGGAACGGGAGCTTGGATTTATCTTCCGTTTATTGTTGTGCCTTGCATTTACAGGAGTGATCAGAATGCCACCTGAATTCTACAGGATGTGACGGGGTGAGTATATGTTCAATGTATTACAACCTGATGATTTCTGAAGAAGAAGTGTTAACATTCAGTTCAAATAAATGATTATAGCACTAGGTAACAATGCAGCACTTTAATAGGTTCTGCCCTTTGTAGACCCATATTATGACTAGGGTGTGCATATGTCTTATGATACAGTCCATTGTTCGAAGTGTTTTTAGAGGACATTCCTGTTTGAATGTTTTCTGTATCTGAAGCATTATGCCATACTACTGAAAGCAAAAGGACCCAAAGTAAGGACAGTGGGGCCTTGAAGATGCCTGACAACAGGCAGCCACCCACCCAATAGACTGAGCAGATCACCTGGTCACAGTCTTCAAAACTGAGTGAGATCGATGTATAATATTCCTTTGTAAAGGATGGCAACTATTATCAAATGCACATATTCAACTACAGGAAAAGAGATTCCACATCAACATTAGGAAGAACCTCCTGACAGTAAGAGGTTTTCAACAGTGGAACACATTTCCTTGGAGTGTGGTGCAGTCTCCTTCTTTGGAGGGTTTTAAACAGAGGCTAGATGGCCATCTGTTGGGGGTGCTTTGATTCTGAGTTCCTGCATGGCAGGAGGGTTGGACTGGATAGCCTTTGGGGTATCCTCCGCCTCCCTGATTCTATGATTGTATATATACATTCCCATTAGCATATGTTTTTTTGGGTCCCCCTCATCTGTTCTCTTTGGTGGCACATTTTTCCCTTTTTGGTGGCACTCCATTTGTCCAAGTAGTTATTTTCATACATACATGTATGTGAGTCTCTCTCTCTCTGTGTATTTGTGTTTGCATGCACCCCAACAGTTTGAAACAGATATTCTTTTTCTCTCTCACACACTCACACTGTCTCACACTCTCTTTACAAGCATACAGGCACAATCATACATGCACATGCACATAGGCACATACACACAGGGTTGTTGCCTTCTTTTTTCCTCTTTTGTGACAAGTAGTAAGCAGCCACTTATAAGTTTATCGCATGTAATTTTCACACTGACCTGGGCACAGGACAGGATCGGGCTGGAATGGGTTAAAATTGACTTTACTGCATGCAAAATTGCTACTATGCTCCGGCCCAACCATCACCTAACCTCCAGCAGTGCTCTGGCAGCCCATTTTGGTACTACGATTTTGGTACTACTGCTGGAGAATGGGTGATGGTTGGGTGGGTGCGCAGAAGCAATTTTGTGTGCGGTAAAATAGGTTTTTACCTGTTCCAGCCTGATCCTGTCCTGTGCCTGGGTCAGTGTAAAAATTACATTTGATGGACTCCTTAGTTTACATCCAGAACACTACCTTGGCTATGGTGCATTCATAAATTGGATCTAAAAATGAAATAAGGAGAGATGATATTCTAAGTGGGCCTTTGATGAATATATAGTCATTTCTCTGTTAAAAGATTCTATCTAATAGTGGTGATGAAACCCCAGTCTTCCAACCTGTTCTGAAGGAACGTCTTGTCAAGGGATTGATAAGAAAACCTATCTGTTGTTGGAATCCCAGGCAGGCTATAACAGGAATAACAGGAATAACAGGAATGGCTAGGTTTCTTGGAAATTTCACCTTCCATTACCTGTGAGCTTCATCCACATTTGACCCGAAACACACTGTGCAAGATTGTTCTAAAATTATCCTTAACCCAGTTTATATAAATTACACTTGTTTTCTGTTCAAACTAGGAATGTTGATGCTACTGTGGCTGCTGCCACACTGCAGAATTCATGCAGTTTGACATTGATTTAACTGTCATGGCTCCATTCTATGATAGCCTGGGATTTGTAGTTTGCTTTGACACCAGAGCTCTTTGACAGAGGTCAAATATTCCACAAAACCTCAAATCCCAGAATTCTGTAGCATTGCGCCACAGCACCTAAAGAGATGTCAAACTGCATTAATTCTGCAGTGTAGATATAGCCTGTAAAAGCAACTTTGGCCCAAAATAGATGGGCAGGAAGAGGCGCTCTTGTGCCGTGATTAGGATTAGGGAGTGCACAGTATTTACATGCTCCCGAACCCTAACACGTAATGGTGCCTGCGTATTACATAACACGCTTAAATGGCGTACGTAATGACACCACCGCAACTGTGCAGCTTTTAGATGGAGCTGCATAATTGCAGCGGAGTAAGGCCCCCAATTATGCCTTTTCCATGTATTGTGCTGCAACTACACCTTCGCCGCAGTGTCTAGCTGCTGCAGCAAAGTTCTGCAGCAAAAAAAGGTGGCACGGTCTGTACCACCCCTTTGTATATCACTGTAGTAGGGAAGATTAATGTTTGCATGTTGTAAATACACTATGCCAGCATGTAAAGAAAAATGCACATAAATGAAAGGTTGGTTGTATTTTTGATGGTACATGTATTAGATAGACATGTTGCTATGCTTTCTTTCTCTTCTAATTAGACATGCTTAATTTTCTTCAGAAGTGCTTGTTGTAGATCTACGAATCTCATGTTTTTTCTTATCTCCCACACAGGGGATTTGCTTAGTTTCATCTTCTTAAAAGGTATTGATCTAATGACATCAGATCTGTGTTCATTTTAACTTAATGAGCAAAAGGAGGAATTGGGATCACTGTATAAAATCCACCCGCAGTCTGCATATGTAACTGTAGGAGAAAGGATGTTTCCTGATCAAGCTCAGGCCCCGTAGCTATACCTGCAGCTATCTTACTTTGCATCAACAAACCATTTTAGCAGTTTTCATTTTCAATGGGAAATTGTACTTTTAATGGACTTTAACTATACATTCATGTCCAATATAAAGCCCCCTTTCCACAATATCTTGGATTACAACAGGGGTAGCTGGTAACAAAACCTGCTGCTGGGAAGCTAACTTTTTAAGATAGCTTTCTTCTCCTGAAAGTCCTAACAACAACAACAACAACAACAACAATATTTATAGTCTGCCTCTCCCTGTGAATCAAAGTGGGTTACAGTAAAAAATGAAGTTACAAACAATACATAATCATCAATTATACAATTGAATGCGGTGGCAGGTGATATCATTGTTCCTGCTAATCAGAAAAGCTCAGCATTTTGATCCTGTGAGCAAAGACTCTTCTATATTAGTACAGTTATACCTTAGGGCCAAGAATTCTTAGTTTCCATTTCCAAAATCTGAGAATCATAGAGATGAAGCATACATGAAGCAAGGCATAAAGGAGCAGCCTCTGGTCACTCTGCCCAAGATTGCCCCACAATCAGCCAGGGACTGCACCGACCGGATGGCCCACTCTGAAAGCAGGCCACTGCCATGGTCTCAAATGGGCCTCTGGCCAGAAGGGGATTTTCTCTGCTCCTTTTGCTAACAGCTTTGGGCTGCCTTAGGCAGCCTTAAAGTGGCTTCTGGCCACATCTGGGATGTGTGTCATTGGCATGCCACGCTGCTAAAGCAGCCACAAGCCATTCCTTTTGGACTGTCTGTTTCAGGCCATAGTTAAAACAACAACCACTTGCCAAGCTTGTAAATATTGAGAAGAGAAAACAATAACAAAACATGCAGACAAGGAGGAATAAAGATATTTTACCTTTCATGAGTCTCTAGTTCTCATCAGAATGGCATAAAGGTTGTTGTATCATTTTAAGTGTTTTAAAACTTTATCTTTTTAACTGTATTACTGTATTCTTCTTTTAATAAACAATCTAGTTTGGTATTGCAACAATTTAATTGTTTTAATGTATCACTTTTCTATGCTTTTAATTGCATTGTTCTTATAATGTTGTGAGCCTGTCTGGGTCCCAATTCTGGGAAAAGAGCGGAATATAAATAAATATGATGATGATGATGATGATGATGATGATAGAAATAAAGCTATTTATTTTAATTGAAATTTGGCTGCATACAAGTATATTTTATTATTTATTTATTTATTCATTCATTTAGAATACTTATACCCCACTCTTCAGCCACAACAGCTCTCAGCGCAGTTTGCAGATTGTTAACAGTTCTCTGCCCTCAGGTTTTCAATCTAAAAAGACATGACACAAAAGGAGAAAGGAATGGCAGTGGGGAAGGGGAGCAAGTCCAGCAGATACTGCCAGTTCTTCTCTCCCTCCAAGGTCGGGATGAAGACAAAAGGTTTCCAAATACACAGGCACTCCCATATAGATTGTGTTATCTAGGACTGTGTTTAAGTTCCATAGGGAACTTTTCAATGCATCTGGAACTGGTGGATGGAACCAAATATATCCTGAATTATGGAGGGAGGAAACTTCAGTCATATGAGTGTAAGCAGCTGGGGATTTGGACTGAATGGCTTGGTCAAATGTTTTACCCCGCTCCATTTTGAAATAAGGATGGCACCTGCAAATGACACCACATCTTTATTTGGTTTTTGCAGAGCCATTCCTAATGGATTTCTAGAGTGATCTATAGCTGCCTCCAAATCATTTGTGACTTGTATCCCACCCTATATCAATAAATCCTACCCCCCACAAAGAAAACAATAACACTAATTTTAAAAGATTAAAAATGCATGAAATGGTTTATGAAAAAAAACTAAAAAAAAAATTAAAAATATTGCAATTGTACCATGTGTGCAGCCTGTATAAAATTAATTAGGCTTGAAGGCTTTACTAAAAACCCAGTTTTAACTTGGCACTGAAGTGATATCCATGCTATCACCATTTGGGCCTCCAAGATATTGGAACTATCACTGGGGCACAACTCTTCCATTTGCTCTCCCTCCTTCAGTTCAGCACCAAGAAAATAGATATATATATGGCTTACCCTGTGCTCATCACAACATAACTGCTCAAAATTACAGAAATGTTTCAGCTTGTCTATGAAAAAGAGTACCATTTACAAATGGCCCAATGCTTCTTCCTGTATTGGCCTGTGTGTCCAACCTGTGTGCAGGAGCAGTGTGTTTCTTCTGCCGTCTATGTCATGTTTTTGCGTTATTATGTACCTTCAGGTTTTTGCCAGTTTATGGTTATGTGAACCTATCATGGGTTTTCTTGGCAAGGTTTGTTTGAAGGGGTCTACCTTTACCTTCATCTGAGGCTGGGAGAGGGTAACTTCCCCAGTGTCCAAGAGTGAGTTTCTAAGGCTGAGCAGGGAGTTGAACCCCGGTCTCAAGTGTTGTACTCCAGTGTCCAAAGTACTACATCATACTGGCTCTCAAACTATATAGTAATGATATATGCTATGAACTGGATTAAATATAAATGAAATATTCTTATTAGGCAGCTTCATACAGCCTGCCATTTTATGAACAATTGATAAATATAAAAAATGCTTGGTTTAAAGGTTATTGTTCCTTGTAAATCTTTGCAAAAGTATATCTCTCTTCAGAACCATCATAACAGCATGTTCTGTGATGTTACATTACCATAGCAGTTGGCTCATCATATGTGCTGCTTTGCCAGGCATAGCAATGGGCTGTTAGGAACTGGTGATTAGGGAACTGGTTATGTAAATAGGAATGTCCCCCACTGGGGAATAATAACCTTATTGAGGGAGGATATTGTCATTATTCTTATTTGTTTCTCCTAAAGGATTCCAAATTGCTTTTCCAGCATCAACATTCCAGAGCATATTTAGTTTTGGCTAAGGACAGTATCACTTTGAACAGATTCAGAAGAGAATTTACAATAATGCATTATTTACTGATCTGACCAGTAAACCCATGTTCTGGCAGATTTGAAAAGGTGGGGTAAACCTAATGAAGATTAATCTGCTGGGATTTCATTGTATGCAGGGATTATATTCCTGGTATATCATTCAGTAGCAGACATCCTCTGGATCGTAAATATTTTTTTAAAAAATGAAAATGTTGAAATTTAAGATCATAATGATTAAAAGAAGAGAAGAAAAATGAGATAGGATAAAATCAACTGGGAATGATGTGAAAATGAAATATCTAAAATAGATACCAGCTTGATGATAAAGATGATGATGATGATGATGATGATGATGATGATGATGATGATCACAATGGTGGTGGTGGTGATAATGCAAAAGTAAACGCATTAAAAGTTTTAAGAGTGAAAGAACTGGGGAACTAACAAATTCTTCACCTGTCCTCAAAAGATCATAAGATGGTCTCAAGATGAATTTCTTGGGAAGGTTATTCTACAAATAGAGTTCCAAGATGATTTTAAAAAAACCCTCCCTCTTCCTCATGGCCACCATTTCATAATGGTTCAACCTTTGAAGATGATTTGTGTGTGTGTCTATGAAAGGAGATGGATCCTTCAGATACCAAAGCTTTTAGAGACTTTATGGTTAAAAGTAACTTCAATTTGGATTCGGAAACAGATCGGCTACCAGAGCAGTTGAAAATCAGACCTATCTACCTACCTTCCTACCTAGCTATTCATTCATTTATTTTATATCCTACCTTTCTCCTAGCACAGCATTCAAGGTGGCATAAAACACTTTAAAAATACAATACAGTTAAAAGAACTCTTATTATAAAAGCTAAAACATAAACTAAACTTCAGCTTAAAAACACAACTTAAAAATACATGTCAAAAATAGTATTAAAAAGAAATTTAAAACATAATAAAATAAAAACACTCCCCATCCCTGACCAAGATATATCTGCCACAAAATACGATATGACTCCTCATATAAAAAGGTCTTTACTTGCTGGCAGAAAGATGGCAGAGAGGGGGCCAACTGGATCTACAAGGGAAGGGAGTTGCACAACTTGAAAGCAGCTACAGAGAAGACTTTCTCAAGACCTCACCAAATGTGTCTGGGATGGTGGTTGAACGAAGAGAAAGCCTTCCCCTTTAGATCTTAGCGCACAGTAGGCTTATATAATGAGATACATTTTTTCAAACAGTTTGGACCCAAGCTGTGCAGGGCTTTAAGGGTCATAGCTAGCACTTTGAGATCTGCCTGGAAATGGATAGGCAAGTGGATTATATGCTTTATACAACCTGCCCCAGTCAGCATCGTGGCTGCAGCTTTGGACCCTCTGATATTTGCAAAGGCAGCCCCATGTAAAATGTCTTGCAATAATATAAAAGGGAAGTAATCAAGGCATGTGTGACTGTAGCCAGATCTAATGTCTTAAAGAACAGGTGCAGCTGGTGCACCAGTTTTTACTATGGACTTTTTCACACGGGAGGCAAGTGTCATTAAAACATGATTAAATCATGGTAATAGCATGATCAGGGAAGATTATTACACCCCCACATGCTTCTCCAGTTCATGTCCCATGCGTAAACTGTAATGGATGCGTCATTGGTTAATAATGGAAACTCCCATTATTACCCAATGAGACGTCCATTACAGTTTATGCACAGGACATGAATGGGAGAAGCATGTGGGGGTGTGATGATCTTCCCCCTGATCACGCTATTACAATAATTTAATCACATTTTTATGACTCTTGCCTCCTCCGCATGAAAGAGCACTATGTGGACACACTCCGATCCACTTCCGAAAGCTGGGCATCCAGGTTCAGATCTGAGTCCAGGCACATGCTCAAGTTGTGAATCTGAGATTTCAGGATATGTGTAACCCCATCCAACAAAGGCTGAATCCCTATTCCTTGATCCACTTTATGACTGACCAGGGGCACAACTGTCTTGTCTGGAGTAAGCTTACCTTCATCCAGTCCATTACTGCCTACAGACATTTTAGCACTTAGCATATTTGGAGTTGCATAGAAATGAGATAGCAAGAGCATGCTGGTGACATCCAACTTCAAAACTCCAGAGGAACTCTCCTACAGGTTTCACATAGATATTAAATAGTATGGGGGACAAAAATGATACGTGAGGAACTGTGCAGACCAATGGCCATAGGGTCAAGAAGGAATCCCCATTACTTTCCAAGAATTCACCTCTCCAAGAAGGACTGGAACCATTACAAAATAGTACTCCCAAATCTAACCCATGAAAGGCAGCCCAGAAGGATACCATGCCCAATGGTATTGAAAGCTGCTGAAAGATCCAGCAGAACCAACAGGGACACACTCTTCCTGTCCAGGTCCCTGCATAGATCATCTACCAAGGTGACTGAAGCCATCTCTGTTTCACAGCCAAGCATGAAGCCAGAATGAAATGGATCAAGATATTTCAATTTATCCAGAAACTACTGAAGCTAGGAGGCCACCCACAGTTCAGAATCTTGCCCAGAAAAGGAATATTGGAGACTGGTCAGTAGTTATCCAGTGTACTCAAGGGTTTTTGTTGTTGTTGTTGTTGTTTGCAAGGGGGGGAGGTTTACTAGGGGCCTCATCACATCTTCTTTTAGACAAGATGGAACTCTGCTTTGCTGCAATTAGGCATTCTCAGTTCTCTTTTCCCATTCAGCTGGTCCTCCTCTGGCTGTTTTTATAAGCCAGAAAGGGCAAGCGTTCAATGCATAGGTGTGTGGCTCTCAACTCTCCAGGGATCCTATCCACATCCTCAGGCTGCACAAACTAAAATATATTCATTAACCTGGGACATACAGGAGCCAAGATTACATCCACTGGACTTGTATCAATTACAGCAGAGATTCTTAACCTGTTGTTTGCAAAGCCCTGGAGGACCACAATGTCCTCACAGAGGATCCACAAAGGCTGCTGTTCTCTCCTCCTCTGCTATGTCAGTTGGAAGATGGGTCTTTTATCAGTTGCTGGGACCAAGACACGATGGAACTGTGCCTAGCTGTTCTTCTCTTCATTGAGCCCACCAGAAATATCAGTGTTTAATAAAGAAAAAAAAAAGCTATAGAAATAGCAATAAATAAGAAATACCACTCTCTCACCACACACCACTTACACACCTTCTGCTTACTAGTTAATTCGACTGTATAAATAATTGCCTTTCCACAGATGATGATGACAACGATGATGACAGTGAGGACTTTAGTTATAATTGTGCATGATATTTTCCAGAAAAGAATGGATTTGATCTTGGCAAGGGATTACTAGCCTTTATTATATTTGTCTTTAATTTCCCATGTAACAAGTCAGCCGCTTAGATTTCCCCCTCCCCCTTAATGATAAATTGTATAGACTGCATCTATTGTAAACAGAAGTGCTGAAATCATGGTTTCAATGCACTTGTCTTTCATCCATGGACTGCCACAATAATGAGAACTAGGGATAATGATTTAAGGGATGGGGGAGTGCTGGATTAAGTGAGATGGTAAATTAGGCATTTATATCTCCCCATTGGAGGTCTGTTTTCTCCTCCATTCTGGGTCTCTGCTAGTTAAAAGTAAACTGAATCATATTTCACACAGCCAAACTGCTCCACAAAATTCAGCAGGAGCACTCATGTTACATTGCCATATTGACCAAGAGGCCTTGATTTTCTTTGGAAGGTCAGTGATGGGGTCTATTAGGAAAGAAGAACAGGAATATAGCAATGCCACGGCACTGTGAATTTAGCCTAAGAATAAAAATTAAAGGAACAACAACAACAACAACATCAACAACAACTTTATTTTTATATCCCGCCTTTCTGTCTGGGCAATCAAGGTGGCTTACATAGAATAAAATAGGTTTAAATAAAACATTGTCTGGGTAAAATATAGAACCCCCCTTAAAAAGAATTAAATTTAATACTATTTAAAATGGAAAATTTACCAATTAAAAACACAACATGATATTAAAACAGTGAATTTCTGGTAACGTTGGATGGAGTGGGGAGAGCTCAGAATGGATTGGATTGCTCTATTTGAAGAAGGCCTGCTGGAAGAGATCTGTCTTGACAGCTCTTTAAAAGCTGTCTAATTTCATTATTTGACAGATCTCTTCTGGCAAGGCGTTCCATAGCCTGGGAGTGGCAGTGGAAAATGCTCTCTGGGAGGTTGCTGTTAGTCTAGTTTTTATGGGTTGCAGGAGATTCCTCCCAGAGGACCTGAGGGTGTGGGGTGGATTGTATGGAAGGAGGTAATAATAATAATAATAATAATAATAATAATAATAATGTTTATTTCTTATCCACCCCTCTGTAAAAACACTCGAGGCGGGGTACAGCAAGATTAAAAAACAGTTACAATTAAAATAATTCAATGATCCCATTCCAAACCTCCCACCCCTTAAAATAGAATTAAACTAGCTGAGCTTAAAAGTACATTTCAAACAATAAAACAACCAACATGTATACGCATAACACCACAATGCTGGCCACAGCATGGGTAACAACAAAGTACTGGGGGGTGGGGAGGACAGAGAATAGGCTGGGAGGATTGTAGATAGTAGAAGCCGGGTAGATTATACAGTTTCTGGGAAGGCCTGCTGGAAGAGATACGTCTTTAAAGCTGTTTTGAAACAGTCTAACATTGTAATAAGACGTATCTTATGTGGCAGGCCATTCCATAGCCTGGGAGCAGAAGCTGAGAAGGACCTCTGGGAGGTCTGTGCTAACCTGGTCTTCATGGGCTGCAATAGGTTCCTCCCAGAGGACCGGAGTGTGCGGGGGGGGGGGTTCATATGGGGAGAGGCAGTCCCTGAGATAAGATGGACCCAAGCCATGCAGGGCTTTAAAACCAACAACTTGTACTGTGCCCAGAAACTAATCGGAAGCCAGTGGAGAGCTTTAAGCACAGGTGTAATGTGCTCTCTCCTGGATGTTCCACTGACAAGCCTGGCTGCCATGTTTTGGACCAATTGAAGTTTCCGAGTTAGGCACAAGGGCAGCCCCATGTAGAGCGCGTTGCAGAAATCCAAACGTGAGGTTACCAAAGTGTGCACCACTCTTTCCAGGTCCCTTAAATCCAGATAGAGGCACAACTGGTGTATCAGTGATCCCTTAGATAGGTTGGGCCTAAACCATGTAGGGCTTTAAAAGTAACCACCAACACCTTATACTGTGCCTGGAAACCAATAGGCAGCCAGTGAAGATATTTCAAGATCGGTGTAATATAATCACTCCTAGATTTACCAGTGATCAACCTGGCTGCCATAATTTGTACTAATTGTAGTTTCTGAACTAGGTATAAAGGTAGCTCCATGTAGAGTGTGTAGCAGAAATTGAGTCGTGAGGTTACCAGAGCGTGTATTACAGTTTCTAGGTCCCTTACTTCCGGGAAAGGGCACAGCTGGCGTATCAGCCGAAGCCGATAACATGCACTCCTGACTGTCACATTCACCTGATCTCTCATGTAATGCAACAGGCCTAGGAGCACCCCCAGACTGTGAACACAGTCCTTAGAGGAGAGCATGACTTCATCCAGGACTGGAGGTTGCAACCCAATACCTGGTTTGGGGGCCCCAATTGTAAGTACTTCCGTTTTGTCTGGATTCAGCTTGAATCAATTTTTCCTCATCCAGTCCGTTACCACTTCAAAACATTGATGGAGGAGAGAAATGGCGCTGCCCGAATGAACGGGCCGGCGCTGTTGCCGCGTGAAGGAAGGCCTCTCCCCTTCCCGCGCGCCAGGCTTGGGCGCCCCAGCGGCCGGTGCAAGCGCGGGCTCGATGCTGATTGGCCACTGGGAGGAGCAGGAAAGGAACCTGTCTGATTGGCCACAGCAGGGTATGGCGTGCCCTCCTATTGGTGGAGAGCTCGGAGAGGGTGGTGCCTCCATCCTTCCTGAGCCCTCATTGGCTGTTGGGCCTATTTAAGGCCGTGTAAGGTGAGAGTCGGCACCATTGCCAGTTCTGCTCTGGGGGCTAGCAGATCAGAGGCTTCGCTGCCTATTTCGCCGCACGGTAGGGGGCGAGGCTTTGGGTCTGACAGCCTTCCTTGCTGCCTAGTAGGTGGGGCATTTTGTTGGTGAGGGCATCTTTACCACCTCCCCACTTCTTGGCAACAATCACCCGCTCCCTCAGGTTTGTTGCTAAGGGACTGGCAGACAGGGTTCATGTTTTTTGAGAAAGCCTTTTGTTTTGTTTTGTCCTCCTTTTAGTCTTAATAATTAATAATTGTTGCGCCTCCGGCCTTGGCCCCTGCTGATCACACATCCAGTGTTCGAAATTTTGGCTTCAACTGTTTTTTTCAACTGCACGGTGCTCCCGGCGGTGTTCGGAATTTTGGCTTCAAACTGTTGTTGTTTTTTTTTTTTGTGTTTTTTTAACTGCACCCTGCTCCCGGCTTCAACCCTGCTGGGCACGTGCAAACAATTGTCTTGATGACTTTGTGACTGCAAACTGTTCTTCAGCACGGTGCTCGCAGGTTCGGCCCTGCTGGACACGTGCTCTCTACTTGGTTGGTGATTATTGCACTGCTGGCTTTACACGGTGCACGCGGCTTTGGCCCAGCTGGGCACGTGATTTGTAACTAGTGCTTGTGACTTGACAACGGTGAACTGTAATTTACTCGGTGCTCGTGGCTTCGGCCCTGCTGGGCATGTGTTTCCCTTCACCTATGAGCAGCTTTGCAATACTTTTTTCTTGCTGACTACAGTCATGATCTTAGTGTTGTCAGACCAACCGATTTCAACATGTCACCAAAATCAAGGAAGTCAAGTGGTGCTGCACAAGTTACCAGTTCTTTGTGAAAACAAATTGTAGGTCCTGGGAAGAGCTAGCCCCAGGGACTAGGAGGTGCCCAGCACTTACGTATGCCTGTAGACAGGGGAGTTTGACAGTTGTGGTGGATCCTGCGACAACAGTCATGGTCCAGGCCCATCCTCCCCCATTGCAGGCATCTTTGATCATTAGCCAAGAGATGGCTGCAAAACTGATGTGGTCCTTCTCAGAAATCATTGCTAAGGCCATGGCAGCCTCCCAAGTATCGACATCTGCTGGTGTTGCAATGTCTGGATCTGGATCCCGGGAAGGCGACAGGGAACAACAGTTGGCGGATGATGTCCCCAGCTTGGGACCCAGCTCTTCGGCTTGGACCTCCGTTGCTCGGGTGGATGTCTCCAGCTCAAGTTCTTCATCCAGCTCTAGCTCTACATCTTCGAGTTCGGAGGACGACGAGCTTATTGCGGGAACCTCTGTGGCCGGTGGCAAAAGGAAGAAATGCAAGGGAAAAAAGAGTAAATGGAACAGGACTGCATCTGTGTCTCGTTTGGGACATGTTGGGGCAGGGGTGTTTCACAGGTTGTGCCTACAGGTAGAGAAGGGTTCTGGGTGGATCATGCTTTGGTCCCTGGGTTTCCCCGCTGGGCTATCCGGTGCAGGTCCTGGCATCCTGGCCTGCAAGGAGTGTGGGCCTTGGGCCTTGGACATCCCTCCCTCAGCTCCTGGTGAGCGTCCTCCTGGGTCTCACCTTTCAAAAAAAAAATGTGCGAAATCGAATTTTAACAGGTTGTTTTGTTGACATTTTCACACTATTGCAACCAAAAGGGCATGATGCCCTTGCTGTTATATCCACCAAACCGGGGGGGGGGGGGGGGAGAGGGGAAACACCACCCTAAGGTTCCCTCAGCAGAGCATACATTCTCCAAAGGGCTGTTATCTCAATGGCATTCCTCAAGAGAGCTTGGCACTTGGTTTGCCACATGCTTCACGTTCTTAGAGTCAGAGCTGTAGCTGGTGAGGCAGCTGCTATCGCCTATGATGCAGCCTTTTGTCAGCAGGCTTCTCAGAGCTCTAGAGAGTGCTGGGATCTTATTCACAATGAAATTTGGTTGCTTGAGGTGGGCCCTCTGACCAAGTCCAAAGGGGCCACCAGACCGGATGGTAAGAGGGAGCATAAATTGGTCTGCTGGGAATATAATGCGGGAAGGTGCTCCAGATCTCACTGCAGATATGACCACATCTTTGAACTTTGTCAGGGGGCCCATAGTAAGGCAGCTTGCCCCAAATCAGGCCACCATCCCTTTCAGCATGGGGCCCTGCCCAAGGTGACTTGTTCCCCTCCTCCTTCAGAGTCTAAGAATCTTAAATCAGCTTGAGATATGCCGGAGGTTCTTATGAAAAAGATTCAAAAAGAAATAGATGCCGGCTGCATTGAAAGGCCTTTTGATTCTCCGCCTTTCCCAAACATTCAGGTGTCTCCCTTAAGAGTTGTCCCCAAGAAGGCTCTGGGGGAATTCCGACTCATTCACCACCTGTCTCATCCCCCAGGAGCATTGGTTAATGATGCTAGTCTCAAGAGCTTTGCTCAGTTAGCTATGCTTCGTTCGACCATGTGGTCCAGCTAGTGCAGGCATGTGGCCGCGGAGCCCAAATGGCCAAATGTGACATTCAGTCTGCTTTCTGACTTTTACCTGTTCACTCTGATGATTTCCACCTGAAAGGGCTTAAGGTACAAGGCCGATGGTATTTCGATAAGGCTATACCAACGGGCTGTTCAATTAGCTGTGCAGTCTTTGAGGCCTTCAGTACATTCCTGGAGTGGGAGGTAAAGCACAGGGCTTGCTCCCCGCTTGTGACTCATTAACTGGATGATTTCCTCTTCACCGGACGGTCTGGCTCAGACCATTGCCAGATGCTCCTAAATACCTTTTCTGCTTTGGCATCTGAGATCGGGGTCCCTTCAGCAGCTGATAACACTTAAGGGGCCAGCTATGTCCCTCAAATTTTTGGGTGTCCAATTGGACTCGGTTGAAGGAATTTCCCGTCTCCCTCCTGACAAATTGAGTGCTCTAAAAAACCTTATTTCAGAATTTCTTGCATCCCAAAAAGTTACTGTGAGACAGGTGCAATCCCTCCTGGGTCACCTGATCTTTGCGTGCTGTGTGGTTTCTCCTGGTCACCCCTTTTGTGCCAGGCTGGCCAGAGCTACTGCAGGTATTTCCAGGCCTCATTACCATGTGCGCATTACCAAGGGTATTAGAGAGGATCTGAAGATTGTGATTTGGGCTGTTTTTTCAAGGACACTGGTGTGCTCAAAAATGGCCAAAGGATTGGGCTTAAGAGGATGTTGTTAATAATTTAATTTAATTTTTTTTTGGAATTATTTCCCATTGTGGCGGCTGTCATTATTTGGAAACAAGAGTTCTCCACCAAACGTGTTCTGTTCTGCTGCGATAATCAAGCCATAGTTGCTGTTGTTAATAGCCTGTCTTTCAAATCAGAAAGAGTCGTGTTGGTGCTGTGGCTCGTACTCACTTGTTTAATTTTAACATTTCTATCACAGCTCGGTTTGTTCCTGGTTTGCAAAATAATTTAGCTGATGCTCTTTCTCGATTCCAGGAAGACAGGTTTCAATGGCTGGCTCCAAAGGCAGACCCTCTTCCCATGCCATCTCTACAGTTCCCCTGGAAGATTGGACTTCCAATGTGACCCAGGGCATTTTGTCTTCGGTGCCCCCTCCACTCTCAGGGCCTATAATAAGGTTTTTTATAAATTGTCCTCCTTTTGGGGTGCCCTAGGCATTCCGGCACTTTGGCCTATGGATTCGACAACTGTTTTATGCTCCATGGCGTGGTTAAAGTATAGTGGGGTTTCCCCGCGCTCTATTTCTGTTCACCTTGCAGGTACTTCGTTCTTTGCAAAAGCCTCCAGCCTGGTTGATCCATGTGCTTGTTTCCAAGTGCGTTGCACTCTGGAGGGTTGGAGATGCATGCATATGGACAAAAACAATGCCAGGCACCCTATCTGTTTTTACACTGCTTCAGGATATTGTTTCCCAGCTTCCCGCCATTTGGGGCCCTGAGGGTAGGGGAGCTGGTCCTGTCTTCGAAGACCTATTGCTCAAAAAGATACTTGTGCATCACTGATGTATTGTTCAATGTTGATGCTGTATGTTTGACAGTTCTCAGGTCAAAATGTGATCAACTGGGCTGAGCCTCATTGATCATATTGGGGCGCCTAAAAGACTCGCACCTCTGTCCTGTTCTAAAAAGGTTTATTAGGCACCAGCCTGCATGTCGAGGATCCCTATTTTGTCATGCTGATGGCTCACCTGTCACACGCTTTCAATTTGTTGCTGTGTTAAAGCTGGCCCTTCAGGCGATGGGTCTTCTTTTGGTTGAATTTGGGGGCCATTCATTCCGCATTGGAGCGGCCACATCTACAGCCTGTGCTGGACTCTCTACTGATGTCATCAAGTAAATTGGTCGATGGAAGTCTAGGGTGTTTGCTGGCTATGTGCACCTCGATTTGGACTCTTGCTCAAGCCGATGCTATTAATGTTGTTTGTGGAGGGTTTTTTTTCGGTTCTTAGGGTTGGCGGCAGGCGCTCTTTCAGACCTGCCTGTGTGGCGGCAGCAAAGGCCTGGATCTGGGGTAGGGGTTTCCAGGGCCCGCTGGCACTGGATCGGGAGTCCTCATGACCCGGGTAAGGAGCGGTTCGCTGTGGCCATTGCGGGGGCCACAGTCGATTAATACCCGGTGACTAGGATGTCTCGCAATTCGATGTGAAGCAGCGCAGTTGCCTAACTGCGCAACAGGGCGGAGCTTGGCACCTACGTCATCCCGATGTTTGCCCCTGCTACCAAGGGTACATCAACCAACCAGGGTGTTGCTGATGGCCAGATCCAGACCTTATGCTTTGAGCCAACCCTATGGTTTTGTGTTGTTCTGCATGTGTGGAACAGTTAATAAAGTTTTGGCCTTTTTTCCTCCAACCAGGTTTCTGTATTTATTAGGGGGGCCTGACCTGCACGGCAAATACTATCTGTCATCATGGCTGCTGACTGAGACATGGAGAAGTATATTTGGGTGTCATCAGCATACTGATAACACCTTGCCCCATGTCTACGGATGATTTCTCCCAGCAGCTTCATGTAAATATTGAATAGCATCAGGGACAGGATGCATCCTGAGGGACACTACAATTAAGCTCTGTTTTTGAGGATCAACTGTCCCTGAGCATCACCCTCTGAAATCTACCCGAGAAAAAGGAACGGAATCACTGCAATGCAGTGCGTCTGATTCCTAACTCTCTCAGGCGTTCCAAGAGGATGTTATGATCTATCGTGTCAAATGCGACTGAGAGATCTAGAAGCACCAGCTGGGTCACGCTACCCCTGTCAATGCCTAGACGAAGGTTGGTATCTCTCCCCCTCCTCCTCCTCATTTTACTGCATTTTAAATTCTTTGTACCTTGACTATGTGCAAAGAGAGAACTATAGCTTCCATGCTGTATAGCAATTGTCTATGTACAGTAGTCACTATTTATATTATAGCAATCAACAGTATTTGGGCATTCAATACCTATCATTCTCAACAGAAAGCTAGATATTTGGATCAGTAAACACCCACCCACACTGCATTAATTGATGTCTTATGAAACTCTTTCCCTTTTTTCCTTTATCTTTTTTTAAAAAGAAAAAGCTGAAAATAAACATCCAGGTTTATACGAATCAGGAGGAAAACAAATGTTTGTGTGTTATCAATTTTATGTATGACTAGAGTGGTATTTGCAGAGATTAGTTACAGGCACCGTATATCTTTTCACAGCTTAGTTATGTTATGCGGACAGGAATCTGGTATACCCATGGCAATGGTTCAGCATGAGTTCAGGATCTGTGTAAAACCCCTCAAATTCACATTAATGGTTCTTTAGAATAGAAGTTGTCTCCATTTAGAAATCTGTTTGACTAAATGTCAACAAAATACCATATTTTAGTTTGTTCAGAAGGATTATACATTTCATTTGAACGTTCACTTTGCCCAAGGCTTTCAAACAGTCTGGGTTATGACTTTAAACAGAGAAAAGTGCTTTTCTATAATGCTGTTCATGTGTCCTAAGCAACATGGGATGACTTCTCAAATGAACTTTTAAATGCTTCTCAAACGCACTTTACGTTTGGGAAATATACCCTTCTGAGACCCAAATAGCAGAGACAGGACTAGATATGGCTGCTAGAGAACCTCTTGGTCCAGCATGGTGTAGTTGCTTGAGCAGTGGACTAGGACTTTGGGAGATCAGAGTTCAAATCCCTGCTCAGCCATGGAAACTCACTGGCTTTGGCTTTCAGCTAACAAGTAATTCCTATTCAAATTTGTCTTCCTGTTTGTTGTTTGTTGTTTGCTATGACCCTAGGATAAGTAGAGGATCAAACTCCCTTCCCCACAAGTTTCCCCAAGGCTGATGACTTGCAAAAGGGGGACAGAGACCTCTGATTTCCCTCCTTTCTCCAAGGCTGCTGGCTTGCAAAAAAAAAGGACACAGACCTCCGATTCCTCTCCTTTATCTCCTTCCCCCCTCCTCCGCAGTTTTCCCAAGGTGCATGGAGAAGTATTACCATATTGACCCATATATATGTGCACCTAGGATTTTGGAGCCCATTTTTGGGCTTAAATTTCTCAACATATAGACGAGTATATATGGTATATGACTGTGGGCTTGGGGTTTGTCCCTTTGTTACTGTGAGAAGCAGAATTGTGTTCAAATGGTGTAAATACACTACAGCAGCCTCGCCATATCTCCTCCAGATGTTTTGGACCACAACTCCTATCCCTCTCTGATCATTGGCTATGATTTCTTGGGTTGATCAGAACTCTAGCTCAAAAACATCAAGGATACCTTTTTGGGGAAGGCCATGTTTCAACATTTGTCCCTGAGCAACTGAACACATGTGCAAAATGGTTTAATAGCTAGCATCTAGCACAAAGTAGGGATTATGCAACTCTCTAGATGACACTGAATTGCAGCTACCAGCATTCTTCCCTATTGGCTGTGCTAGCTAGAGGAGAATGGACCTAATTTCTAGAAAGGTAGTAACAGAATCATAGAGTTGGAAGAGACCACAAGGGCCATCCAGTCCAACCCCCAGCCATGCAGGAACTCATAATCATAACACCCCCAAGAGATGGCCATCTGGTCTCTGTTTAAAGACTTCCAAAGAAAGTGACTCCTCCACACTCCGAGGGAGTGTGTTCCACTGTTGAACAGCTCTTACTGTCATGAAGCTTTTCCTAATATTTAGGTGGAATCTCTTTTCCTTTAGTTTGAATGTATCCACTGAAATATCTGATAATCTAGATGATTTATGTTCTGACATTCTCTATGATGGTTCAAGGAATCACATTTCTTGGACAGCCTGCACAGCCATTTTAGAATTTGTACACTATGTATTGCTCCAGACCTGGAGTGTATATAGTTTGTGTGTGGTTGATTTCTTACTGCAGCAGTGTGGCCAGGTGCTTTTAGAAGTTAATTTTGCAGAATGAACTTTCTGTTCATGTGGGGAAAGAGTTCTTAATGTGCATGAATAAACCAGTGAAGAGCCATGTAATAGACAAGGATATCTTTTATTGTACCAGCTCTGGATGTTATTTCCATATTGTGCCTAAATAGATGAGCAATATTTTTGCATTTGTTATGTATTTTGTTTTGGACAATCCTCCTAGTTGTCACTTTGTTATAATAAAAGCAATTCATCTGAGAATAAGCCCTGTGCTCTTTCTGCCTGTGCTGAAAATCACAGATTCAACCTTCCATGGGGAATAAAGATATTAATATGTTGAAAGTGAATAATTTGAGGAGAAAGTATGCTTCCTTCCATTAGAATGTCTCCTGAACAATTCTTGCAGAGTTGTAATATAAAGGTAAGAGCTGAAAATCATCTCACAAAATCCATAGGCTGTAGTTCATAAGATATGGTCTAAAACAGTTTATTATTTGTGCAACATTTCATTTGTATCATTCTCCCGTCTAAATAACTTCTAATTTCACATGATGTTAGGAATAGACTGAAAAAGCTTTAGCATAACCAGGCATAACAATTCCCAGATACAATGGTTCTGGCAGATAACATTAATGCTCGTTCTAGTGTATTGATGTCAAGAAGTCTATAAAATGACTAAGAGGGAAAGAAAGAGGGCACTGGGGAGGAAGTCCAAGCTAAACTGTTTGCAAGTGGTTCAGATAAGGGGCTGTAGATTATGCTTATTTCCTAATATGATAATAAGAAAAGTTTGATTTTTTTAAAATGGCACTTATAAAGGAAAAGAGTAAACTGTAAACTCTCCGGGTTTTTGTTTTTGTGGCAATTCAAAGAATAAAATGGCTCAATATGATTACAAACCTGTAGTTTTAAGGGGTTCAAATTATAGACCCTGCTGATTAACCCACTGTTTTATATATATATATATTTAATCTATTGACATACCACATAGAACCCAATGTTTCTCAAAAAGTTTTGAAAACTTAAGGAAATGTTCAGTACAAACCATAGTGGAGTTTGATACTTAGTTTGATCAACTGCAAGTCCATTTTCCCAGTCACCCTAAATTGAAACAGACTCTGAAGTAGCATCAAGTGCCTGGATGAGTGGTAAGTGTTTTCAGTAGCACCTAAAGCTCACTGAATGATGAATGATACATGGAGGGAGTTCCAAAGTAATGGCTCCACCACAGAAAAGGCCCTGTATGTTCCATTCTACAATCTATCTTGCTGCATCTGCTGCATAAAAGCTGCAAAAGCCACTGTGCAGCCCTGGACTATTGAGTGATGATGCCAATTAGCAGTACTTCTTAGGGATGTAAGTCTTCACTACTGGTAAGTTTTTTCTCAAAGAGTAATTTTAATAATTTTCTTTCTGTTGTGAGAGCCACTTTGAAAACAATTGAGTTTTTGAACCCCATTGGCAATTTGTGACTTTTCTTTGCAAAATTAGTGTGTGACTGTTTTGCAGAGAAAACAGCAATTTCTGTGCAGGAAGCAGCTTTTTCTGGGCACAAAATAATATTTCAATACAGAAATATTATTTTTATGTGCATCAAAAGCTGTTTCTAGTGCAAAACAAACATGTGCAAATTTTGCACAGAAGAAGTCCTGAACTGCAAAAATTCTCATCAGTCAAGCATTCTTCTCATCAGGGTTTTATAATACTTGAAAAAATATGTTTTTTGATCATTTGAGGAGGGGGGAATTTTAAAATATTCTTTCCATTCTTAATACTTTTGCAACTCAGAGCAAGTCACCATACAAAAAAATCACAGATACTCCTTTGTTTTTGGCCCCCTGTGTAAAAATCTTCATTCATTTCATTCATCATGACTGATGTTGAGTTACATCTGATTGGTCTTTTATTTACTGACAGTCAGTGACAGGTATTGTTGCAGACATTGCATTGTAGAGAAAGCAGGGAACACAAATTGTTACTACTGTAAAACAGAAGTGGGCTGAAAAATGAGAGGTGTAAAACCTTGCTAAGAAAAATAGACACACATAAGGACAGCATATAAGTTATCTCTTTTAGTGCTTATAGACACCATTCTAAATATATACTGCTTGATTAAACAGAGATGAAGAGAATTAAGATTTCCAGCCTTATATTCAGTTATGTTGTCTATACTCTTTCAGAGGTACCTGAAATATTGATTAGATGTTCAGATGTAAATTTTTACAAAGACCACATCCAGAAACAGAGAGAACTAGAGTATGAACTTTTGAGCTTTGCATTTGATGTTGGCGCAGTGGTTAAATGCCTGTACTGCAGCCACTCACTCTAAACCATAAGGTGGCGAGTTCAAGACCAGCAAAAGGGCTGAAGCTCGACTCAGGCTTGCATCCTTCCGAGGTTGCTAAAATGAGTACCCAGATTGTTGGAGGGGGCAAATAGCTTACAGTTGTAAACTGCTTAGACACTCCTTAAGGGTATGAAGCGGTATATAAATGAAGCTGAAAAAAAAATTTTTTTTTGGCATCAGTTCTGGAAATCTGAAATATTATTCTAAGTGGCTCATTTGTGTGAAATGCTTCCCAAAATGCAAGAGAGGCCACCAATAATGTTGTCTCAATATATGCTAAATTCTAATAATTCTCCAGTCCAATTTCTACCAGTTTACCCATTTTTGTTTCCAGAAGTTCATGCATGCAGAAAGAACTAGGGATGGATAGGTGGATTTGATAAAGACAATGTGTGCATCATTCATATAATCTATACCTAGGAGAAAGACTGTCCAGATTTTAGCCTTGCCTTTTTCATAAGAAGAATAGTTCTTGGCCTCTTCTAGATTTTCTGTATTGACTCCATTGCCTGTGTGCAGAGAGATTCATAAACTGCCTATTTGCCAAGATTTAAATGCCTAACCTTTCTGATGGCACTAGGGATTGAACTATGGTTCTTGAGAGAGGTTATTAAGCTACTGTGCCAGTTATGCTTAATTTTTGAAACTCAGAAGTGAAGTGTGCACTGTAGCCAACATTCCTCTTTGCTCAGCTCAGCATATTTTTTTTAATGTCAACAATTAAGAATTGCCAGCAAGAAGTGCCACAATCAAAAAAAGTCTTCACTTCAGAACAAATTAATGAGGTATTAATGAAGCCTGCTAAAAATGGCTCCACTTTGAAAAAAAAATCTGGGAAAGGCCTTTTTCATTTTTAGTTAAGGTACCTGCTAGTGGTGTCCTTAAATTATATTATCTGGATATGAATAGAATTTATGTTAGCTTGACCACTTTGTAGGCCATTTCATATTTCATGTACCTGGTAGCTAGAACTATCCATTAATCAGGGGAAGTCTGTGTAGACATTGCTTTCTAGGTATTGTCATTAAACAGTGTGCCACTCTGTTTAATTTTTAAACACTGTATTTTTAGATATGGTATTTAGACACATGTTGTCTATAAGATTCTGATATATTTTGTGGAGATTCTCTGTACCAGCATCATGGATATCCATCAGAATGTGGGTAACTTTTGAATGGACAAGTCTAATCAAACCTTGATAGTGTTTCATGCATAACCCACAGGCTAGTCTCCAGTCATTCCCTATGAAGTTTATCACATGGGAGGAATTTCTCTCAATTTCGAATGGAGCCAATTTGAATTCACGTACATTTGCTAGATTAGTGAATTTATGTGAATTCTAATTGTGTTCGGAATGCATTCAGAATGACTTCCCATTTCCCAAAAATGACCCCCATTGCCCAAAATTGTGTGAGATATTCTAATACACAATTACGTGAAACCCCATGATTGCGTTCGGAATGACTTCCCATTGCCCGAAATTGTGTGAGATACACTCATACACAATAATGTGAAACCCCATGATTGCATTCTGATTGCCATTGCATTATACCCCTAAATTTCGTCATATGATAAACTCCTTAGTTTTCAGAACACAAAGGCTCTATAGGAATTTGACAGTTTATATAACATTTCAGGTTTCCTCTTCCTGTTTTACTCTGGGTCATCTAATAAAACATTCTTATATCCAAGCATATTTGGTAAGTGTAGTTTGCAAGATCTAGGTTCCATCTTGGAATTTATTGTTCTTTATTACTTTTGTATAAATCCAGAAGCCCCAAAGAAAAGATGCAAGGACTCCCTGAAACAACATCTCAAGCTCGACCAACAATGGTCTGCCCTGGCCTCACATCGGGAGCATGGAGACGCACTATCCACAATGCTTCAGCCTCATTCGAGAACTCATGCCGAACGAGTCTCGAAGAGAAATGACAACGCAGAAAGAACCACAACTTGGAAACATCACCCAAGGAGACTTTCTGCTGTGCTTTCTGCAACTGGACTTGTTTATCTCAGATCGTCAACGCGCTTGTAGAAAGCATGGCATGGGTCTTTCCTGAATCTTTGTTAGCTAAGAAAAGCCAGAGAAAGATAAACCCAGAGATGTGATGTAACATTCTTATTTAAGCAAGCTTATTTAAGCAAGCTTAAGCAGGGAAGGTTTTTAATACAGATGTACGTTTTATCTGGTTGCATGACTTTTAATCAGTTTTACAGTGTTTTAAATTGGATTTAAACGTTTTGTAAATGTTTTTAATTATTATTATTTATTTCATTTTTATGCCACCTTTCTCCCAGAAAGGGACCCAAGGAGGGAGCACATAACACTGGTGCTCAAATCCCTCCACTGGCTGCCGATCATTTTCCAGGCACAGTACAAGGTGCTGGTTTTGACCTTTAAAGCCCTTCATGGTTCAGCTGCATCCTATCTTAGGGACCGCCTCTCCCCATATCAACCCCCTCGCACTCTTCGGTCATCTGGGAGGAACTTACTACAACATAAGAAAACTAAGCTGGCGCAGACCTCCCAGAGGGCCTTTTCCACCATTGTTCCCAGGCTATGGAATGGCCTGCCAGATGAGATGCGCCTTATTACAACCTTGGATGGTCTTAAGAAAGCCACCAAGATGTATCTCTTCCGGCAGGCCTTCCCTGAGAACGAGTAAACTGTCCATCAACTATAGTCTCTTCAGTTCTCACTTATTGAGACATGTAATACTCCTGAGGCTGCCCACTTTCTAATTTTAGAGCTATCAATGTTTAATATCCATCTTAGTGTGTTTATCAAAATATATAACACCAAATAGTGTGTTTATATAACACCATATAGTGTGTTTATAAAAATATACAGGAACACAATGCACATAACTTCAGGTTGTTTAGTCAAGTAGAGTTTCCACATAAGGTCCTTACAGGAAGAAAAGTAAAGATGATTTTATAGAAATTAACTTTTAGTGAGAAGCTGTAACAAGACAGCAATGAAAGCTGACTCAGACATTAGAGCAGTGGGGAGAGGGTGAGTAGATGAGCTGCCAAGGTGTTTGCAAAAGGGGGAGAGGAGGAGTGGGTGCATTTCACCTCCCTCACCATTTCAGGTTGAGCCCCTTACTCTTTCAGTCTATAAATGCTATCTTGACCTGCAGATATAATGAGGGCAAATGATTTGCTGAGAAAGTATGGATGCAGCAAGTGCTTAAAAGTAAAGAAAGCTCATCATGGAGGGTCACAATCAACAGAGAATGTGCCCATGTGCACATACCATGTCTCCGGGCTTAAGTGCACACCTTTGTCTTTGTATCTGTAGGCATGTCTTTAAAGTAAGGGCACACATTCAAATCTTAAGTATAAAAGCCAAAGTGGCTTTTATATTGTTTATTCTGCTGTTGCTGCTGCTGCTTCTTCTTATCAAGTACACTTCAATCTATGGTGACATTATGAATGAGAAACCCCCATGAGCCCTGGTTGTCAGCAATCCTCCTCAAGCCCTGCAAACTCTGGGCCATGGCTTCTCTAATTGAATCAATTCATTTGTAATAAAGTCTTTCTTTCTCTTTTCCTGCTGCCTTCCACTTTGCCTAGCATTATTATTTTCTCCAATGTGCCATGTCATTTCACATCTCCAAAGTACAACAGCCTCGGCTTAGTACTTTCGGTTTCTGGTGAGAGTTTGATATAACCTCAGGCCCATTGATTTAGTTTTTCAGCAATGCTTTTTTGGGGGGTGGGGGTGGGGATCTATGGTCAAGTCCATGGTATCCATAGAATTCTTCTTCATTGACACACTTCTGATGAGTTGATTTTCTTTCCCTCAGCTTTCTTCATCATCCAACTTTCACAGCTGCCCACAGAAAACAGAAATACTGTGGCATGGATGATTGTGACATGAGTATTTAATTATATATCTTCACACTGCTTTTATTGTGTTTCTTCATAACTGCCTTTCCAAAATCTTAGCCTTCTTCTGATGTCTTGACTGCTAACTCCATTTTGATGAATGACTGAGCCAAGGGTGTCACTGTTTTGATATCTTTATTGCCCACCTTAAAGTTATGAAAATCATCTCTGGTCTTACTTTTTGTTTTCTTAATATTCAACTTTTGAACTCTCTTCCTTCATCTCCATCAATAGCAATGACAAAAGCTCTGATAAGCATAAGCTTCTACAGCAAGATACAGAAGTGGCCAGTGGCTCTTTTACTTTACAGGAGCTATTCCCCGATCTGACAGCCAGCACTGTATCGTGGTTTGAGCACAGGACTAGGACTCTGGAGATCAGGGTTCAATTTCTCTCTTGGCATTGGAAACCCACTGGGTACCCATGGGTGAGTCAGACCTTCTCAGTCCCAGAAAACCCTGTGATAGGTTCACCTTAGGATCACCATAAGTCAGAAATGACAAGACCAACAGCTCCCATATTTACAAAAAACTATACCTGGTACTGAGCATATTATGGAAATAGTTTTGGATAGTCTGGATTGGTCTTGCAAAACTGGGAATAGCTTGTGTAATAAATCCAGGGTAAAATCAACTCCCCGAAGTAATGGAATGGCTGGTTGCTTCTGGCAAGATTCATCACCCATCCTCTCACAGATTGGCAAAAAAGGAGGTGGAAAATGGGCTCACTAGTCCCCAGCTACAGGCATTTGAAGCCAATTAGTTCTCTCTCTCCCCACCCCCAACTCTATTATTTCTTCAAATACCATATCAGGGTGACTAAGAGTTCAGTGAGCCCTACCTGTAGTATTGACTATTTCATAGGAAAGGCAACCCTTTCATATTCATTATGGACTGTGCTATTATATCTGTGAATAGTTCATATATTCATGACAATTTCTACTTGTGACAATTTCTTATGTCTACTCATGCTGGGATGTGTATGCAAACATTTTCAGTAATTTTTTTAAAAAAAGATTAGTTGAGGGAGGGAATTACGTTTGTCTTTACCTTCCCTATGTCCAAAGCACAGAGAGTGAAAGCAGGGATTCTTTTTGTCAGGCCATATTCAAATGGAAGGTAAAATGAAGAAGCTTTAGAAGCTGAGTCCACAGGAAATGGAGGCCAGAACAATATTTCAGATGGTGATGGCATAAGTCATAGCACAACCATTTTCTAGAACCAGCTGGAAAACAGGAGTCAGAAGTGAATGAACTGCCACCCCTCCCCCCAAAAGAGAGATACAACATATAGACAGGTTATGTCATGAAAAATATTGAGAGGAAAAAATCAAGGTAAGGAAGACTGAGGAACTCAGAAGGGAATCCTTTTCAGAAAATCAAAAGATATAGTAGCCTTAAGTCATAAGGACCCAGAAAAGGGTGTGTTGGTCCTGGTATGATGATAACCAGGTGTTCAAAAGAATTATAGTTGTCTTGCTCCTGCTAAACAAAATATGCTACTAGGTATAGTACAGAATTCTTCAAATATTTAAATGCCAGTCACTGAAGAGTGTTATTTTAATCAGGACATCAGAATGTACAGAGGAAGTCTTTACTCAACTGAATCCCAATAACTGCCTCATCCTGCAGTTAGCTTTAGAGATGTGAAAATGTTTCCATCTGACTACAGTATGGGGATGGGAATGGGATTGTGGTTAAGGGATGAAGGGTTAAAATGCTACTGAAACCCCAGTGCCTTCTTCCTCTGTTGTGCATACCTGTGTCCCTATACTTCCACTTGTATGCAATTTCCAGATATTCAACCTTATTTCCAGAAGCTTACCAGGAGTATAGTTCAGCTAGGAAATTGGGCACACAGATTCTGTACACCGTGCCATTCTGCAGTATTGCTGGGTTTTTCATTTTGTGTAAAAATGTATGTACACTGGCCCCGCCACCTCCATCACTTGTTCTTTTGCTCTCCTCACATGGAGAGTGATGGAAATGAATTGGAGATTTCCCCTATGCATGGATGTGTCCATGTGACTGAGAACTCACTCCTCTCCTACAAATATCAGGGTCCTCACATGCATAGATAGGATCCATATGTAGAGAAAGTTTTCTAATTTCAGACTCTGCTCTCTACATGAGGAGAGCTGCAGAATTAGAGATGGAGAGGACGGGCCATTGAGCCCCCCTCTTTGTGTGTTGATTCGGTGCACATACGTAATGAGAAAATGGTTATTGTGTCTCTAATGGTAGCAGCTATGTAAAGAAGATGCAGCCCAGTTTGGGGTTCAGGAAACAGCCCACTCACTCCTAATATGGTATCTGAGGACACTCTTGTTCATTTCAGTAGAGGATTTTGGAAGGAAACTTGCAAGTGTGCTTCACCCTAACTTACTAATTTGCATACTTAGAAAAAATATAGATCTCTAAGACAATGTCTTCATGAGTGGATAGTTATACAAAGTGGTGGCAATATAGAACTCTTCAGCAACAAGATCCACATGCAGACAGGTAGTCCACTCCTGGATATGGTAGATAAAGATGTGCAAATGTAAAGAGAATCCTCAGTGTTGTAATACTTAATGTACTTTTACAAGAGCATTCTGAATCCTCAATTGAGCTTTTTTAGGCCTTTAGGTTTTGATATGTAGTCATAATGTTTCTTTCAGATGCTTCATTTCAATAAGAATTTTACTGGTAAAAGAAAGAGACTAAGGGGCTTTCTAGATTGGCAGGAAAGGGTGACATGAAGTTGCCTTTTCCTTAATACTTAACAGCTGCACTGCAGGTCCCAGGTGTGTAATAAAAAGGCATAGGGCAGCTACACTGAGGAGGTGTGGGGACGACTTATCTGAAGTCTTTTCTGTTGCTCAGCAACTACATTGGAAGCTGTCAGGATGCTAGAAACACAGGCGGCAATGAATGGGGCTTTTGGCCACACTGAACCTTTAATTTTTTTTTGTTGTTGCTGGCTGCGAACTGCGCAGTTGCACCGGTACATCATACAGGCAATTGTATTGCCAGCTACGAACTGCACAGTTGCACAGGTACATCACACATGAACTGTGCAGTTATGAAGATCTGTCAAATTACCATTGTGTTTTCGCTTCCCTTTTTAAAGTGTGCACTTGCATCGGTGCACCATGAATGAACTCCTTTATTTAATAATAGTAATAATAATAATAATAATAATAATAATTATTTATACCCCACCCCTTTGAGATCAGTCGAGGTGATTTACACATTAAAATACTATTACATCAATAAAACAAACTGCATCCCTCCCCCCTTAAAAAGATATTAAATCCGTTACAATTTAAGTTTATGAATAAACTTATTTATTTTATGAATGAATTGACATTTTATGTGCAGTTGCATAACAGTTACAGCATCCCAGAGTCCCTCCTGCACATGTATAGGGTTCGGATTAGGACTGGAGCTAGGGTTTGGGAGCTTTAAAAAACTGCACAGTTGCACTGCAGCATTTAGACACAGCTGTACAGTTACACCCTTTTTAAAAAGAAGCTGGTAAAAGCAGCTCCTTTTTAAAGCTGCTTTTTCCCCACTAAAATGCAAAAGAAGTGTGTTCATGCCAAAGTTTCAGTGTGCGTCCTCTAAAGGCTACACTTTCATGCAGGCATGAACACACCCCTTTTTGCCAATCTAGATCAGCCCTAACAGAACCATTAGAATACCAAATTAATGCAGTGGAAGTCCATGCTATTTCTATCTGTGAAATGTCTTTTACTTTAGAACTTGAAAAACTTAGATTTTTTAACGATGGTCCCAGAATTCCCCAGTGAATATGGTTAGTGGCCATACTGTTTGACAGATTCTGGGAGCTTTACTATTTTCCAAGCCCTGCTTTTCTATAGTATTGTTTTGGAAAGATATCAATCATTGTTTCATAAGAGGTTTTAGGTACTATGATGTGTGTGTGTGTGTGTGTGTGTGCGCGCGCATATGCATATGTGTGTGAAATGGGAATATGTGCATCTCTTTAATTCAAACAATATGTCTGCCGTGAATTCTTCTGTATGCTAGAATGCTTGCTTTGTGTTTCATCCTTCCCCATTTTACCTTTTAGGTTTTTAAAAAATAAATAAAAAAAATCTCATATTCACTGGCAAGTCATGGATCCATTCTTTTGTATCCTGTGCTCTAAACACTGGTGTCCTGACTTTTATGACACCAAAATGCACCCACTTGCATTGTAGGGGGAGGAGCCTTAGTAATAACGGCAATGATAATAATTGGCCTTTTGCCCAGCTTGTGTTTGTCTGATGGGATTTGTAGCATGCTGACCTTGTGGACTCTGCAGTAAGGAGAGAGCAGAGAGGTCCGGAGTGGAAGGCATCACCGTGTCCAGATCAGAGGCCTAATTGTCTGTTTCCCAGAAGTTTGAGTTATTGGCAGCTGCCATTACAGCATCCTGTATGCTGTCACACAGCACAACCAACCAGCGTACGCTAATTGCAGTGGCCTTTTCATCAAGTAAGATCATCCAGCTAACCTCCGAGAGCTGTCTCTCCATTAGTACAGGCAGTAAGCTAGCTAGATCAGCTGGGCTACTTGGGCATGATTGGGCTGTCATATTGTTATGATTTGTTCAAGTTTAGAGCATTTAGCAGATACCCTTTGGACCTCTCTTTGTACCTGAATCCTATAACCTGCCTGCCCCTATCATTTAAGAGGGTACTGTAGCTTTTCAAAGTTCAGCAATGCACAATTGCAGGCAGGCAACTGGTCTCTGACAAGAGATCAATACTGTCCTTCCAAATGCTGGAGTCAAGCTGCTGGGTCTGTCAGAGGGATGTGTGCTGTAATTGGATCATGGATGCAGCGAGTCATCTGAGTCTCCCTTCAGCACTGCCACAGCTGTCAGATGTCATCCCTTTGTACAGCTGTCACTGCAGGAGGGTTGTGGCTCTTTTTTCTGTTCTAACCCAATGCAAATGTCCACTTAGCAGATGAATATTGAAGATATTAGACACTTCTTTATGCCTTTATGCAAAATAAAGATCTGTGTCATCTGTGAATTTCATGGAAATAAGTTGCAATTTATTCACTGTGAGAAAAGGGAAGTGAAGCCTGTAAAAATGAGAAATTATTTGGTTCAGGCTATTAAAAAAAAGGAGAGAGAATATTTTACAGAATAAACAAAATATGGAGATTCTTTCCCCCCCTGATGAGAAGAGCAACTAACAGATCAGTATTTTCATGAAATGGTTGAAGATTTACTTTTGTTTTAAAATGTGACTTAAGAATCTCTCTGCCCTCCCCTGCTGCACCCAATGTACCTACAGTGTGGGGAAGATATTTTGATTTCTCACAAAAGTTGTGCTTTTCTCATGGAGCACCATAATCCTATTGCCTGTATTTTGGATGACAGGGAGATTAGTTTACAAGATGTATAAGTGACATGGTAAACAAAAAACGATCTGGAAACATACATTTGGATAGGTAGAATAAGCCATATTAAAATCCAGGTTTTGCACTCCTAACTGCCATCCCTACCCCCAACATGACATCTAATGTTGGAAGTGTACAAATTATCAGTTCATCAAGAGTGAATTGTGTATGTTTAATTTGTTGTTCTTGTTGCAGTATTGCTTATTATTGCCCATTCTATAGACTTGTGTTGCTAAGCATTGTTTGAAAGACTGTATCCTTCAACAAATGTCAGCTTTGTCTTTTTTGATCACATTTTTGACATGACTTAACTCTCCTCATTCTCCTTCCTTTCCTTTCTTCTGGAAAACAAGACCACACATCCCTTTTGTTATCAATTGTGCAGCTTGTGTGGGCCCTCTGACCAGAGATCATGCTTCTCATTTCCAGTATGTGACCCTAATGCTCAGTGGTCTTCCACAGGAACCACTGAACCAATCCACAAAGTGTCCTCATTGTGATGAGTATCCTTGTGACATTTTGAGAGGAAATAATCTCCTGTGCTCTTGTGGTTTTCTTTATTTCCATGAAGGAACAAAGTTGCTCAGTGGAAGACCAACCCAACAGAAATACAGCAGAAACAGGTATGATGTGGAGCAGACACAAGTAGAATTTATTTTCTTTGAGGATAACACTCTGATGTCCCAGACAAAGCTTCCATTCAGAACATAAGGCTAATTCATTTTAAATAAATGTTTTCATTTGTGGTTCTGACATAGCAAAGTTGTGGATAAATTTGGAATCAATCCATAGTTCTCCCTGCACTTAGCTTCATTTAGCATAATAGAGTTTCAGCTAACTAAAGTATTGCATGAAGAATGGATTACTGATATGAAATTTTCTTTGAAATATATTTAACAATCTGACCTAGGTTATTGCTATCTGCAGTGTAATATACATCAAAAAGTCCTTGCTCAGATGATACAGGAATCTGTAAAAGTATTCTGTTGCTTAAGGTTATACATCTCTGGTGAGCACATACAGAAAGGCTATGTAGGCAACTCCAGTGATAAATGCATGTATATTTAAAATATATTGTTTATGATTAATTACATAAGTAGTTCTAAACAGTCCTGCTTTGATTTGCAATAATGAGTGTCATGTAATTCCCACTGAGGTAGAAGTATGCATCAAAGGTAGATTAAAGGTTGGTTATGCATCATGCTATATTCCGTATGTAAATTTATAGCAATGATATGCCCAGAAAAGATAGCTTACCCTCTATTTCTCTGCTACTAAATAAAATTAAAAATTCACAACTCTGGTTTATGGGATTTTAAATGAATTTGATCTCTCTTTTGGGCAGGGCAAATAAGTGTTTTGTGATGTATTATTTTACAAAAAAGAAGGGAAAAAAGAAAGAAAAGAAGAGAGACCCATCGTTCTGGCTCATTTAATTTTGCGAGTGAATGATCTAAGATTAACTACAGACTAGTCAGTGCAGTTTAAAAGCTGAAAGCAATTTTCAGCCATAGATGGTAATGCCACAACCGAATGACTCTAAATGACTAAGCTGTAAGGTCTTTGTATATGACCACAGGGCCTGATAAAGCCATAGGAACACAGTAAAAGCACAAAAATAGTTCCAATTTATTTGGTGCCATCACCTTAATGAGATTAATACAGACGTGTTCATGTGCCTAATTGGTGATTTTGTTTTAACTGGTAATGAAGGATTAAAACTTCAGGCAACAGGATAGTTCCAGGAAAGGGGATCTGAGGGGAAAGTTTTTAATTATAAAAGGCAGCTGGTAAAATATGCAGCTAATAGTGTTAAAATAAATCCTTCTGTATACATATATGCACACAGATAGATTTTGCATACAAAGAAGATGAAAGGGAGAATGTTAGCAATGGACAATATTGTAGAGTTTTTAAGTATCAAAAAAGAATTCAACTCTCAGAAATCTCATTAAGGCAAAAACCCAGGTGTCTTTTGCTTCTCAAATGTTGGTGATCAAATAAAGCAACCTGAATTTCTATCTATGAGTCTGGCCAGAGACAAAAATTGCTCAGGAAGGCAGGGAAGAAGGGTGAAAGGACAACCAAGTATTCCACTTCAGTGCAATGTGGAAATCATTCCCTGCTTGGCCATGGAAAGCCACTGGGTGACCAAGCCACACTCTGTCAGCCTCAGGGGAGGGCAAAGGCATTCCCTCTCCAAACAAATCTTGCCAAGAAAACCCCATGAGAGTTCATGTTAGAACCACCATAAGTCAGAAACTAATTGAAAGCACACAACAACAAAGTTGATGGCTCTTTGTTTAAGGCACCCATTTACTAGTAATAACCAAAATAATGATAGTCAGCTTTTTCACAAATGCAAGACCCATTAACATGATTTGATCACGGTTTATGGACACTTGCCTCCCATGTAAAAAGCATGCAAACCTATATAGAAAATTTTGGTTTGAATCCAAAGAACTGTAAGCCTAAGAGGAAAATAGCCATAAGTGCTTACTCGAAGACATTTGCACCAAACAAATGCTTACACAGTGGCATGCATTCATTCATACACACACACACACACACACACACATGCATTCATTAATATTTACTGCTTAATCAATATGTGATCAGAAGGTGGCTTAATAATGATGGAATCAGAATAAAATAACAGCTGAAACAGTGCATTGATTCTGCATGTTTCATTTCTGGTCAAAGAAGGAAATTTTTGTTCACAAAAGATGTTTCTGTGTGCAGAATGGAACCTTTGGTCCCTGTCATTGGACAGCAATTTGGACAAGCCCACAAACAACAGAAAAGATGGAAGCAGAAGAATTACAGGCCACACTACTATTAAATATGACTTGGCATTTACACACTTGCTATTAAAAGTGACTTGGTATTTATATGCAGATTTATTTACTTATGAAAAATCAGCTGGGAAGTGAGGCCATTATTGAAAGGGAACAGAGCGGTGAGAGAAAGATATCTTTCTTCCTCTGCTATCTGGAGGGAAATTCCTCCTTTATGTAGTTTACATGTGAAGGACACCCTGCATTAGTTCTAATGAGGGATTTCCTTCCAAAGCATAGGCAAGCTTCTGATGAGGGATTTCCCCCAGGACTCCAGTAGGAGGAAAGGATTAAATTCCTATTCTGTATCTACTCTGATCCCCTTCAGATTCCACCCAAGCTTTGGCCTGCCCAAATCCATCCATTTTCCTCTTCAGTCCTTCTCAAAATGGCAATAGGTAGTGATGCTGCAAAGGACTGTATAGGTGAGGTATTCTGGGGTGCTTGTGGGAATGGGGATAATTCCCTGTTGTTGTTTTTTCTTTTTCATATTTTGAGGGGCTTTCTGTGTGGTTTGAGGGCAAGAATTGGCCATACATCACACCTTTTAAAAACATTTATTTATGGGTGATGGGAGATCTTTGGGGATTGCCACAGGATTTCAGTCCCCACAAAAGCCTGCAAACCACATTGTGCTCATCCTTGCTTGCCACAGTCGGCTCCACCCGCCCGGATAACAGAATTTCCAGTTGTTGTTGTTTTTAAACCCTTCTGTCTTTTATATGGAAAGCCATTGCATAAAATTGTTCTTTCATATGTAGCTTGGTTCTTAGTCTCATTAGAAGTTGGTTAAAATAGAAATATTTTTTTCTGCTTTAGAAAGTACATCCAGGATAAAGGCTTTCAAAAGGACAGCGATAATGTTGTTCCTTGGAACCACGTGCCTGATGACAAAAGGCAAAAATGCACTGAGAAAAGACTGGGAAGCTTTTTTTTTAATGGAGAACATGATGTGGGAAGGGATGCTTCAGTTGCACTAGATAGACTGAATAAGATGCCATCCTTTCCATGTGAAAGAGTGACTGCTCTGGATGTTGTTTCCCTTTATTTGCACAAATTTGCCAGCACAGTATAAAATGCCACAGTATAAAATGGCAGTTTGCCAGCACAGTATAAAATGTACTCACACTGTTCACTTCTATGAGTTTGATACCCCATTGACTGCCATGGTTTCATCCTATAGGATCATTGGAGTGTGAGATACTCAGACTTCTCCGCCAGAGAGCTTTAGCCTAGTCCTTTCAACTGCATCACTCGACCACTCAAGCAGATATTCATAAGTACTTCACCGAACTGTAAATCACAAGATTCCATAGGATGGATGGATCCTTGACAGTTAAAATGGTGTATGACTGATACAAATGGGTCATGCAGATCCACTGAATTTCCACTTGTGGAAGGAGAGCATCTATGTGTAACTAAACTCATTGTTCGTGAAACTGATAATGACTCTAGCAAGAAGATATACACCCTCAGTGCCAACACTGGAAGAATAAAGAACTGTTTAGGAAAATGAACAAACCTGGCTTAATGTCGTAGTAGAAGCAAAACTAACCATGGGTTTTTCAGGAAATTCTGTATAATGAGAGGTCCAGCAACATTCTGAGTTATCTAAGAGCCAAGTTGCACATTATGTTTAATACATAGTGTGAAGCTCAGTATGTTTTTTTTCCTTTATAGATACTGAGTCCCCTCTCTCCTCTCCAAGTCAGAACTACAGCACAAGGAAGGAAGATCTAATTTTTCCCTCCCCGAGGCCACCAAAGCCAAAGAGACTATGGGTTAACATTACTATTAGGAAAAATGGGATGGATATCACAAGATGTTGGTGCTGCAGGTCACTGCGGAGGACTGGGGACGAGCAGTTGAAAAACAGAGCTGTGGCTGCTATGTGGTTAACCTTGTTTCCCCTTAAGCTAACCTCACCACAAGTTGTAGTTATGGATTCTGCATCAGCGTGTGTGCTGACATCAGAATCTGTTTTTACTTTGTCTGGTGTCTTTATGAGAAAAACGGCCCCTACTGAATTTCTTAAAGCTTCCCACTTGGGCTAGTGCAATATTTTATTTTATTTTTTAAGAGAAATTTTCTAACTGCTATGCATGGGAATATTTTCATGGGCTAGGCACCTGTTGTGGAAAAAGTCAAACCTCCCAGCACTTGACAATGTGGTCTTCACTAAGAATGATCCCAGGCTTATTTCTGAGTTGAGTGAACATCCTCTTCATCAGGCTATATGCTATATATCAGACTGATTTTGATCAATACATAATAATGCATCATAATGAAAGTACATTATGAGGTCCTATTTAATAATAAAAAAGAGAGATAACTCAGGAGGGTTTTGCCACATTCTTCTTTAGAAACTCAGCTCTTGGCAGGGGCTGGCCCAAGACATTTTGCTGCCTGAGGCACAGGACAAGCCTTGGCTACATTCCATGTCCTGAAGCAGGACTTCCAATGGAATAACCTTGGTGGTAAGAGTAGGATCTTCCAGTGACCCTAAGTATTATCTAAACTGCAGAAATAATGTCGTTTGACACCACTTTGACTGCCATGTCACAATATAATAGAATTCTGGGATCTGTAGTTTTCTGTGGAACTATCTCTGGCACAGAAGGCTAAATAACTCACAAAATTACAAATTCCAGGATCCCATAGCATTAATCCATGGCAGTTAAAGTGGTGTTGAACTGCATCACTTTTGCAGTACAGATTAGATCCTTGACAGGTCATGGAGCACATACAGCTTTGTCTTCCAAGAGTTGGGTGGGTGAGGGGAAGCACTGGAAGAGCAGCCAGGGAGATGGTGCCACTGTTTCCTAGCACATGGTGCCTGAAGCAATTCACTTTAGCCAATGACTAGGATTTGGACAAATCCTTCTTGTTGTTGAGATCATGTGACAAGCAATACCACCACCAGAAACCTACACTGGGCCCAGTAACTCCCCCTCCCCTCTCATGTTAGCGCAATGTCTCACCGGCTACTTGAGACCATTTAAATGCTAAAACTATTAAATGTGTGCCAAAACCCAAACATTCAGCCTAACTCATTAAAATTTAATTATACAGGGGCAGCTGAGCCCAATATGAGCTTTTGACTTGGGAGCCACGCAGGAGAGAATGCAAACACGTAATGATGAAATCGCCAAACCTGACCTGGGCCCAGCTATCCATGACAACTCAGTCAGTTGAACCATTGTGTAGAAAAGATATTAAGCACAGCAAAACAAAAACAAAATACCTTGCTTAGCCCTCCTACCCCCTTTCTAAAGTCTCCTCTGAAAGAAATGTGTTTCTGTGTTTTATGCACACCAAGAATTGTCATGCACAGACGCCTCAATTTAAAACTGTAATGAAAGCTGTCAAAAAATTAATAATAACAAGAGCACAGTGGTGTGTGTGTGTGTGTGTGAGAGAGAGAGAGAGAGAGAGAGAACTGTTTGAAAACAATACTATTTAACTAGCTTGCAATATGTAGTTTCATCGGCAGAAAACCCTCTCTGTTTGTGCCTCCTTCCATCATTAACAGTGCTGCAATTGGAACAATACTTTGAAAAGCTTGTTTCGTTTTCTAGTCCCCCCCCCCCCCATCCCCATCCTCACCTTGAAAACCTTTGCTTTATTGGCAAAAAATATACAACCCTTCCCTGAACATCTATGCCACATTTGAGCCTTGGTTGTACATTATGTACCCCTTTTTATTTTATTTTTTTAAAAAGCCTCTGTCTAACCATTTTGTACGCTGCAAGATGCTACCTTCCCAGTGAATGAAGACAGAAATATATTTTACATTTCTTGTCAGATTGAACTTTAAGACATCTTGACTGCTTTCTCTGTAATTTAAACATCACAGCCCAAATGGCAACATGCTTTGTTCAGTTCCACTTGTGTGAAGTTTTAGGGCTTCATTGATTCCAAGGGAGCCTATAGCTGGCACATCCAGGAGGGCGCCTGCATCACGCTTTCCTGCTGCAGCATGTCAAACCATTATAGGAGGGACCAGAATGTCACCATGGTCTCAATGGTTCGTCAGCTGAAGGATACGGCTAACAAATGTAAAAACCAAACTTCAGAGGAGCTGCTTCTCTGTGCTAAGTGATCTGTATTCCCTCTGAATTTACTTTCCCCTAACCCCGTGAAATTAACAGTACTTTCTGACATTCGACCCCCTGACCTCACATATAATAAGAATTTAAAAAGCACCATGCATGAGTGTGCCTGTGTAATGCAAAACTGGGGAAAAATGACCATGTCACCGTTTTTTATTATACAAAAACCTTCTCCATCTCCATTGCATGCTTCATATGGTGAGTGCTTGGTTTAAAGTTATTATAAAGGGGGAAAACACACAGTTTTAACTGTAATACTTCACTCTCCATGACTTTTATAGACAATAAATTTGTAGCAAATACATATTGCTACCCCCTTCCCCTTACAGCCTCCCCTTCCCCCCTCCCCCCATAAGGCTTTGCATGCCATTAAGGCAGATGTTTACCAAGATAAGTGGTAAAATAGGCTAGGGATGTGGTTTTTTTTTTTTTTAAATAATACAACAACTAGGAGAGGGTTCAAAAGGGAGTCGATTCTAGGGATCTGGTTGCCAAGGGTGCAAGTGTATGCACAATGCGAAGGTCTCGGGGTTTAAGAGGCAGAGGCAGGAAAGTGTTGTGTGGAAATGATTTTGCAGTTATCAGGCTCAGGGGATGACAGCATACAAGAGTACGAACAAGGTGCTATGTGGCTTTTTCCTCACTATGAAGTAAAGATTGGCAGCTGGAAGTAAGGCTTACAGGCAGACCTGCACACAGGACCTCTTCACCTAGGACTCATAATCACTACTCAAAGGAAAATGCATTTACCAGTAAAAAGCGGCTGTAGCCATCAGAAGTGTGCTTAAAACACCACTTAAATATCACTTTATACGCTATTACTTGCAAACTGTGGCTTGGTATTAAATTATACGTGCATAGGCTTTTGCTTAGGTGCTGATAATGCTTTTGAGGTTGCATTGGTGAGGAAGCATTTAGGCTGCTTTACAAGAGACGTGACTGGAATAGCCCATTGCGCTGACAGTGACAGGGTGAAAAATTGCAGAACTGTACTTTCTTTCCCCATATAGATTGTAATTTTAATTGTCATTGTGGCCCTTCTGTTTTAATTATGGGGCTTCTTTGATATATACCAGGACATCGTATTGAATGAAAATATGGTGCTATAATAGTCTCTTTATAATTAATGACCACATGTAGATCTTGGTGCATAAAAGGAAAGGAATAAATGAACAATTTATTTAACTAGGTTTTGGATTTCTTTCTGTCTTCCAGTGAATATAAAATGGTCTTGGGGCTTCTGAGGCTGTTTGATGCAAGGACTGCAGAGACTATTGAATACAATTATAAAGGGGCAGATTATAAAACATATTAGGAGATATAGGCTCATAGTCCACTTACAAAGGGGAACATTTATTTATTTGTGGTTATCCATAAAAGAATAATATTAAACTGTGCAGTTAGCTCCCAGGTTTACTTACAGAAATGACTTATGAAAATATTATATTCCTCTCACACTGTAAAGCAATAACTTACAATTTAGTAATTTTTTTAAAATCTGAGTTTGTTACTCCCCCTCTTACACACACTTAAAAAAACAAACAAATAAGAATTCCTCACCTTCAGTTTTACTTTCTGAATGTGGTAGATTTATATCATATTCATTTCTAGTATAAGAAAAATATTGTCTTGTCTATTCATCGTTATAAAATGGGTACATTTACAGAGCAAGCTAGATTTATAAAATGTAAAGAGAAACTAGCTTCATTCCCCTATGCAACATAGGACAAAATGTTTTTAAAAACACATTGCAGGTTGAACATTTTCCTAGATCTAATACATGTGACAGATTTTTAACATATTAAAAACAAAACAAAACACTGACCAGCAAACATGGTTGAATTGTAAGCATTTCAGGAGAGCACAAATCTCTGTGGATTTCTGAAAAGCAGACATATTTGTCCAGTGTCTGTCACAGTAAAACTAGAAAATACACCCTGACAAGCTTCTGCTAATTTTATTGTGGCGTAGAGTAGTGTGCATACATCCTGTGTTGTATGACTGCAGTTCAATTGCAGAGCAGAATAAAATTGGATCGGCAGAGACAGGGACTACCCTGGGGTCAGCTGCGACCATGCCACTTCGATGTGATGTCTAGTTGGGGTGATGGTGTGTAAATAAACGTAGAGAATTGCAAATCTTGTCATGGCCACGCAGAACAGCTCAAGCATTTAAAGATGGTTGCCCGCAAACCTAACTGGAAGGTGGTTGCTCTGTGTGGTGGCTTAGGAAAAGGGGGAGGGGAAAAGGGGGAAAAAGAAAGAAAGAAAGAAAGAAAGAAAGCTCAATCTTTTTGCTGTAGTCTTCTCCTTCCTGACATATCTGAGATCACTGACCCAGCAATTTATTGCTGAAGGGATTAATCACTAAACTGTTTTTTCATTTTAGTGGAAAGTAACCAACAACATTCTAATATTGTTCTTTTGAAAGCTTAGCTGCTGTGATGTGCACAGATGCCTTTCTGTTTACATATTATCTTCTTTGATGTATATGTGTGGGTGCTTGTGTCTTTAAAGCATGCCATGTATTTTATTACCTTACTGTTTCAATGAAAAGTTCCATGATATCTTTTTGGTGAATAGCAAACTTTCATAATGTTAGAAAATAAAATATTATAAGATTCACATTTTCAGCTTATGAATCTAATTTCATTCCATCACAGCCTGTAGTGCTCATTAAAATATGCTTGCAGTTTTGCTACTTTTGACCAATAAGATGCATTTTTAACCAGTGCGTACAGTTAAACATATCTGTTTTTCTGTTACTTCCCCCCCACGACAATTACATTTCATTACAAATTTATAAAATCATTTACATTTTAGCAGTTTAAATGTTTCTGCTGACATTTTGTAACTATTACCCTCTTGTAGAATGGCATATGTTCAGGCAGTTAATAAAAAATTAAATGGAATAGCACAAGACAAGGTGAAGCTTTGTAGCCGAGTGTTCTGCACATTTCTGAAAATACCATCTTTGTGTTGCAAATTGTGAAGTGAGGTTAGGGCGATGCCAATATATGTATTTGTCATAACTGTCACAGAGTCCATGAACTAGCCAATCATTCTGCTCCTAATTAGACAGTTACTTTTTTTCTTTTTAGAAAACATTCCCACGTATGATGGTGTCTAAGATTCTAGAAAGGTATTTTGTGTATAGGAGGCAGGGAATATGAGAGAGTTTTAAATTGTTTCTATTATTCCCATAATATATGCACAAAATCTTCTTCATATTGGAGCAGAAGAACCCTCAAAGCAGCTGAAGTAAACAAGAATTTCAAAACAGTAACAACTAAGAGATAGAACGTTTCATTTTCTGCAATTCTCCATATGTTAAAAAGAAATGTATATTATAAAGAAATGAAGCTATTCATAAGCACTGTTACTCTTCTGGTACCTTAGTTTTAAAAAAGTTACTTAGAAGGAAATCTTACTGAATTAGTTCCTAGTAAATGTTTTTGAGATTGCAACTTTAGAGTTTATTAGTTATGTACGGATAGTATTTCAGGCATTGGCACAAATGGAAAACAGTAAAAATCAAGAGTTTCTATTTTTATTTTACTCTGTGTTCACAAGTAAGGCATTCATTCTGCAAATGCTATGCCTCAAATGCAAAATTGTATAAAGATTTAGACATCATGTTCTGCCAGTTAGAAGCATCCTATACTTACCCACAGCTACTTTTGTCCTTTTTCTAATCACTACCACTAAAGTGAGTGAGAGAAAGAGAATAAATAAATAAATAAATGGAAAAAGAAAGAAAGAAAGAAAGAAAGAGGCATTGTGTACCCAATCTGGACTTCTCCTGGACTTCGAAAAGAATGGGACTTTCCCATTCTTTGTGAAGTCCAGAAGTCTGGATCAGGTACTGGGCACAGAGGTGTGTGATAACATCCATTTTTTAAATGGTTTAAGCCCATGCCCAGCTTGGGAGAAAAAGATATGTGATAATCTCCAATATCTTTTGATTTAGTACTACTAGGAGCTGTCCATTTGGAAGTACTGTACCTTCTGTCTAAACCTAATTTGAGCTCTTTAATCTGTGGCACATTTAGGGACAGAACGTCAAGTCAGGGCTAGGAATCATGATGTTCTTGGAATGCAAGCTCCAGCATCCCTGGTCAGTGGTGAGAAGTGCTGGGAATTACAGTCCAACAACATCTGGAGTGCCTCATGACTCCTGCCCCTGGTGTCAATGATCTGTTTTTCTTATTTTTTTGTGGATCAACATGTTGCCTTTTGGGGTGCCTTACATATAAGTTGGCTACCAGAGGAAGCCAGGGCATGAAATATGCACTCCTAATTTTCTATCTGCTGCTCTGAGCTAAATGGGAGTTCTGCCATAGCCAAACATTTGAAAGGAGAAGAGTTCCACTCTGGCATTGCTCAGAGCAGATACAGGGAATCGAAGAGTGGATTCACTTTCCTCATGGTGATAGGCCCACTGGCTGCCCTGGTAGTTATGAAGTTACATTTCAAGCCTAAATTAATACATAACATAAGGCTGCCTAAACAATTTTGTCTAATTAATCTTAGGAGAAGAAATACTGACATAAGGAGTTGTTCAACAAGGACTATCTTTCTATGTTATGATTTCATAATATGTTTTATTTATACAATTATTTACCTATTTTTATTGTCAAAATAATCTCAAAGTGGAATAGAGACACAACACTAACAAAGGATGCTTTCACTAAATATATCTCAGGAAAAGGATGTAGTGAATTTTATAAGTTCTTGCTTAAGCATATGTTCACTCAAAATCATAGCTAGTGTAACACTGCCCATCTTGAAAGGACTGTTTCAGTAAGGCTATGTGTTTCTAATCTTCTAATCTTCTAATATTTTAAACTTATTTCTCTATGGGATACCTAGAAATGAATGGTCTGTTTTGCCAGCTAAATGATATGCTGATCACAAGGCAAAAATATATTTTTATAATTAACACAACTACTGTGTATCCAGATCAGAGAATACTTCAGTTTGATCTTAAATTAAGCAAAGTGATGGTTCTTGTAGTGAACAGGGGAGCCAAAAGCAAGAAATGGGGAATGACTTCAGCTGTTTCAGGCCCATTTTAAATTTTTCATTCAGTAAGCACACCCTAGAAGTTTTAACAGTCATAGCAGATTAACCTTGCCTGTGCTTTTGGAAGCTAGTCATCTGATGAATTTACATGCTGCTGGATGAAAATGCTATTTGGAGAGAGATTGAGAGTTTATTTGATTAAATTCTTTTCTCCACTACCTTGACCTCTTTCTTGTGAAATAATCAGAACTGTTTAGCAAGAATATTCAGACATTAATAATGAATTGCTTTGGAGCTGGGTTCTCTTTTGCACGGCAACAAGTCCATTGGTGTTTTTATTTATTTATTTATTTAGTCTTCCTATTTATGCACCTGTCAGTCCTAGGCCTGAGATGGCAGAGAAATACACGTGACAGCTGATTAGTTTCGGGAAGAAGAGATTTTGTTTAGCATAGGTATGGAGATAACAATGTACAAAAACTTAATTGCTGCCTTCTATAGTCTTCCTTGGCTTTTTTCTTCTTCTGTCAACCAATGATGTGAGCTACGGTGCATGGAGTGACACCACACAATAACACCATCTTATACTGTATATTGTTATGTGCTTGATGTCACAAGTAAAGCTGTATTTACAATACCCTGTAATATCAATCTGATACTGCTTTATCAGTCATGCCTCCACCCTAAAACATCATGGATTTCCAGTGTAGTAAGAATGTTCTGCTAGAGAATTTTAAAGCACTCTCCTGAACATAAGGTAACCTGATTAAATCTTCAGTCTCTCTTTGTAGGATACTTTGGGAACTGTAGTTTTGGGGAATAGACTAGACTTCTCTAACAGAGAATTGTAAGCACTTCATTAAATTCAGGATTCCATAGGGTGACAATCATACTAGTATTCAGACTGCTGTAACAGTGTACTATTGATACAGTACTATTGGGGGGGGGGGGACAGAGAGAGAATGAACAAAATGTTTTGCAATTCCTGATTATTCTTGATGTACATTTGAAAGCAAAAGTTAAAGACACAGGTTTGGGGAAAAATTGTTTCATTGACTGTGTGACAATTCTTGGTTAGAGTTACCAGAAGTACTGACAAATGATGAGCTCCAAAGAGGAAAGTGGTCAGAATATGAAGCATGCAGGCAAATATCCAAAAAGCCAAAGATAGATGCTGTGGTCTGATATAGAGCAGAGAGGGCAAAGGTAACTCTGTATCATCATCTCCAGTCACAGATGAGTTGCTCAGCCTACTTAACCAAGTCCAGAGCCACAGCTATATAGAATTGGCCAGGGCCTATTGGTTAGTTCTAGTTAGGCTAGACCAATTCACCTGTTGAATGGAGAATTGACACAAATCTTATATGTTTATGTTAACTGCGATGTACAACAGGATTTGGGGCTATGGCTGTTCTGGGATGTAAGAAATGAGCCCTCCACCTCTGCTATCATATCCCTTCTTATACTTCTTATACTATCTTATACTCTGCAGTATAGCAAATCCAGAATAATTGCCAAACTTTGGTCATCCAGTTGTTTTGGACTTCTTCTCCCAGAAGCCCTAGCTAGCTTAGCCAATGGTCAGGAATTCTAGGAGCTGACATCCAAAACATCTGGAGGAGCCAAGTATGGGAATAACTGATTTAGAGCTTTGGAATACAACTGCACATAACAGCTTTGTATCCTTAAGGTTACTGTTGCTGACTTTCAACCAACCCCTTAAGAATTACACATTATTGTTAGCAAAGTAACCTTATATATTGAGCTCATAAGTTCCATATAAAAAGTAATTGGGAATGGCTGTTTTGGAAGCCTAGTGACTGCAAGGCTTCAAATGTAGGATTTTGGATACTTTTGGTAGATTTTTTAGTCACTGTGATTGTGCAATGACTGTAAATATGAACTGGAATAATTGCAGTGTTATAAATCAGGATTTACAACATTACAATTACTGAACAGAATGCCAGCTATCGTTTAGATGACTGTGTTTTTTTTTTTTTTTAAATTGATAAACTATTATTTTCTGGTTCTTAAAAGTAACTCAAATAGTTCCTTCTCATAACTACTTTTAAAAATCAGAATACTTTAAGCCACTAGCTGGTGGAACAAAACTTTCATCTATATTGTTGTCACCCCAACATCCACAATACAACATGAGGTAAGAATGTGACCCAACCCTTGAACCATGTGATGTTACTCTTCTGCCATTTCATGACACCACACTTCCATAACTATAAAAGTAATGGAAAACTTCTGTTGACTCAGAAATAGGATTAAAGTTGAGTTGGAGATGACTTGAGGGTAGGTAACAACAACTCATTAAGTTAGATGTGCAATATAAATTCGGTATGTTTTTACTGATTGATTTATTCATTTATCTATTACTATCAATGTAGATGGAACTGTAATATACGTGTGTGTCTGTGTGTATGTATACAGTGGGCCCTTCTTATACGCAGATTTGCCATCCATAGATTTGAGCATCTGCAGATGGCAAGCTCATATTGTCCCGAGCTGCACCACCATTGGGGACAAAAGTACTTCCCCCACCTTCCTTCCTTCCTTCCTTCCTTCCTTCCTTCCTTCCCCTGTACCCCCTCCTTCCCTCCCTCATCTGCTTCCTCCAAGGCTTCCGTCTTGGTTTGGCTTTGAGGGCGGTTCTGCTGCCCAGTCATCTGTGGCTGGGGCCGGGGCCAGGGCTGAGTCTTGAGTCTTGGAGCCCCGTCCCCAGGCCTAGCACCCGGGATAAAGCCTCTTGGCTGCAAAACCCAAGACCTGGCCCTGGCTCCTTGTATACAGTCTTACAATTTCAGTGTATTAAGGAATTGCATATACAGCCTTCCAATTTCAGGATTAAGGAAAAAAATTATCTTGCTTCCAAGTGGAGGGATCTATTCATGCTATCCCATACAGCATCTTGCCCATGGTACCCATTGTTCAAAACGTCCTTTGGACTGGAGCGTTATTTTCTTGATCTTACACTGGCCTCTTTAGGAACTGCATATACAACCTTACAATTTCAGTGTATGCCACCTGCTTATCTGCAGGGAAGAAATAACAAAATTCCTGTGGCCCAAAGGATTTGTATTTGTGAGGCTGAGGAATTGGAAGACTTACCACATTATCTGTTGAAATGCCCTCTATACATATCCCCAAGACAAAGGTTTTTAGGCTATATTCTCTGTTCCCTTACAAATCACTCACCTCTTGAGCAAATTTGTGTACTATTAGCAGGTAACAATATATTATTGAGATGGTGGCAAAATTTGCTTTGGCTGCTATTAAGATGAGAGCTACATATCAAAAGCAGTAGTTTTAATAGTAAAGAATTTTATTGTGCTGGTGTTGTTAAAACAATGTTGTAAATTTCTTGCATTTTTATATGTTTGACAAACTTCTGTTTTATCATTTCTATTTTGTATTTGATGCCAAATTTTAAAGTTATTCTGCCATTTGGCTTTTATTTAAATATATGGAATTGTGGTGGCTCATAGCTTTTAGCAATAAAGTTCAGTATTTAAAATATATATCGAGGGATGTCGTGGCTTAGTGGTTAAGTTGCCAATTCTGACAGGTGAAATATAGGAAGGTTGGCAGTTTGAAGCCTGAGTGCTGCATGATGGGGTAAGCTTCAGTCGCTAGTCCCAGCTTCTGTGAACCTAGCAGTCTGAAAGCATGCAAATACAAGTAAATTAGTACCACTTCAGTGGGAAGGTAACCATGTTCAGTGTAGTCATATTGGCTACATGGCCATCAGAGTAGTCTTCAGACAATGCTGGCTCTTTGGCTTAGTAACGGAGATGAGCCCCCTACAGTCAGTTACAACTAGACATTCATGTCAAGTGACTATTTTTACCTCTATCTATATATTGGGGGGTGGGGGGATGGGAGGGAGAGAGCAAGAAAAAAAGATGTTGTCTCTCCAGAATAAAGTGCATTTTGAGTAAAAGTGATTTTTTTTTAAAAAAAATGACTTCATTCTGCAGTGGAAACACCCATAAAAATTAACAGGTTCAGCTCTACATCAATTATGTCATTTCCTATTTAAGAAAACTGAATGATTAGTTTGCCTATGTTGGAGCAGGGGTATAATTCTTCAATACTTTTGTTCTTGAAGCAAGCAATGAGTAATATCAACAATTTTCTTCTTGCTGTGAGAAAGTATTTGAAACCTACAGTTTTTGAAGACTATTCACAGTTCAGTACATATACTGCATAAAATTCTGATTTGGTCCTTTTGCTCAGAAAACAGCACTTCTGGGCAGAAAAAAAAAATAATGTTGCTGTTTCCTACACAGAAAACGCTGTAATTCTTTGCAAAGTTTACTATTTCTTTTGTTCAGAAAAGAGCATGCATATACTCATACACCCGTGTGAATTTTGAACAGAATAAGTCAGTCAGTTATAATTTAGTCCACAGACCCAAAATTACACATACAGTCAAGAGATACCAGTCAACAAAATTCCTTTCAATAAGACAAAAGTAAAAGGAGTTGTTACTATTTGTCCCTTTATACATAGAGAGTTCTAATCCTAGCTGCCTCAGAGAGAAATTTAGCAACTTCAAGAGTAACTTTTGGGCATTTATCTTCCAACAAGAATTTTACATTAAAAAGGTCTGATCTTCCATTCATCTGAATAATGGATAGATTTAGGTTTGTCTCAGACTTCAGATTCTCATTAGTTTCGGATTCTCCTTGTCAATGCTCAAGAAACACATTTTGGCCATTAAAAATTAAATAAATAACAATATCCACATATGTGTGTATGTGTGCACGTGCATGCTCCTCCTTCCCTCCCTCTCTCCCTCCATCCCTCTCTCTCTGAGCATTCTTTCTTTCCCTATGTTGGAGTCATGCCAGATTTTTCCCTTCTAACTAAATTAAGCCTCATTGTGATTTTTTTTCTAAACAACACTCAGGTCATTGTTACATGTGAAATGCCTTGCCTTTAACTCTACTAAAAAGTTGTATCTCATACACAGTAAT